>JAWPHD010000694.1:0-413675 GCA_037043455.1 Cyrtodaria siliqua
TAATGTTTTTCGAATGATAGTCCATTTGTCGTTGTTCAGTTAATTAATTCTGTCAAAAGTTATAACAGATTTAAGCATTGTGTGTTATTGATACATTATTGGCCGAAAAATTTGCCTGCTTCACGATAGATAACGGTAATCACGATACCCATGCCCATTTCTGATGCGAGCTCCATGGTGATTAATTACTCTCCCATAATTCCCTCTTCGCTTTGCCGTTGTTGCCAAAGCGTACACGTAAACCATAAAAGGCCGAGAATCTTATGTATTTAAATGCTTATACAGTGAAATCAATCAACAACGAGTGATATCAATTGATATTATCAAACTCATCTATAATTTAAAATAAAGAACACGAGTGATATTAGTTGATGTTATCAAACCCATCTACACTGAAACCAACACGAGTGATATCAACTGATATTTTCAGACCCATCTACAATAAAATCAAAGAACATTAAGTGGTGATGGGGTCTTTGTCGTTCCGTAAATTTTCTTTAAGGTACCCTGGCTACATTGCAATATTTCTTTACATACCTATTGGCGTAGTATATCATTCTGGTCTCACATTTCTTGCTTACCCTAACCCCTTCATGAGTTGATATCACTCGTTGTTCTTTGATATCATTGTTATGTATATGTGTTTGAGAATAGCAATTGATATTCCACGATATCCTATAATTTCACTGTAGATATGTTTAAACATATCAGTTATATCACTTGTTTCTTTATTTCTTTGTAGATGTGTTTAATAATAACAATTGATATCGCATGATGCTCTTTGATTTATTGTAATTGTGTTAAAGAATATCAACTAATAACGTTCATTGCTCTTTGATGTCATTGAAGACGTGTTTGAGAAGATCAGTGATATTAAACGATGTTACATTTCGTTGTAGAGAACAATTTCTATCACTCTATTTTCTTTCATTTCAATGTATATAAAAATTATGTTTAAAAATAACAATTGCTATCGCTCGATTTTTCTTTCTTTTAATTAAGATTTTATATACCCATTTAATAGTATCTTCTTTATTTCAATGTGTTCGAGAATATCAGTTAATGTTACTCGATGTTCTTTATTATAGATAAGAAAAGCAACTCATATCACGCGATCTTCATTGTTTTCATTGTCGATGTGTTTTGTTAAATAATATTTTATTGCAGATATGTTACAATACATCAATTCAACATCACAATATTCATAGAAACATATGAAAATGGATTGAACTACAAGTTATTACAACATTAGTTACAGTTCTCTGCACTGTGGCTGGAAAAGTGTATGTGATTATCAGTTTGAAATTGTAACAATACATAAATATAAATTTGATAAGGAAAACAAAGAAAAAAATCCAAAAACTTAAAATCTGCCGTGCCATTCTACCCCCAAGCAATCTCCACCGAAATAACTCCACATATCCGCGTTCAGGCTGATAGAAACGTAGCATGTGTTTATGAATTACAAGTGATATCCCTCGATGTTCTTCGATTTATTGTATATGAGTTAAAAGAATAACTATTAGCGGCCCTTGTTTCAACCAAAGTTATGTTGGTCTTTCCATGCAAAATGAAACTTTAAAGTAAACAAGTTGTATGTCAGTGAAACAGTATTTTCAGTAGTAAATAAGTAGAGTTTAATTAACATTGTTGAAGTGATACGGGAAATAATTCCCGAGTGAGAAAGATTCTTGCGATATAGAAACGAGTGCGTTTTCCCACGAGTTTCTATATCGCAAGAATATTTCTCACGAGTGAATTATTTTCCGTATCACGATAAAAATGTTAATTAAACTATATAATATATATTCTGTGATAAATTTTTTCCTAGTCGTCTTTTGACACAAGTATTCCTTCTTCTGTCACTCATTTGACGACAGCGCGGAGTAATATCATGACGTCAATTCGTGACGTAATATCGTGACGTCTATCGTTTAGTTCATATTATTTGGCTACTGTGCTATCTTGCACACTAGGCGAGATAGCACAGTAGAGGAAGGGATATGTTATAGATTTTCTCAAACTGGGAAATTTCTATAATTCATCGAAGAATATATAATATAACTACCTTATTTTTCAAAATCGGTTGAGAAATAAAACAATCACGTACGAAAGTTGTTTTTGATTGGACATTGTCAATGCAAAATTCTGCACTATCAAAAATTACAAACATACATGATTTTATATTTAAAGATAAAATCAGGTATAAAAGTCGAACAGGAATTATAGACGTCACAGAACACAGGCAACAATAAGCACGCATCAACACATTCAATAATTACAATAATAACAAAACAAAGAATAAGGGGCGACAATAGGGCTACCGCCTTGGGACGGTCAGTGGTAAAATAGCCGCTGGGGGTTTGAACCAGGTTCTAGGGTGCGTCAAATTTCACTCCGACCTATTGTCATCCCAGTAAACGGGACAGTGAAAATAAAGAAATCCTCGCAATGTTATATTCTCTAATAAACAACATTAATAGGCAATATAAGTTAACAAAGAGATTTTCATGCATATGTGAATATAAAAACAAAAGGCTAGAAAGTGACAATGCAGGTACTCAATGACTTGGCAGAAGCCAGCGCAACACGAGAACACGCCATTAAGGGTACGACAACACAGGATCTCAAGCACATCTACACTGAAAACAAACGACATATAATCATGTCATTCTTAAACATATTAACAAAGTAAGTTAAATGCTATTACTTTTGTTTTGAAGCACAAACTATACAATGAAAACCAGAAACAAGGAATATAGACCGCCACAGAGATATTATCGAATAAGAGTTTCACTGTACATGTGTGTGCAGGATGTGTACAGTTGTTAAGAAAGATGTCATTCTGTTAACATGGACACTAGATAACCAGATTTGAAATTCGTGGTGTTAGTGAGGTCGTGATGCCGGGCACTGTGAACATATTGAAGCACTATTGCCTATTGTTACTACACCTAATAATATCAATTACTATTCTCAAGCATATTTGGTTGTAATGCAGACAGTAATTTTGCTGTATATGATTCTGGCTATGCAGATGTAAACAGAATATGAAATTAAATAAGTTAAACACAAGTTGACAGTCATGGACTGGTTTAAACCTATAATTCAAGAAATATTCAATATGTTATATATCAATACATAACAGAAAAGTGTATACATTGGAAGCAACAAACAAAAGAGAAAAGAGGCAGCCCGATTTTTTTGAATCTGTTCATGAGAGGTAATGTATGGTGCAACACTTCTCACACCCTCTAGCTGACTGGGATCGAAGGACAATTAGGTAATAACGCTATTTATTCGGAGTCGGGGAGACGTTTAACAGCCGCCGCACACAACAAAATGAATACTATAGAGAATGTCAATAAATACAAAAAAAGAGATCCCTTGGAAGCAACAAACACGAACAGTAGAAAAACGTAGCAGACTCTATTTTTTAATCTCTTCATGAGTGGATATATAACGTCTCACCTCCCACGCACCCTGTCATCGGCTTTAGTGGTTTTCTACTATACAGTCACACATCTTGAGGTCGCAGATCTAGTTTACAGTCTGGATTTCCAGGAATCTTACTCCGTAAAACGTGATAAACATTAAACGGACACGGACCATATTAATTTTTAAATCGTACGGTTTTACGCTGTTTTTCTACACTGTTTGAATACTCTTTGTAACTCTTCAAAGTCGAATAACGCTTTTGCCAGTGCTTTGGGGCCTGCGAGGTATTGCAACTACATTGAGTCTGCTACTTTTATCTCTTCTTTGTGTCATGAACAGACTCAATACAACCGAGTCTGTTACTTTTATCTCTTGTTTGTTGTTTCCAAGAGATTTCCTTTTCAGTATTTATTATATTACTTCTTATGAACAGATTACATAATATGATACTTTTCTCTGTTAATTTATTAGTTGCTTCAAGGTCTCACACCTCTATTATCTCCCCTGAAAGCTCATGGACCTAGACAAAAGGAAAACAGAAAATATTTTTTTTTTTCTAAATTTTAGGCAATTTTTAATTTGAAATATATATTTTTCTCTGCTTTAGCATACATCTTCAGTGTGAAAAACAGATGAAACAGAAAATCCCTTGTTGATATGAGGTTTCATTCAAATTTCATAAGTGTTTGACCTAAGTACCGCATATTCATGAGCGAGAAAAAAAAACCTGTCTAACTTATGTATTTTATTGTTTTAAATTACTGGTCTTGGCTATACTGAAGATATTAAACCAACACCACTGTCTCTGCCCTGCTTTAAAGCTCAGATGTTGGAAAAGGCTGTACAGTAACCCCATGAGAAAATTAATTGAGGTGTGAGACCTGAAGGGATCCCCGTTTTAGTACACAACAGATACAGCTTGTAAAACTAAGCGGGCACATTATATTTTGTATCAATGAATGACGTAATACAGCAATGTCATGCCCTTTAATGGAATTACATTGCATGTATAGTCATAATCTAGACATCTTTATAGTTTTGATATAGCTGGTCGGTGTACCATAATGTCCGACAAAGCATTCATTATTACGGTCAGCGTAACGTAATGTCCAGTACAGTATTAATTATTTATGGTCGAGGTAACTTAATGTACTATGTAGGGTGATTATTACGGGCCGTTTCGTGACTGTATGGTTTCCAGGCTACAGTTCATCCATATGACGTGTGTCTCCTTCCCCATAGTGCAAACGTTATAGACAACAATATGTATACGTATACCAATTGATTCATGGTAATTCAAAACAACAATGTTAACAGTTAATTTCTTAACATCGTATCCAACTGTTTGTTATTGTCTTTTATAACTCCATCTGTTTGATCATTCTTTTCTTAACCAATACAGTAACCAAAATATCACGTTTAACATTAACTTTTCCTTTTATCGTCTCTCTCAAGTATTCACTGATTTTGATAAGAATACATTCAAAAGATTCATAGTGAATAGTAAAATGGGATTATAATATTTTATGTTTATTTTCAAAATAAGAAATTGTATAAAAAGATGTTTAAAGTTAAAATTGTCATCATTTTTCGCTTTGCTCTTAAAAAGCAATGATTTGACAGAGTCAAAGTTTCCGTCAAACTTCCTGTTACTCTAAATGTAAAAGAAAGCAAAATACTGTCATTGGAAAGAATACTATTAAATTTGTGATGGGATTTGGCATGAATGAAACTTGCATCTATAAAACTCTTCATAATATGTTTGTTTAAATTTGGGAAATATTTTGTGAAATTTTCGCACTTGCCTCGTGAAATTTAGATAATTTTCGTAGTGACCAATCTATTTGTTATTCGATATTGAGACGACATGTGACATTTTACACTTTTCAGTCCTGTAGGCTCTGGCGCCTGAGTAGATGCAGAAAGAACATAAAATATTATTATTTCGTTTGTGTTTCCGTTATATTGGATCTGTATCTTTGTTTGATATAATACTCTTCAGACATACAGAAGGAATTCTTCGTGTTCTTATCTGTTACATAAGACGTGGATATGTCTGACGATATTAATCTAATTGGCATCCACAATGGAACTAGCAATACACTTTTCATAGATAGCCAATAGATATTCTAATCGAGTTAAGCCGGTCAGACAGTTGCAGATTTACGTCAGTCAGAAGTTCGCATGAGTACCGCAATATAACAGAAATGTGACCTTTTAAGAGACACCAATCCCGTAAACGTATGAACGGATATAAAACAGATTGCATCATTTTAGCACCGCTAAATGTAAGTACAGTTACACCGCTTGTCATGCAGAGATTGATAATTGATTGACAGAATAGTTCATTATTCGGGAGTGACTGATTAAGAAAAAGGCAATTTATGGCTACATTTATTTCACATACTAACAAAACAAATTTGAAATTGAAATTATATGAAACTTTTCGGATATAAAGGGCACAATTTCTACCACATAAATGTTCTTTCTGATATTATGTTCACATCAATAGTGTTGTCATGTACTATATGGTGTTGTCATGTACTATATGGTTGACATTACTCATTCCAAAAGACTGAGTATGCATTTGATTGAAAGTTTCACTCAACCATACCCCATCCATTTTGAATTTTTATTTTTAATAAAAATTGAGAAACCAATAATCCTTAAAAGTAAACTTGCTATTATTCGAGTCTCATTTTCTGTCCTCTTTAGTTTGTATTTATGAAATACAATAAGGGGTTAGAATACTCGACGACTCGGCGAGTTGTTGTTGCATAAATCTAAATTAATATTTCGTATGGACGTTAAAGCGTCGACGCCTAATGTATGATTTGTTTAATACCAGTACATTTTCGCTTAATGATACGTACAATTAACTGCACAATTGAAAATAATGAGGTGAAATTATTGTATTAAAAACGTTAGAAAATGAAGGAAGATAAAAACTTATTGCAATATTTCATATAAACATACAAACATGGGTCTCAAATTTAAAATTGCCTGCTATTGGCTAATAAATGGAACATGTGGAAGCGCTGAAGTCCAAATCGTCTGCAGTCTATTTGACAATCCATATATAGATTAAATTATAAATACATTTATCCATACAATGCATGCAAGAACGGAGCAAATTGAAATTTACGGTTAAAGATTGAATGTTTTAACAGTAAACAACAGAAACACGTACGTGATCATGATATATTATACCATTTGTTACATTTATGTCAATCTACTTTGCACAACAAACCCATAAATTGTTCGTGACCATTAACATAACAATAACATTTTAATTTATTAACCATTCAGAAACATCCATTTTTTGTCACAGGCGTAAAGCTGCTACAAGTAATGATCTCCCGGATGTAACATTACTGCTTCTTCAAAGCCTTGATTTATTATTTATTTCCAGACTAGAAATCGGGGTCACTAATGTTGACTGTTGACTGTTGATTGCATTGACTAACGTTGAAACTATGATAAAGTGGACCTAAATCAGAAGGTACATATATTACACTTGAACATTTAGTAATGGAATTATCAGGTAAAAGGAAAGAGTTTATTTAAAAGTTAATTTCATTTATAATACGCTCCTTCACGAAAATTCCGGTGTGTTGTATCTACACGCATGCGCATGTATGAGCAGGTTCCATAATTATTTACTAAATTGCTTTCTTCTTTAGGCGTGTCTTTATTTGTAACGTCATGCTCACCAGCTATTTAAGCGTTCAAATTTAACGCAGGACATCATTTACTTATACACCGTGTGGTTCCGGGGCAAAGAATAGGGCCACTGCAGATCCCGTTGGAGGGGTAAGCAGAGGAGTAGAACACCTCACTTCATGTTACCAATAAAACTGCACGGCCCTTGGTTTAAATTTCGTTCCATAAAACTATTTTTATATAAAATAAATTCGGAAATCATATACTACCGACCTTACCTGTACCAAGGCTAGATACAATGTGATATTTTACGCGATTTTTGACTTATATACTGACTTTTGGAAGTTTGTCGTATTGAAACTATTTCACCCGTGATTTACTAATGAACAGATTAAATAAAACGGAGTTTCAATTGCTTTAAAGTAGAATATCGCGTAAGCCGGTACTAGGAGGCTTGAGAGGTGTTGCACTTTTTTTACATGACCTCTTATGAACAGACTCGATACAACCGAGTCTACTACTTTCGTCTCTTGTTTGTGTTCGATGCTTCCAAAGGTTCTCCCTTTTCAGTATTTAATACTATAATCATGAGTTAGTATCAGTTTAAATATATAGTCTGTAGGTCTAACGATCTGTTTCCGAACGCTAATTGATAATTGAATCATGGAAAGCTGGCATGTTTACTGCTTTCATGCTTCATTGCTAATTAGCTCAGGTATTATTGAGGCCCAATTGTAGTTATTTCTTACAAAAAAACGCACATGCTAAATCGGCATAGACAACGATGTTTAATTTTTACTATCTGACGCGAGTGTGATAGTACAGTGTGATAGTAAAGTAAAACATAATTACATGCGCAGCTTCGATGCGCGTTGGTTACGTATGATTCGGTGACGTCATCGGCTCAGTATGGTGAAATTGCTATGTTTAACTCAATATCACTTCAAAAGTACTTTACTTTCAATAAACTACCACTCATTTTCTTAGTTACGTTATTTCCAAATCCAGCGATATCTTTCATAGCAACTTTTTGAAAATCCGACAAAGTGAAATATGTACTGAAAATGAACCTTAGTTTGGCCCGAGGGGATTTCGGTATAATAAAATAAATATTAGTTTCGGATATTGATTTATTATTTTCTATTTGTATTACATTGTTATATTAATATTTTATAAAGAATAGCTTAATACAATACTTAATGAACTTATTTTAATGAAGAAAAGAATTACAAATTACAAACCTTTTTTAATGATTCTTTATTGGTTTTAGCTGAAAAATAAAACCCAAAAAAACACAAAATGAAAATCTTGCTTTTATGTTTTATTAAAACAACTTTATTGGACGGGCCTCAGCATCTGATTCAAAATTGAATAACATCAATTGTATGTCCAGTTACCTATACACATTTTCCAGGCCCCACCTTTTCTAAATACAATAGGCGCCCGAATACATTTCTCAGTACATTTATTTATTAGTGTGTGCAGATCTATACTACTGCTGCTCGAATAAACGTTATATATACTATTGCTGCTCGAATAAACGTTATAGGTATGATAATGTTAAGATGAGAGGTAATTCAAACCAAGCGAAGTCTATTCGTTATGCAAATCACTTGATGTCTAGTGGTCTACTTGGTAATGCAAAGCATGTGACAACTTCAAATTCGTCAATTAAACTGACGACTTTAACTCAAACCATGTGACGTCTAGTGATTTATTTGTTATGTAAATGACGTCTAGTGATATATTTGGTAATGCAAATCACGTGACGTCTAGCGACATATTTGGTAGACTGCTCCACAGACGTCAATTAAATTGACGACTGTCAGGTCCTACTGCACGTGCAAAATAAAACGCATTCATTGGTCAAACATTATCAGGTGAGACACGTCATACAATTTGTTTTAAATTGTTTGCATATCTTAATAGATTGCGTATGCACATCTCTCCAAAGGCGAAATACTATTGAATTTGCATTTCCGTCGTTCCGTCGTTTGGTCGCCAGTTTCGTTTCCGACCAATAACTTTAATACTTATAATCCGAACTTAATGAAAACTTAGGACCATCTTTATGACCATAATATCTAGAGTTATGGCCCATATGTTTATAAAAATCGACTTTCGTTTTAGACCAATAACTTTAATATATATTATCCGATATCAATGACACTTTAGGACAGTTTATGGACATAATGTCTTGATCGAAAAAAAGTTCGATAACCAGCCAGATCGCACCTATAATACCAGAGTTATGGTCCTTGGACTTTTGAAATTGATGATTTTTGCAGTTACCGCTCAATAACTTTAACAGTTGTTATCCATTCTTGAAGAACCTTTAAGACAGTATTTATAGGCATAATATCTTGACAAATTTCGATAGCCAGTCAGATCGCACCTATCATACCGGATTTAAGGCCCTATTATGAAAATTGGAAGATTTTCCCGGTTTCCGCTCAATAACTTTAACATTTATAATCCAATCTTCATGCAACTTGCGGTCAAAGTTTATTGGTACAATATCTCAACCAAGAACGATCAATAGCCTGATCTCACGTATTATGATGGAGTTATAAAACACCACCCACCTTTTTTTTTAAAAATAACTATTTTTGCCGAGGTTTTTACTTCATATCAACTGATTTTTACATTGACGGTTCCTATCAGGCGGTGGATCACAATTCTTTGAATTTGCTTGCCGAGTTTGAATTTGTGATTTTGAGAAACTGACGTGGCAAATCTAAGTTTGCTTTATGTTGAATTAATTCTAACAGACAACGAATGCAACTGTATTACACTGTTTGAATGACACAATGGATAAACAGATGCATACATCTGCAGAGTAAAACATGTGTCAGTGCATGGCTTACATATAGGTATAGGGGTGGGGGTGGGCAGTGCGGTCGCGGCGTCGGAAATAACGCTACGTGGATTTTGACAGAAATAAACTCCTGTTTGAAAGCAATAGGATGTTCCAGATAATATACGTACACCCAATGGAAAAATCTTTAAGATCAAAATACATCCTCCCTGAAATTAGGACCACCGCAACTAGAAAGTTGACAGAAAACAACCAAATAATGTTTTTCTTCAAAAATCTTTTCGTTGCAGAAACAAACAATCACTATTCTGGGAAAGAATTCCTTCAAACGCTGAACCCCTAGACAATCTACAAATACCCCTATGCATTTTTTTGCATATATGAACATCTCGGAAATACTTCACTGAGTGTATTCACACTCCCCACACTCGTACACACAACATCACGCCTCAACACATTTTCTACCCTTGGGTGGGAACGAATATTGTGTGGAATAGCCCAATTATATCAACAACGTTAACACCGGGGTAGGAACTTAAGACAGAACCCGGTATAGTACCAAGATTGGCGCTACCCTGGAAAGTGTTGCTCCTAGGCTAGGAATAAAAGAAAATGTGTAAATTTGTCTATTTTTCCTTTGTACTCCCACTGATTACCCACCCCACCCCGGCGTGGGAAAATTTGATAGGTGCATACTTGTTTTGCGTGTATCCCCTTAGGAATTATAAATATCCTGCAACTTTTCCCAGATACAATAATTCTAATTACGCTAAATTTGGAAGAGGGAAGCGGGTGGGGAATGTGGTGGTGGTGACGGTCGGTGGGGGGTGGGTGGGGATGTTGTTATGTAAATAGACTAACGGCTAAAACATCAAGATCGCCGTGTGTCCCTTTAAAGTTCTTTTTTGCTGTATAGGTAATTTAATGTGGAAACGAAAGACAGCAATCATAAAACACAATACACTAAATTCTTTACAGTTCAAAACTCGGTTTGATGGAATGTATTTGAGGTCGCTTGGATGTCATATACATGTGTAATTATATAGGATGACGTCATACAATGTTCAACGATAATAAACAAGGCGCCAAATTTACTCCTGAGTTTAGGAAAGATGTCACAATATGAATAAAACTATGTTACACTCATATTCGTTTCACATAAGCTTCGAAGCTTCGTAAAGTATTACTTATTTAACTCGCTTCTATGAAGTCTTTCTTTATTTTCCCTGTCCGATATTTTTATCTGTCTTTAAAACACTTACACACGTTTAATATCCTCTTTGTAACAAGGTAGCAATTCTATGCCACGCATACACCTTGCTTCTGGGTATAAGTGGTGTTCATCTCTCAAAGCAGATATAAAAGTCGAACAAGAAATGTAGCATTCAAGGACCACAGTCAACCAAAACCACGCAGCAATTACACGGGTAAATAAAAGGGAAAGTGTATGTCACAAACATAAAAGGGTTGAAAATATGGTAACCCACATAGCAACAGTGGGGTTAAACCAGGTTATATAGGGTGCACCAAACCTCACACTTACACTATAGTCGTCCAAAGAAAACGGAAAGGTTTAAATAAAGAAATTCCCCGCAGGCTATATCCTCTAACAACTAGGCAGCATTACTAGGCAAGGTGATTTTACCACAAACATGATCACCTATATATGATATATATAACAGTAAAAGCCTAGAAATCCACAAAACAAGTACTCACTGACTTCGAAGACGCAACAAGAGAATAATCCAAAATACAAGATTGAAGACAGCCATCGTACATTACCGTCCTCTCAGGAGTTAACTTGACACCATCATATGATCCAAAATATGTCCGATCAAATTATGACCCCATCATTTTGCAACTGACTGCATGCTTGGTGGTAGACCCATTTAGAGTTTGGTGATGGACCCATTTACAGTTCGCCACTGTGCTTTCCTCTTTAATTGTGCGATGACCGGACACGTTGTGGACCCTATGATGACGTCTACCTAAAGCCCAAAAGGACGGTAACGTTTGATGTTTGTCTGCAATCTTGTCTTGTCGTGCCCTCAATGGTTTGTTCTCATGTTGCTCTGGCTTCTGCCAAGTCATGAGTACCTTCTTTGTGGCTTTCTAGGCTATTGCTTTTTGTATTTATATATGCACGAGCATCTTTGTGTTTTACTATATTGTCTATTAATGCTGCATTGTTGGTTAGAGAATAGTTCATGGCGGGGATTTCTTTATTTACACTGTCCAGTTGTATTGGGATGACAGTAGGGTAAGTGTTAGTTTTGGTGCACCCTAGAACCTGGTTTAAACCCCCATCGACTTTTTTTGCCACTGACTGTTCCAAGGCGGTAGCCTTATTGTCAACCCTTTTGTGTTTGTGATGTCTTATTTTGCCTTTTATTCATCCTTAAAACTGTTCGTTGTTTCTGTGTGTGTTTGTGGTTGACTGTCGTCCCTGAATGCTACTTTTCCCGTTCGATTTTTATCTCTATATTTACAATCGAAGGGGAAATCTTAGGGACGACCTGTAAATGTGTCAGCATCTAAACATGCAGTGCATTGCAAAATGATAGGGACATAACCACTTTTGATTATGTTTTATTAACAAGATCTAATAAAGATTGTATAAACGTGATCATGGCAAAGGATCTTGCGACATTTGTAAATCACGTCACCATAGAAGTTAGGTTGTAATAGTTCTTGCTGCAAATATATCTTTTTAAATTACTTTTATATCTTGAAAGCAGATCAGGGTTACGATAATAAAACGTTTTAACGTTTATTCGAAGTCTGTGGTAACGGTAGCCATCACGGAATAGCTTTTAAGTTATACACAGGTTACGAAAATTAAAGTCCTAAGCTCGACTCTCGCGAAACACGAATAAGTTGAGAAACATATATTCCATAGTTTGTTGCTCTGAGAACATCTCAGTCTAAGTAAAAACAAGTAATGATTTCGAAATTAAAATCTTCCCTATTTTCATAAAGTTTGCTTTTTATTTGTCCATTTAGATTTGAGAGATGCAATTCGAGGAAAGAAGCGACAGTATCAGCAATATTAGCTTTGTTAGAGTTGAAGTTCTTTAGAGAATATATTATTGACCATCTTAGAAAAGAAAAGGGTTGTCAATGTCGTCTTAGTCAAGGAAATCCGCAAGAAAGTCCCAAATTAAATGATGTTAAGAATTTAACTGAATTTGTAAAATTATACCAACTTGTTGGTCAATATAGTTTCACAAACAATTGTATGTAATTAGTATGATAAGAAAAAAAATAGAGAGTTATATCAATGTTACTTTCGTTATTTTCAATGCTTTGAAGTTCACTCTAACAAAATTGACAATAAAACGGTAAGTATTATTCCATCAACCATTCTTCGGTAATCGGTTTCGAATTTATTTTTCAGGTGCGGGTAGTCATACGCACTGATACTTACAGATCCTTTTCTGGTAGAAGGTTAAAATCAGCCTTTTAGACCAGCTCTTCATGTTCATGTTCGTGTAATTCTAGGTCGTGTCCGGTCATATCAAGATTATCTCTGTAATGATATTTTATTAATTTGTTTGACCTTAATTTGTCTAATCACCTTTCGAATACATGTGTTGATTTCGAATCCACTATTTCGGTTGGTAAGGAATTCCATATATCAAAGGTACGGTAACAAAATAAATATTTTCTCAAATTTCATCTGAGTCTTCTCTTATATAACTTATTGATGCGCCTTGTTACAGAATCTGTTCTGAATGTTAATATATTTGATACATTCTCATCACATTTTCCAGAGACGATTTTATATGTTTTATAGTATCAAAGGAATTCCCTTTATGATTGATTTTTTTTCTTGCATATCATTGACATTTTGTGCGTTGACGTCGCCAATAACTAACGTTTTACATGGGTTTTTTACACGATGACGTCTGTTCACGTTATTGACGCCATTATTGATGCGCGTGACTTTTATCTTCCCCCATGTGGAAGATCAGAACAACAGGCTTTCCATCACTTATTTAAAATGAGGATAACCTGATCAGGTATGCAAGAATCAGGTGTATTAGCTTTTACCACTTGAGGTGTGATTGTTCTCACTTCTGTCTGACATCTAACTTAAGTAATATTTATAGCATAGTTTTTCCAGTATATGCTTCTCGAGGGCCGCAGGCCCGAGAGTGCAGTATAAATCGCATACGAGAAAAATGTGCTATACATATTTGTATCTTAGCCATTCAATGCCGGTAATTGACATTTTGATTGACAGATTGTGTGTAAACGTTACAACCACGCCCGTGTAAAATGGAGTAGGCCATGGTATAACTGTCGAATCTGTCATTTATAGCACGGCCGAAATATACCGGCTTTCATAGCACGGTTTATATATATATATATGTCACCAGGCAAACTGCAGCTAGAACGGTGAGGCGACTTCTATATAACTTACTAAATATAGATATAAAAACCGAAAAGGAAAAGTAGCATTCAAGGAGGACAGTAAACCACAAACACACAAAGAAACAAAGAACAACTTTAAATATGAATACAAAGCAAGATAAGACATCTGTCACAAAATAATCTCGAGTAAAGCGTATTGATCGTACAGAGCTCTTGTAAGCACTTGGAGACATCTGTCAGTCACATGTTAATCCATTGTTCAGTTGAAACAAATTCACCAGTTGCATGATATATTCTTGTCCCACGGAAAAGCGAGCAATTTTATAGCGCCGGTAGAGGGAGTACGACAGGGCCGTTCAATAACTTTATATGTACGTTAATGCATGAACACGTATAGGTGTTTTACAATCTATCTTTCCAGAGGGTAAAATTGTTTAAGAGTCCTTTCGTGTAGATATGAAAATTGCGTCTGTTGCCACGTGTCTCACGGTTTTGGGCGGAACGTTGTTATAAAGGGCATTGTTCTCAAGTCGTGGCCGGGAATGTTGAAAGTTCTTTTGGTTGGAGCAGTCGTTTGAAAGGATGAATTTCACAGACAGTATGTGGTCAGTATATCTATTTTATTGTACATTTGTATTCAATGGGCGTCGCCATTTTGTTTCGTGATGTTGCTACATCCGGTTATCTTTTATAAGTTTCTCAAACATTAACTTGATACAGCTAGCATATGATTCTGAAGTTAACTTTATTAGATAAATTACTGTAGTCCATCAATTATTGACTGTAATACAATATTAAATCGATAACGTTGTATATTAGCTGCATTGGTTAACGGTGAAAAGATATACATGTTTATATGCCGATGTGTATAACTTATTAATTGTATTACAAGATTAAATTGATAACGTTGTATACTAGGTGCACTGGTTAACGGTGGTTAACATTGGTTAACGATGGTTAACGGTGGTTAACGGTGGTTAACGGTGCCGATGCGTGTACACGTTGTTGTAGAATACGTATACATTGCTACACATCATAATTAGAGAGTGTCTCACATATACGTACGAGATAATAATTTGTTTGTGTAATGATAATTGTATAAGATTGTTGTGTTAATGAACCGACATCTAAAAGTATGTATTATTACAGCCTAAACCTCCCGGAGTGGAGCTAAGCCTTTAGGGTGTGTAGGCGCTCTAGGTGATTCAGAGGGAATCAACGCATAACGTAACGAGCGGTGGAGACGGCCCCGGTACCTGGACAATGGTCAGGTTCTCATAGGAGCAACAACCCCCAGGACACGTTTTGGGCCCGTCATCAGACCTCACTGGAGAAACGTTACCCCACAACCTCGGTGGAGGTTAATCATCGCGTCATCATATTAATTGAGTCATCAACCCTTATAGAAGGCTTTTCATGACCATAACCTATCATTGGAGTCGCGCATCATATTCATGGGCTCTCACGCATCATTCTTTGTAACGTTTTTGACCATCAACATTGTTGTAACTGCAACAACACTTTAGTGTCATATATAGTCAGTCGACACATTCAGTATTTGTGCTAATACTACGAACGTCTTAAACGTTCATGAGAACAGTCTTTTTCATATTTCATCTGTCTATTCGCTTGTTTTTCTTGATAATTGTATATATTGAACATATTTTTAAAGTTGCATTAAACTTATGTAAATGCAGTCTCCGTCATTGATTCTTTCCTGAGTTCGTTCCAACCACTAGGGTCATCTTGCGACAACATCATAAACACAAAAAGCTTGACAACAGGGCTACCGCCTTGGAACGGTCAGTCGCAAAAAAGGCCTTAACATGTCAAAATCTATATTGCAACACAAGCAATTTCACAAATGTGCCTAAACATGATCCAGTCAATTTGAAATTTAATTTATTAAGGGTACCATAAAAGATAAAAGCAAAATGTATTTCTGAACTCAGGTTATCTGTCTCTGAAGCGGTTTTGCATACAAAAGACACACTTAAGAACTAAAACAGAGAACATGTTTGACTGCACACATTACGAAGTTATAGGCATCGGATATTTGGAATGTTATGTCATACTGTTTGATAAATAATTCAACAACAAATTGAATGACGTAAGCGAGCAATTATATGACTATTTCCCAATTTAAAACGACAAAATTCAGAGCGTTTTATTATCCTGAGAAGACAGGCCATGTTTCACCAGAGAGCTTTATAATTGCTACTTGATTACATAATTTGTTTTGAAACTGATTCTAAATGAATACATCCAACATGGTACGTTTGATCTTATAACGTAAGAAGAACATGTTACCGTCTGAATTACAGACGTGTTTGAACACATTTAGCATCATATATCAGTAGTATCATATGATAAAGGCATATTTCAATATCAAGAAAGTAATATGCTACGCAAGCACTTGCTATTAAACATTCCATTTACGGGAATTTAGGCATGAACTCAAACAAGCTTATAATTGAGAGTTGTCAACATGTTGGAAAAAGGTTGAACGCAAATTCGAAATTGGATAATCAACAAGATCTGATAATTTGAAAGTGGTTCTAAACACCGTTTTGAGAACTATGACGTCATGGATTATTGGATGTTACAACATGATGTTTGAAAACGTTATTAGACAATTTCTAATGATCACCAAAACTGATATAGGATTGTCCTGTTGTTTATACCTTAAGAGTTCATATATGTATGAGATAATACATAGATAATATACATTGCCAGTCAAATATATTGTTTTTAAATGTTTAGATGAGTTTTTTATACGGAATAAAATCAATAATGCCACATTGCCGTTTGATTAATAGGTCACGAACATTAATCACGGAGACCTGAAGGTAACTTGATGCAAGTAAATGAATCCTTGTTAGTGTTTGAACAACTGTGTACTTACTTTGTGGCTTTTTAGGCCTTTGTTTTTTTTATATTATATATTTGTCAAGGGCATTTATGTGTTTTGCTTATATTGCCTAGTAACGCTGCCTTGTTTGTTAGAGATTATAACCTGGCCGGGATATCTTTATTTACACTGTCCCGTTTATTGGGATGACAATAGAGTAAAGTGAAATTTGGTGCATCCTGGTTCAAAAACCCAGCGGCCTTTTTTGCCACTGACCGTTCGAAGGAGGTAGCCCTATTTTCAACCATTGTGTGTTTGTGATGTCTTATCTTGCCTTTTATTCATCTTTATATATATTTTGTTGTTGTTTCTCTGTGTGTTTGTGGTTGGCTGTCGTCCTTGAATGCTACCTTTCCTGTTTGATTTTTTATCTACTTTTAGTTGAAAAACGTCGCCTTACGCATTGCACTTACATCCTATATTATGCGCAGTTACGGCGTGTTTTTTATAATAAATTTGTTTTATTATGTCAAATATTTTACAGAATTTAACAATTATAATATACAAACAATTCACCATTAACTAATGATTCTTTTTCGTACATTTCTAGTATAGCAAGTTGTTTGAACATTTAATAAGTACAAACAATGTCTATGAAAAAATATGTTCCTGTTTCAATTGATACATACTATTGCGACACAGATCTAGTCTACCTATATTTTTTATTCATACCTCTCTATGGCGGGGTTGCCTTGTTAAACATTACATAACGACTAGGCTGTGAATATTAACTTTCGATAATGGTTACGTAGCAAAATGGCGATTTGAAGTTTGCAAAGCATTTCACTTGTTAATTCAACCTTAATTTGAAATTTCATACAAAGACCCATTCCTTAAATAGTTACTATTATTCGAGAATGGATGGATACTGTTTGTATAACGTTTCGAAACGGTTCTATATATAATTTTGTCGGTGTTAGAGTCATGAATTACGACTGAATACTACGTTTTTATTATGCACATTAATTGTTAACAGCAACCAATAACAATTTCGCCCGTTTTGTTTGGCAATGTTGTACCTGCATTATATACCAGATAGAGTTGCATCACAGAAGCACCTGATACGTGTTTTGTGACAATAAAAATATAAACGTATCTTCTATGATAAAAGTAATTTTGAAACGTTTCTTTTTATATTCCTATTGCACGTACTACTGCAGGAATTAATGTTTTCCCATAGGAATTATTTTATCCCTTTTACTGTAATGTAAACAAATTATTTCTCTTATTGTTAAAATCTGCGATAATATAGTACAAAATTTCCTTTAGGATGTTTTTTTTTAAGAAAGAGTATAGGAATTTCCCCACAATACATCGAAAGTTTCCTGTCATCTTGTACTAGCTCAACCTTCATATTTAGATTCGGTTTTTAAGGTTTTTTACATGCAAAATCACATTCCATACGAAGTGTACCATCCTCCTTGTGACCTACGTCAATTGTATAGCTGTGCTTTGAAGTAGGTCCTTTTTAAAACAAAAAAATATCTAAGCTGCAGATTTGCTAACAGTTGTAAATATTGCGTTCACTGACTCCAACGATGACACATACTGTGATGTTTTTAAGGAACTAACAAATGTTTTACAGATAAACTACCTAACAGTATGCTTACGTCAGGTCATTTGCCAGTGTCTTATTTGGAATTACGTTTATCTATGGGACTTAGCAAGAAGTCCCCAGTTCAGAGTTCGGTATTCGTTAGGATCAGGGTTAACATAACTACGAACTACGCGCTTGCTTCACGCAAGTACTATGTTACTATGTTACATGATGTTACACATACAACTTAAAATAAGGCAATATCACAGACATATAAATACGTATTACATCGGATTATGAGTCTTGGTAATACTTCGAACTTTGAAGTAATATTTAACCTGAGAATAGTAGAAAGTAACGTATTTACCATGTCGATACATTGTCAAAAGTACAATGTTGAATACACTTTCAACGTCAAATGTGTGTTACATGTTTTTATTTCCTGACAGTAGGTACAATAAAAACATAGTTTTTCTCCATTTTAAACACTTTACATCTTTTGATATTAAAAAATCCGTTATAACAGAGAAAGCAACATGATTTGTAAAATTATTTTCTATTGTTGAAGTTAAAAGCAATATTGACATGTTCATCGTGTACATTATGTCCATTAAATTAACAAATATACATAAGTAAAAGTAGATATACACGTGGAAAAGAAAATGCAGCATTTAATGACCGAAGTCAACAAAAACACGATTACAAACAAACAACACATACAATACAATAATAAATAAGAGGCAGGTTATGTTACGTCACAAACTTAAAACATGTAAAACGGGTTGACAATAGGGAAACCGTCATGGAATGGTCAGTGATACAAAAGGCCCGTGTGGGTTTAAACCAGGTTCTAGGATGCAGTACACCTTATTACTAAACTAATGTTAAAACGAGAGTGTATATAAATTCCCACAGGTCATATCCTCTAACAAGGCAGCATTAATATGCAATACAAGTACGACTCAAAGATGATCATGCATATGTGAATATAAATACGCGCAGAATGCCACACAGCAAGTAATCATTGACTTGGCAGAAGTCAGAGCAACAAGACAATAAACCGTTAAGTTCACAACAAGACAAGATTAAAGACGATCGGGTATTCAAACAATCAAAAACGTTATCATAGGGTCCACAATCTGTCACCGCACAATTAAAGAGGAAAGCGTTGTAAACAGGTCAATCACGAAACATGCAATTCGTTGCGAAATAATACAGTCATAACCTCTTTTGTTAACAAATTTAACACATATTGTATGAAAGCGATCATACGTCAACATACAAGTCAAGATTTGATGGTCTTTGTCGCAGAAGACTGCTTTAAAATTACCTTTCAATTTGGAAAGTAGATCATGGTTACAATAATTACATGTTGCAAAAGGTAGCCCTGATGGAGTAACTTATTAGTTATACAAATAATACTGAAAGGTGGATCCCTTGCATGCACCAAACACAAACAAGAGTTACATGTAAAAGTAGACTCGGTTTTATAGAGTCCGTTCATGAGAGGTAATGTAAAGTTAAGCACCTCTCACGCCACTTTTTACGGCCGCCACACAGCACTAAACAAACGCTAGTATGAATGTCAATAAATACTTGGCTAATAAAGGTTGGAACAACCCCTTCTAAGTAGGGATAATTAACAACATGGACAATTAAGTCATCTCTCTTGTCATAATTGTGCTTATTCTTTCTCCATTTTCAATTGAGATATGCAAATCGATTAAAAAAGAGAAATATTAGCTTTGTTAAGTTGAAATTATTTACGATATAATATTTACCATAGTAAAAAGGGTTGTCAGTGTTTACTATATCATATAGATACCAAGAGGTGTTATTAAAAGTCTTCGATGACATCTGCCTGAGTACCTGATGAAAGACACACCATAGCTAGCGTTTGTTTAGTGCTGTGTGGCGGCCGTAAAAAGTCGCCCCGACTACAAGTCAGTATTATTATTATTTACTTGTCCTTTGGGATTTACAAGCCCATCTGTGTTGCTTTAAAATTTACTCAATTAAATTAAACCTTGCACAATTGTCCGTTTCCTAATGGTCGTCATTATCTGATCACTGCAAATATTTTGCAAACTACTTAACGGTTGGCGTTAAACCACTATTGTAAACCTTATGAGTTTTAAGGACCATCGACTAACGTTGAAATGCAAGATTCCCACACGAAATCAGAAATACTGATTTTAACGACTTCACACTGTTTGTATATTAATGATAACCACTGTAATGTCATTAATGTATTGCAGTCCGGGATATGTTAACGGTTGCCACTTTCCTAGTAAAGAAGAACAATGATTATGACGATAGAATATCGACACAATAAATACAACACAAGCATTGTGTGAGTTTCATTATCTGGAAAATGCAAATATGTTTTCTTATACCATAATAGATTTTTACACTTAAGGTTGACTGTCGTGGTAAACAAACCAGTAAAAATAAAATAATGTCAGCCGCGTATACAGAGGTGCTATTAATTAATTTGAGCATTTTACGATGGCGATAACATGCTTTTTCATTTTTAAGGTCTTACATGACGTCAGTGATCTTACATAAATCCGTATAGCACAAACTGAAAAGGCTTCCTAGTATTTATGTTCTGATTTTCCCCAAGATTGGATAATTAAAGACTTATTTAATGCGTCAACACGAACCTAACACAGGTTTATACGCCGTTATAGAGGAGCTTTGTTACGACATGAAGGTTCTACGTTTCGAAAAGTGGAAAGGCATGTTTAAACTGGTCAAATTTGATACATATCTTCTTTTTCTCGTCTTCTTCTTCATCTACTTTTTTTCCAAAATGAGGTCAGGAACCTTCATTGATTGTACATTAGACCTCTTAATGATTCTAGACGGAAATCAAGAGTATCAACGCCATTGGAAAGTAAAAGTAAACATACAACAAAATAACAATTTTGAGAAGTGGGATAGAGGCCAAACATTTTTCAGAGGATGTGAAGCTAGTGCATTGATTGACTAGTTAATTGTCAAAACATATGCTATCTTCATCTTTATAGTTATTTTTTGTCGCCTGCATCAGTAAAATACATACAACAGTCTAGCCATACTATTTTATGAATTAGGTTTTAGTCTATGGCATAATGCTTAAGACTATATCCTAGTGTTATCATGGTTACTGTAATAGTACTCAGTTGTGGGTATGTAAATAGATAGGGTTATAAGCGCGTTACTACCGTCTTTTCGCAGACATGGTGATATCGGTAAAGCGTCCGCTTCATATGCAAGAGGTCCCGAGTTCAAACCCGCTGAGTACCTAAATATAAATGTGTATTTTTTCCGGTCCGATTACATTGGTGGAGAATCTGGGTTGGCATTGTATGAGGTTATACCCAGATACCTAGATCATTGTTTACGTTTTTGTCTATGTATGTGTTTCAAATATCAAAAATACAAAGGTTGTAGGTAATAGGACTCAGATGGGGGGTATATAAATATATCGGGTTATAAGCGTTTTACTACTGTCTCGCCGCAGAGCTAGCTTTTATGGCGATATCGGTAAATCATCCGTTACATACGCAAGGGTACCGCTGAGTGCCTAAATATGTATGTGTAATTTTTCCGGTCCGATTAAAGCTACCACTAATATGTATGATAACGAGCTCGAAGCAGTTAACCTCATTCTTTAACTAAGCTCAAATGTTTCGTTGCGCTAAGAAATATCTTTTCAAACAAAACATTAAGAAAGCAAAAGAAAGCGTAATAATTATATTTATTTCTTAGTAGGTCCTATTTGCATCTCAGTAACTGCATTACGGAGAAGTATCATATTTACACGAGAGATAATTAACTATTGATAAGTAATGAACGAGTTAGCGGACGGGCTGTTTACAGAAGAACGAGTAATAGACGGCGTTATCTATTTTCTGATAGACATTTGACGGATACACTATGATGACATTTAGCCATACGAAACAAACTTATTTGATTAATAATAAAAATATGTTCTCTATCCTATACAATTTGTTCGAGTTTCCTGGAGTTCAGATCATGTTGTCTGTTACGTATCAGTACGCTATAATAACCGATACATTACAACTTCCTTGGTATCAAATGTGCTGATATAGAGTGAAATGCTGAGTGACTTCAATGTGGCATAAGAGGCAATATAACTTAACAGCAGACTACATGGGCAATTCTGTCATATACGATTATCATATGTTCTCATTCACATATATTTCTCATATAAAACATTTCATACGATATTTTTATAACAGTAGTTTCATGTAATTTTCATATGCTAGTAAATTCATAAACGATTCGTTTTTGTAAACACACATTTTCGAATAATGTTATTGAAAAAACATATGTCAACTTTTGTATGATTCTGATATGTTACATATATGATTCTTTTTTGAAAGGTTTCATATAAGAATCATCCACTTCTCCCTTTATATTAGTATTATAGGTTATTGAATTTGTATGGCTAAATATTACTTGGAACGAGTTGTTTTGGCAAAGGACGACGAGCTTGCGAGTCGTCCTGCGCCAAAGCAATGAGTTCCAAGTAATATTTAGCCATACAAATTCAATAACCTTTTTATTGTATACTTTCATATTGTTTTCGATCAATGCTAATTGTTACTTTTCATTATATTTGTGTTATTTTTATAGCTTTCGATGGAATTCCTATAATGCCATTCATTTTCATTTTGTGTGGATGATTATTTTGCGCGAAAACGACGTCGACGTCGGATGACGTCATTAAAAAGTCAAGCGATTTTCTAACGTTTGTTTGCCATTCAATAACGTTAAAAATAGTGGGTGAGTGACCATTTCAATTATTTTATCAATTTCTGCTATAAAAGGTTGAACAAAAACACATCTTTTTTTTGGTGACACTATAGGCAGGATCCGTTGAAAGTAGTTACCTTATTTCTCTTAGCAAGCGCGAGAAAAAGTTTCCGTGCAATATCAATGTGTGCAATATCATAGAATATTGCACACTTAGCTCAATGCAAACTAAACGGGACAATATGAAAGTATACAACAATATATAATATATAATATGTATCACATGAGACTAATATAAGCATCCTATGAAACGTATATGCTGCTATATCGGTAGTGTACTGTACATTGCTCAGAAAAAAACGGGTGCGAAACTTAAAGAAACTAACCCGCCAAATAACGGCAAAATTACACTACAAAACTGTTAAACAAAAGTCTATCCAGGTGATCATATCATACAATAATGTATATGTGCTGACTACAAGTTTGGCCTTGTTGACAGGTTATTCAGATACCCGTGATGGAATATGCCCAAAATGAATTATGAGTTGGTAACTCTTAATTCAGTGCTCCAGTTTTAGGGTTTGGCCCAGCTGGTTAAAGCTGTTATATTGTGTCTATAGAGTTTGGATTCTCAAGATATGTAAGTGATATATACACATTGTTGTCACTATGTTTAGCAATAATGTACATATCGAGGGTTCAGTGCAAACTATTGTATCTCCTTCTTTATTGATATGTAGTTACAATAGCTGTGCACTGACTCCTCGATATGTTGTAAATTTGGCTGTTGTCGGTGGGATTGTTACTTTAAGTACATCGTCAGCTAGGATGCATAAGACGCCGCGCTGAACTGTATTAACCATAACTACATCGTTTAAGGCATATTTACTTAACTATTGATTATTTCTTGAACAAGCGTCATTCTTCATTTTAGCCATAGTGATAGCGACAGCCAGGAACGCATAAGACGCGGCGCTGAACTGTTTTAACCATAACTACAACGTTTAAGGCATATTTACTTAACTATTGGTTATTTCTTGAACAAACGGCATTCTTCATTTTAGCCATAGTGATAGCGACAGCCAGGAAAGCATGAGACGCGGCGCTGAACTGTTTTAACCATAACTACAACGTTTAAGGCATACTTACTTAAATCTTGATTATGTCTTGAACAAGCGGCATTCTTCATTTTAGCCATAGTGATAGCGACAGCCAGGAATGCATAGGACTTGGCGCTGAATTGTATTAACCATAACTGCAACGTTTAAGGCATATTTACTTAAATATTGATTATTTCTTGAACAAGCGGCATTCTTCATTTTAGCCATATTGATATCGACAGCCAGGAATGCATAAGACGCGGCGCTGAATTGCATTAACCATAACTACAACGTTTAAGGCATATTTACTTAACTATTGGTTATTTCTTGAACAAGCGGCATTCTTCATTTTAGCCATAGGTATAGCGACAGCCAGGAATGCATAAGACTTGGTGCTGAATTGTATTAACCATAACTACAACGTTTAAGACAAATTTATTTAACTATTGGTTATTTCTTGAACAAGCGGCATTCTTCATTTTAACCATAGTGATAGCGACAGCCAGGAATGCATAAGATGCGGCCCTGAATTGTATTAACCATAACTACAACGTTTAAGGAAGATTTACTTAAATATCGTTTTTTCTTGAACAAGCGGCATTCTTCATTTTAGCCATAGTGATAGCGACAGCCAGGAATGCATAAGATGCGGCCCTGAATTGTATTAACCATAACTACAACGTTTAAGGCATATTTACTTAACTATTGGTTATTTCTTGAACAAGCGGCATTCTTCATTTTAGCCATAGTGATAGCGACAGCCAGGAATGCATAAGACGCGGCGGTGAATTGTATTAACCATAACTACAACGTTTAAGGCATATTTACGTAACCATTGATTATTTCTTGAACAAGCGGCATTCTTCATATTAGCCATAGTGATAGCGACAGCCAGGAATGCATAAGACGCGGCGGTGAATTGTATTAACCATAACTACAACGTTTAAGGCATATTTACGTAACCATTGGTTATTTCTTGAACAAGCGGCATTCTTCATATTAGCCATAGTGATAGCGACAGCCAGGAATGCATAAGACGCGGCGGTGAATTGTATTAACCATAACTACAACGTTTAAGGCATATTTACGTAACCATTGGTTATTTCTTGAACAAGCGGCATTCTTCATATTAGCCATAGTGATAGCGACAGCCAGGAAAGCATAAGACGCGGCGGTGAATTGTATTAACCATAACTACAACGTTTAAGGCATATTTACGTAACCATTGGTTATTTCTTGAACAAGCGGCATTTTTCATATTAGCCATAGTGATAGCGACAGCCAGGAATGCATAAGACGCGGCGCTGAATTGTATTAACCATAACTACAACGTTTAAGGCATATTTACGTAACCATTGGTTAATTTTTGAAAAAGCGGCATTCTTCATATTAGCCATAGTGATAGCGACAGCCAGGAATACATAAGACGCGGCGCTGAATTGTATTAACCATAACTACAACGTTTAAGGCATATTTACGTATTCATTGGTTATTTCTTGAACAAGCGGCATTCTTCATATTAGCCATAGTGATAGCGACAGCCAGGAATGCATAAGACGCGGCGCTGAATTGTATTAACCATAACTACAACGTTTAAGGCATATTTACGTAACCATTGGTTAATTCTTGAAAAAGCGGCATTCTTCATATTAGCCATAGTGATAGCGACAGCCAGGAATGCATAAGACGCGGCGCTGAATTGTATTAACCATAACTACAACGTTTAAGGCATATTTACGTAACCATTGGTTATTTCTTGAACAAGCGGCATTCTTCATATTAGCCATAGTAATAGCGACAGCCAGGAATGCATAAGACGCGGCGCTGAATTGTATTAACCATAACTACAACGTTTAAGGCATATTTACGTAACCATTGGTTATTTCTTCAACAAGCGGCAATCTTCATATTAGCCATAGTGATAGCGACAGCCAGGAATGCATAAGACGCGGCGCTGAATTGTATTAACCATAACTACAACGTTTAAGGCATATTTACGTAACCATTGGTTATTTCTTGAACAAGCGGCATTCTTCATATTAGCCATAGTGATAGCGACAGCCAGGAATGCATAAGACGCGGCGCTGAATTGTATTAACCATAACTACAACGTTTAAGGCATATTTACTTAACTATTGGTTATTTCTTCAACAAGCGGCATTCTTCATATTAGCCATAGTGATAGCGACAGCCAGGAATGCATAAGACGTGGCGCTGAATTGTATTAACCATAACTACAACGTTTAAGGCATATTTACTTAACTATTGGTTATTTCTTCAACAAGCGGCATTCTTCATATTAGCCATAGTGATAGCGAAAGCCAGGAATGCATAAGACGCGGCGCTGAATTGTATTAACCATAACTACAACGTTTAAGGCATATTTACTTAACTATTGGTTATTTCTTCAACAAGCGGCATTCTTCATATTAGCCATAGTGATAGCGACAGCCAGGAATGCATAAGACGCGGCGCTGAATTGTATTAACCATAACTACAACGTTTAAGGCATATTTACTTAACTATTGGTTATTTCTTCAACAAGCGGCATTCTTCATATTAGCCATAGTGATAGCGACAGCCAGGAATGCATAAGACGCGGCGCTGAATTGTATTAACCATAACTACAACGTTTAAGGCATATTTACTTAACTATTGGTTGTTTCTTCAACAAGCGGCATTCTTCATATTAGCCATAGTGATAGCGACAGCCAGGAATGCATAAGACGCGGCGCTGAATTGTATTAACCATAACTACAACGTTTAAGGCATATTTACTTAACTATTGGTTATTTCTTCAACAAGCGGCATTCTTCATATTAGCCATAGTGATAGCGACAGCCAGGAATGCATAAGACGCGGCGCTGAATTGTATTAACCATAACTACAACGTTTAAGGCATATTTACTTAACTATTGGTTATTTCTTCAACAAGCGGCATTCTTCATATTAGCCATAGTGATAGCGACAGCCAGAAATGCATAAGACGCGGCGCTGAATTGTATTAACCATAACTACAACGTTTAAGGCATATTTACTTAACTATTGGTTATTTCTTCAACAAGCGGCATTCTTCATATTAGCCATAGTGATAGCGACAGCCAGGAATGCATAAGACGCGGCGCTGAATTGTATTAACCATAACTACAACGTTTAAGGCATATTTACTTAACTATTGGTTATTTATTCAACAAGCGGCATTCTTCATATTAGCCATAGTGATAGCGACAGCCAGGAATGCATAAGACGCGGCGCTGAATTGTATTAACCATAACTACAACGTTTAAGGCATATTTACTTAACTATTGGTTATTTCTTCAACAAGCGGCATTCTTCATATTAGCCATAGTGATAGCGACAGCCAGGAATGCATAAGACACGGCGCTGAATTGTATTAACCATAACTACAACGTTTAAGGCATATTTACTTAACTATTGGTTATTTCTTCAACAAGCGGCATTCTTCATATTAGCCATAGTGATAGCGACAGCCAGGAATGCATAAGATGCGGCGCTGAATTGTATTAACCATAACTACAACGTTTAAGGCATATTAACTTAACTATTGGTTATTTCTTCAACAAGCGGCATTCTTCATTTTAGCCATAGTGATAGGGCTTAAAGATTCTAAAAGCTTATCGAGCATTACATTTAATGGAATACAACGTATGGATTAGGGCAGTGAAGAACATACAGTTTACAAAATTCATAGTTAAAGTACTCTTTTTTTTAAACAAGGGAACATCTGCGACAAGATATATGTATCATTTACCTCGTCTCGACCTTATATATTATAAGAATCTTTCATGTGCATCCGTTGAAGATCGAGAATTTCAACACATGGTATCTTTGTTTTTATCGGAACCGAGGCTATGCCGAGGTTCCGATTAAAACAATTATACCGAGGGTTGGAATTTCCCTATTACATGGACACCCATGGCTGATTTTATTTCTATATAATTTAACTGCGCGTTGACGTCGCCAACTACTTTACGTTTAGCATTACACAATAACGTCATGCAGCTGTAATTGTAATATCAGCACGTGACTTTTATCTCCTTCCATGTGTAAGATCAGGCTTTCCATCACCCATGTAAAGCGCGGATAACCATATCCGGTATGCAAGAAATACGTTTTCTTTTTTAATTTAATTTTTGGTTAATTACAAGATAACGTAATTAATTACTCTGTTGTTTTATAATATTACCTACTAGTGTTGTTATTCTAATATTACCCTATATCATTGTTATTTGTGGGATGTTATCTGGTATTATATTTTTCTATTGCGATGCAAGCATTTGTTAATCGCCATCATCTGACTACATGCTTTATGTGCCTCATATGCTAATCTCGCCTAATAAACATATTAAACATAAAAAGTTTCCAACCCTTCCATTATGTTAGTGCCTTTGGACGGATCTAACATGATAACAATATCGGAAAACCCATATATATGTGTTACCATTACTTATTCATCCCACAACGTAACACAATAATGACGTAATCCAGATTTAAAATAACAGCAATTATCAATAGATCGCGTCATTGACAGAAATGATTATATATGATGATGATAAATAACACTACGTAATCAGTAAGTATAGCAATAAAGCGATATAGTTTATGAGTACATTACTTAATTACTAGGTCCAGTTATATAATGACAGCATCTGGGTTCTGCGTGTTAACTTTATCAATACATGCACAACAACTCCGCGTATTTTGATACTCGGATATGAAAATATATAAGAATCGTTCATAGGTTCCAACACGAGGTACGTGTATAACTGTACTTATCGAAGCAGAGAGTCTGATTAAAACAGTTATAACGAGGGGTGGAATTTCTATATCTGAACTTGATACCCCGGATTGATTTTTTTATTGCATACCACTGACATGTTGTCAATACTTTGTATATGTATCTAAACACCGACGTCTTGCAACTGTTGGTGCTATCGACATCATTGTTGGTACGTATGTATTTTGTTATCGTTAATAAGATCAGAACTTCCAGATATGTGTAGCTAGGACAATAAATGTAAGAGGTATAGACCTCTAAAACAGCTAACATGCAAACCTCGATGTGGAGTGCAAACCTCGATGCCAACCTCGGCGCCAACTTTGACACCGGCGTGATTACATACGCTCTCGTATTCTTCGAATAGTAGAGCTAAAAGGAGAAAGGTATACTATATTGGTTCTACACAGGAATAAGTGGGTGATCTGCCTCTACTAAGAGCATCCATCTGGCCATCATACGCCTCTCAGTACTTTCAGTAATTTGATTATATTTTTTACTAAAACTGTAAATACATTTATGAAAAGAGGTTATCACTCTGTAATTATGCATGCTAAAAGGTTGACTTACGTTCGACCTGTAATAATATTCTCGTTGATTGTATAATAACCGGATAGACTATTTACCATACGATGACCTGAAATGGAGGGTATTGTCTTTCTTCAATCTTGTCTTGTCTTGTCGTGTCCTTGAAGATTCAATTTAGTATTGCTATATATTTATGTGTGCGGGATCATCCCGGTATTATTCTCATATCGCCATTAATGCTGCCTAGTTTGTTAGAGGATACAACCACCCGAGGGTATTTTATTACACTCATTAATGCTGCCTAGTTTGTTAGAGGATACAACCACCCGAGGGTATTTTATTACACTCATTAATGCTGCCTAGTTTGTTAGAGGATACAACCACCCGAGGGTATTTTATTACACTCATTAATGCTGCCTAGTTTGTTAGAGGATACAACCACCCGAGGGTATTTTATTACACTCATTAATGCTGCCTAGTTTGTTAGAGGATACAACCACCCGAGGGTATTTTATTACACTCATTAATGCTGCCTAGTTTGTTAGAGGATACAACCACCCGAGGGTATTTTATTACACTCATTACTGCTGCCTAGTTTGTTAGAGGATACAACCACCCGAGGGTATTTTATTACACTCATTACTGCTGCCTAGTTTGTTAGAGGATACAACCACCCGAGGGTATTTTATTACACTCATTAATGCTGCCTAGTTTGTTAGAGGATACAACCACCCGAGGGTATTTTATTACACTCATTAATGCTGCCTAGTTTGTTAGAGGATACAACCACCCGAGGGCATTTTATTACACTCATTAATGCTGCCTAGTTTGTTAGAGGATACAACCACCCGAGGGCATTTTATTACACTCATTACATTTGAAAACGAATCATTTTAGATGTATTTTTTAAATATCTAGAGTGGAATTGAAGTCCTCGTGCAGAACTGAATTAAGTAGAGAAATTCTTAAGTTTGTTTATCGCCATATGTTAACCTTTGGGACAAAGATACTTGCTTACTTACATAAAATACAATCAGGATTTTAACAACAAACCAGCGGACTAAACATAATCAAAAATCGAAAATGTTGCGTTTTTGAATGTAGCGAGTATACATCTCGTTTTATTAGGATGAGAGGGATTGCTGCATCCTTGAATTCGATTTAAATATTTAGCGGCCTTTAGGGAACTAACCGTTCCGCCTATGTGAATCCTTATATGTCTTTGAAGTCTCAAACCTATGGTGTCTGATTTCTGCCATGTCGTCTTTTCGTTATTTCGCCACGAAAAGACGACAGAACGAAAAGACGACAGGACGAAAGGACGACAAATGCAGCGCGACGACACTTCAGCCGCGAAAAGACGCCATTTTATACTGTCGTATTTGTGTTAGTACGTGTGGCCTTCTGTCGTCTTTTCGCTTCTAATCTGTCGTTATTTCGTCTATTCTTTCTGTCGTCTTGTCGTTCTGTCATATTGTCGTTCTGTTATCTTTTCACCTTTGGCTGACATGCGCGTTTCGGTAATTGCGGCCATACCTGTAATACAGGCCCTGTGCTTATTCTTGGATACAGGTGACAGTTTATTGTTTTCTGCGTTCTAGAAGGCAACACTTACACGCGTGAAAATATAAAGTTTGCTACTCAATGCAAATGTATGGTCGTCCCTTTAAACCAACAAATACTTTCTATCAGTATTTGTAAATAAAGGCTATAAGAAGTTTGAATGTATAAACATGATAAACTAAGAAAATTAAACCGAATATAAAGCATATTAAAATGGCAAATGCCCATCATTTGCTGATCAGGAAGTGCTGACTTTCGACATGTCTTGTGTAATCCTATGACGTTTATGTTCCTAGACTGTTATAAGATGGCTTCAGATACCAAAGTACCACTCTTTGACTGAACTATTTGCCCATTTCATATACATTAATCATTCTTTATTTCAGTTTTCAGCCTTTTTATTTGAGTTTAAACATGTTTAAAGAAAAGGTTTCTCATGTGTCTACGCTAAGCTGATTTAAAATTAAGCTTAACAATGCTTGAATAATATAGCTAAAAATTCATCAGCAATGCTTAAACCGAATCACAGCTGAAACCCTATAAAATGACGATATTGCGTGTTTGAGTTGTTCAATATATATAATTATCATGTTAATGGCGGATTTAGAAAACCTTCGCGTAGTATTAAAAGAAAAAACACAAGAACATAGATTCTAGATATTTAATTGAATTAGGCTTAACTGCTCATCAACGTCTAAAATAGGTTATTTCGAGCCTATCCTCGGATATTGAAATAATACAGTCATATAATTCCGGCGTGTCCCACTGTTATTCTCTAATAAATCCCACTTTAATGTTCTCCGGTGTTCTACGCTTCGCTCGATTCCTCACCGCCTCGGTATACGTTCTAAGGACGAGACTAAGGTTAAGTTTATTGACCAGGAAGACACCTTAAAAACTCGAGGATCGAACCCGTGAGCTTCCGATTTAGAGTATACTGTGCAGTCATCTGGTCCACTGCGTGCTAACATTTATATAGTACATAGAATGGTGTTCCGTGGAACAATTGTTTCGCCTTTCATGTGCTTGTTTAATTACAGGTTAAAGATTTATAAAAAAAAAGACGACAAAAGACAACGGACGACCACGACGACAGACGACAAACAAAGTGATCCACCACAATATATTTTCCAATAGGTTCCATTTGTAACGTTTTCGTTCGTGGCTTAAAGATAAATACAATTCTTAAAGATAAATACAATTTACAATGCGTCTTTAGCCTTAACATCTTTCATTGATACAATATCTGCAATTTCAAATATAATAACAAATATTTACCAGGTTGATTATTTTTAAATCTCGTGTATGTGACCCCTATGAAAAATACGAAATTCATACAATATCTAGCTGAAAATGTGGTGATTCGGTCATACAATTCTGAAAGAATAAAACCTGATATTAACATGGGAGTTGCTGTAGCGTATTGCTGTTACACTGCAGATGTATGCTAAAGCAAAGAAAACCCTTTTTGTCGATTAAAAATAACCTAAAGTTGAGGAAAAGACAGAATAGGTATACGGTTTACTTTTGTCTCTCTAGGTCCGTGAACTCTCAGGGGAGATAATAGAGATCTGAAACTCTAAGTGCTGCCATGCTCAGAGAAAAGATATAACTTATATATTTGTTTTATCAATAACATTAATCCGATGAAATTGAATGTTGCGTTAAGACGATACGGATGACAATTCATTGTACTGGCATTTCCAAAGGTTTCGAGATGTTCAGAAATGCAAATGATGAAAAACCTTAACTTTCTCCTTGATCGGTATTTGAAAATGCAAACCATATATAAACAAGTATATAGCCTAATCAGTTTTAAAAATACAAATAAAACAAAAATGGTAAACAATGCCAATACATTAAACGTAAAACTCTTTAAAAAAATGTCTCTACACATGTGTTTACTTCAGGACAAGTCATTTGAACATCAACGATAAACACCGAGTCAATTACTTAGCCAAATTTTAAGGTGGAATTGAATTGAACTTAGTTTATTGTCACACCAACAGCTAAGGTCATATGGCGACTTTGGTGGAGGAAGATCCAAGGTGCCTCTCCGGGCAATTTTCGTGCACGGGCGGGCATCAGGGTAGAAGGAACGACGTTCCGCAAGCCAGGTGGATAGCTTTCCCACATCAAGATACCTGTACATACCTAGGCTTTTAAAGGTGAAGGGATTGTCACTTTCTGGATATCTGATTGGTCAAATTTTAGTGATGATCTAATGCCTTAATTTTGACAGTTACAACTGAAATGACGTATTAAACTAATGTTTGACGCAATCAAAGACAGTGCTATGAATACCGGTGTTATCAATCAGCAATTTCAACCAATTGTTTTTGATATGTTTTCTTTAAGTTCAACGAACTTACAATTGATTTCTTTTGAGATTGAGAATGCTCGTGCCATACAAATATATATGTAAGCAAGTTCATTAACTACGGCAGTATGTTGGTATTCATACCCAGCCTCTTGATTGACAAATGTCGTGGATCTGAATGTTCATTATAATGATAGGTAAACGTTTTTACGGAGTTTTACCAACATGAATGTTTTAATATGATTATTCCCGCATTTTGAATAGGCATTACGCTATTTCGCTAAATAGCTCGATGATTAAACGCAACATCGTATATATATATATATATATTTTTATGTAATTTTAAAAGTTTTGCTTTGAACCAGTTTTGCGTTAGCTAGTAGAGAAGGATTTATTCTTTCGATTTCATTCTGCTCCGTAAACATCCATGCTATAAAAATCCCGGAAATAACATTGCCGTATTCTACACTGAGAAGACTGATCTACGAAAACGTCATATCCACAGGCGAAACAGTTACATTTGAACATTCCAAAATATGTGTTTATACCATTGAAGATTTTTAGACGTTCTCTAGGAATTCAAGATGTAAATTAACCATAGAAAATTAAAAAACACATTTAAGATTCAGCTGCCTTCGGAAGCTGAATAAACAGTCATGACAATGTGTTTTAGTTGTATACTTATTGGTAATGAACTTCATTTTTCTGGAAAGCATGACGATTCGGCTAGTTTGTGTTTTATAGATTAATTTATTAGAAAAATGTCATATGATGTTTTAAGGCTGTACTGATAGTTACATGTATGTGTGTTCTAATTAGATTTTGTTTAATATATGTACAACGAATAGCAATACAAACCTGAATGCATTATTATTGATGATTTAACTACATACAATTCCTCCGGTCGTTGAGTTTTTCAGACCAAATATTTTCATAAAAAATAATTAAACCGGTATAGAGCCACTCAATGTAATGGAAGTGTACATTTGATACGTAATTGAATCGTGTTTGGATTGACTCTAATTACTCTTCCAGATCATATATAGTTATAGTCCCATTAATTTGACCGTTATACCAACATGTAGATATGCTTTTGCAATATAGCTTTATGGCTTTATCAAGACAAGGAAGCAGGAAGACCAACTCGTATCCGACTGCCCAGTTTCAGACTATTATAGACTTCTTATTATAGACTTCTCACGTGCTCAGACGTAATAATTTGCCATTTTAGCGCTCCGAAATTGTTTTGCCGTAAAAATTCCCATAGAAATTAATCTTACCAGCAGGAAAAACAGCTATTAACTGGATAAAATCAACTTATTCTTTTACCAACTGGGTTATTTTAATGATTGCTTTAAGTGCATCACAGGGTAATGAAAACGAATTTTAACTAATTTAAACGTAATAAAACAAAGTTTCAATGAACCAAGTACAAGTTGAGCATATCAGCCGACCTCAAGTTCAATCTCTACCCAGAGCTGTCGTTCCTTGCATACACATACACCTCTGTCAACGTCTCATCAAATACCAAGAATCTTGGCAAACGATGAAAAACGATGAAAATGCAAATTTTCTTGATTGCACTAATATGTTTCTGAATCAACTTTATATGAAATGCTTAAATTACAAAAGAAAACAATTTTTCGGCTTGAATGTTTTAAATATACAATAAATTATGCTCAGAATTATATTGCGGTAGAATAAAGGTTTGTACGTGTACTTTGGCATATCAATCCGCCGTCGAAACATTCAAAATACGCACCACCAAATATTTTGCTTACCAGCACTTTCCAGTATCACATAGCTCTTAACAAGCTACCTCAAGTTAAATAACTAACTTAAACTATCTATCAAAATGTAGAAAAATAAGTTGTGTTTCTTTCGACTGTTTACGTGTCAATCAGCAGCCGATAGTTGGTGGTGTCACGGTGTTGAAGTTCTGCTGCCATTTTGATATTTTAACCATTGTCATGTGACAAATTATCATGTGATCAAGTTTGCATATTGTAAAGCTAATACATCTAATAGGTAATGGTAATATTAAACAGTTGGTTCAGGAAAAAACGTTTTTAAAGTGTTTCATTGTCAAAATATTCGTTATAAAATCCTGCTAATATAAGCTTTCCCATTGCTTAATGGAATTAAGGCGGGACCACTTAATGGGACCTATAAGGCACCTTTACAAACTTTTCATAAGACGTAATATATACTAAAGATATATACAAAAGTATATTATATACAAAATCTGCTATATATATAATACTACTAATAAAGGTTGAACTTCAAAATTGTTTTATATAGTAAGAATGTTGTACAATTGTTAAATTATAAAAAAAAAAATCAACACGAAAAACGGATTATTCAGATAATATTTCATTAATGCTAGCATTTTAAAATCATTGCTTCCTTCAACTTTTATAAGTTAATACACTATTTGCTTATGATTTCGTATATGTGTAAATTTCAGCATTCACTTCTTATAATTAATACACATATTTGCTTATATTTTCTTATATGTGTAAATATATACTTCTTATAAGTATATGAATTTATAGATTTATGTTTTAGCAAATTATTTTACTTAAAACTATAACTCGTTTATATTTACAAGAGTTAAGATAGAATGCGGATTGTCTAAAGTTAGAAAACACCTACATTATTAATATATATTTGCACGACATGTTTTATTATTACTAAACGCTCCGTTTAATATTAAATTTCTGAAGAAAAAACCCATGAGATTTCTTTTCTGGAATTTGTTTTATTAATGATATGATGTATAAGTTTAATATATGTAACTATTGTCGTGATTTATACATATTAAATGATATGTAGTTTTCATTAATTAATAAAACACAAACTCAAAACATACAACTTAAATAATATATTATTTGTAGCAAAACCTTAAATATAAAATACAATTCAAATACATACAACGCCAACAATCCGGCACAAGAACAAAAATTAACATACCTGTCTACTGGAGTGTTGACTGTGTTAATGTTAATAGTTCCAGCTGCGTCTACGAATTGTGAAACTTTAAGACGACTACTTTCCGAAACTCTGTTGCCAACGTGTCAATGTGTATTATGCCACCTTTCTTTCTTCGCTGGCTTTCTTATTGACAGAATGATGCCCACGTGTTCAGTATTTCTAAAACGTCATGTGATACACTTGTTACCATGTATCAAATCACGTGATTTGTCCAATCCTCGAATGACGTCTAAATAAGTTCAGATGGAATTCAATCCCATTCCACGGGCAGTCATTTGCATAGATTTGATAAACGCCCAGTGTCAAAGGTGAAACTATTAACGAAGTAGAAGATATGTCACTGTATGGAACTTTTGCTGATATCTATTGGATTTCCACCATCGATGAATGAAAATAATGTATTTGAATTATGAGCCACGGCGTAGGCAAGAATGCAATATACGACTGTATCTAATCACATCTAGGTTTATGATCTATTCCGATGGTATAGGTTTGTTGGATTCACAAACATGTTTTACAAGCGTATGAAGATGCGTGCAATTAATAATTTGTAACTATTTATGAATGTTTGATGAGTAGAGGTTATGCTGTGGTGCGTCGTCCGTTCGTCCATCTGGTCGTACATTTTGTTTGTGGCGAATACTCCTCTTTGACTATTTGTTGATTTTCATGAAAAGTTACAAGAATTTTGCCCTAATGTCTAGTTGGTCAAGTAAAAATCAGGTTGACCTGACATTCAAGATGGCTGCCATAGCTAAGAATAGATGTTTAAAATACAATTTCGCGGCGACTACTTCTCAATAGTCATAAGTGCTATTGCTTTAGAACCTTTCTCAAAATGTCTGGCATTACATTTTATTGGTCCTTAACAGTTATATTGATTCGGTTTCAAACATCAAACATCTTTGTTTGTACAGAGTTAATACATAGGAAATATAAGTGTGACCCTCTGAGACTACTTGATTGATTTCCATGAAATTTGAAACCAAAATGAAGAACAATAACATGTAATGCTAAACAAACTTAATTTTGATTCGACGTCATATACGTGTCAGACTACAATTAATTTTCCCATTGTAAGGTTTTTGTTCGTGGCATTGAGACAAAAACAATTGTACAGCATGTATTTATGCTTAAATTCTTCATTGATCACGATCTGCAATTAAAAACACAATTAACAAAATATTTACCAGGTTGAACTTTTGTTTAAGTTTTGCTTGTGCGACACCCATCATAATATAACGTCTATAATAAGACAGAATTAGCTAAAAAGGCTTTTCAGGTTTCTTTACAAAATGGCCATAGCTGAACTGGAAATCAAAACCCTAAAATATAGCACTTGAAGGCTATTTACCTGTTGTTAATCTTTACCAAAATTGGTCTAAAGATAATGAACACTCGGACATACCCGAAAACCATCAATATAGAATACCGCACGTTAGAGTTTGGCCATTGAATTAAGGACATTGTGCTATATTTTGCCCTGTCAATACTTCAGCAGCGTTGTTTATCATCCGATCTATACTAAACATGGTCAAAGGATTAATATTTTTATATTCTTTATAATGTGCCGTGTGTATAATAATCCTGTTTTCATGCTCTTTTTCGTGTATTAAGTATAAACTGTACACACTACTTTCTATGTAGAACACTTCAGGATTTTAGGACTTAAGTAGTAACTATCACTTAGAATAGGATAGAGGCTATAAAGAGGCATCTTCACCATTAAGAAACCGAAGGGTAGGAAGCGTAGCGACCGACCGAGATTTGTTAATGGTGAAGATGTCTCTTGATAGCCTCTATCCGACTTCTGTTTACTACAGGTTTATTGATAATATCTAAAAAGGTCACGCTCTAAATCAAGATGAGCGCTGGTAGTAAAATCTTCATGAATACTTTTTTCTGAGGCAACTGACTGTTTGAAAAAAACTGGGTTAACGGTAACTATGATTTCCGCATGTGCTCATGTTGTGCCTTTATACTTACCTAGCAAGTAAAGCGATACAGGCCCTCTTTGTCCTCGTGCTAACAAGTATTTTGGATATTCCAGGTATGCCATCGAAATAAAACAACAACAAACAACATGTGCTTCCTCATCTGTTTTAGTTTAAATATTAAAATTAACTGTTTTCTTTTGCGACGGTATGTCTCTTGCTTAACGGTCGCGTGTTTTGTTTATTGCTACGCATTAGCGACTGATACAAACTTACGGTACTGGTAAAAAGTAAATACAAAACTAGAACAGGAAGTGTAAATTCACATTACCGACACCGTAAATCACGCATATAAAACAACAGTCACGTACGAAATGTAAAGTGGGAAAAAACATTCAAACTAAATACAAATGAACGTCGGATGCATGGTTTTCACATTTTAGGCTATATAGGATGATCGATGTTTAGTGGTGGACCTCCCACTTATTCCTGTTTAGAACCAGTAGTGCATAACTCCTGCCAATAATAGATACAATAATAGACACTTTCTCACCTAAACATCGAGCTCTCATTAGGATCTGAACCCGCAGTAATGAGAAACGAGAGAGTTTTCAAACTCAGTGTCTTTACCATCTCGGTCACAGAAACGCTGATCACGACCATCTCGGTCAACAGAAACGCTGATCACGATGATCTCGGTCACAGAAACGCTGATCACGATGAGCGAAATATATTAAATATAATAAGAATCTTTCATGGGTATCCGGTGAATATAGGGAATTCCAACCCGAGGTATATATGTTTTTATCGGAACCGAGGCTATGCCGAGGTTCCGATTAAAACACTTATACCGAGGGTTGGAATTCCATATCTGAACCGAATACCCATGATAGATTCTTTTTCTTGCATATCAGAGACATGTTGTGCGTTGACGCCGCCAGCTACTAACGTTTTGCATGTTTTCCGACATACCGGATGTTAGCGCGCGTGAATTTTATCTCTACCCTAGGGTGAGATGGAAATATCTAGCCCCGGTAAAATGACTGATATCCTTGTCCGGTATGCAATAAATTATTATCCTTCCTAACTCCTGATGTTTTATGCCAACGGTTAAAAAGAAACATGTGCAGTCCAACGGAAACACGAGACCATAACAGAATGCAGCTTGTTCATGGCAGTTTTTTTATTGATGTCTCTATTGTCAGAGATGACATTTTAATCGGTGTCATTTTTACTAATTGTACATGTATCAACGGTTAATGATCTGATAATTTCATTAAATCTCGGAATAACAATGACAGTGACAGTGTGTTAAACACATCTGATCACATGATCCTTATGGAAGATGACAGTTTAGACATTAATTTCCTACATCCTTCCTCTATTGTTCGTCAATAAAGTTCCAAGAAAGATGTGTTTTCATTGTATTTAAGAACTGTTGTTTCGGGAGCTTAATTATAAATGTAAATAATTGGCCCAACTCAATGACGGATATACGGTTGAATTATGAATTTCCGAACATGCAAACATTACTGATAAAGATGTAGACTTGGATTAATTGTCCATAGTATACGCAACCAATTCATAGTTTCCAAATACTGGATGTCTTTGAACGGAATTTAAACAAACGTATGTCAATAGATAAATGAAACGTGGCAATTTATCAAACAAACCAAGTATTCTCATAAGAGCATACACTATACATTGCATATGTGACCCGAAATACTCCCGTACCCTGTGAAATGTACTGATATCTGTATAAAAGCAACTATATAAAAGTCAAACTGGAAATGTAGCATTCACAGAACATGTTAAATCAAAAAGGAAAACAAAAGAAGCAAAGTATGCGAAACCACAAACATAGAAGTGTTGATAATAGGGGTATAGTGTAATGGCAAAAAAACCGCTGGGTTTTAAACCAGGTGCTAGGGTTCCCCAAACTTCAATCTTATCCTATTGTTATCCCAATAAAACGGAACAGTGTAAATAAAATAATACACGCCATGCTATATCGTCTACCAAAATAACCAGCATTGATAAGCAATCTAATTATAACACAAAGATGATCATGAAAATAACAAAAAACAACAACAAATAAAGGAAACAAGCAAGTAATTAGTATTGTCAGCAGCCAGAGATACACCCATTAAAGGGCACAACACGACAATAATCCGGTTTTATACAACGGATTTTACGGGATGACAACTGTTTGTAATACTGAATGTAACAGATATATTCTGAAATATAATTTACGTTACCATATGTTACATTAAAAATAAAAAGAATGTAATACTATAACATATAGATAGAGGCTATGACTAGATATATACAACCATATATCTGACAAGAATAGTATCATATGGTAATCTTTGTGGATCATATTTCTCGACACATAAGCATATAGAACAAGTCATAAATTAGGGTGGAATACGTTACAAACAATAGTATTGCGCAACATCAAATTGCACAAAAATATCACGTAATATTTTTTTTTTCACAAGTGTTTATATGATAGCTTTTAGGATACCATGACTGTTCAAGAATGAAATTTTATAATACTGAATGTAACAGACATATTTTGAAGTTATTTTACGTCACCATATGTTACGTTTTAAAAATAAAAATGTGTAATACTATAGAACATGATATGACTATTTATACTTATATATGACTAGATAAATGAATTTATCATGATCGTAATGTAGCTAACGTTACACTGGAATTGGGTAATACTGTATGTTAACGAAATCCATGAAAGTTCCATTAAGTTGCATATATAGAGTGAATCATTCAAATAATGATTGTTTGTAACAGATTATGATGATCACTCCCTGTCCTCATAATATTGATACAGATCTCAATTCAGTTTATGTTTGTTTGTATAGCATCAGTTTTTCAACAATGTTTCACTTATGTACCGACGGTCTGTTAGCCTAACGGACTTCCTGAATTCCACTCCAGTATTAACACATAGACATCGGTAAGGAACTGACACCTCCCTCATATGAAAGTATTCGACCCAGTCTGGATTCAAACCAAAAGTAGTGAGGGGCAAGTGTTTATGGCAAATTGTTGTCACTTGCATCATCAAATACCGTATCAATCATGCTTATTTCAGGTTCATCATCATTTTCATCACCATCATTGTCCTTGTTTCTTGAAAGAATTTCCACTAATTTTTGTGGCACTATGTTGTCCTTGACCCATCCGTATTCCAGATGACCTTCAGCATTGCAAATCCATCCACTGTCTTCCATCTTGGGTAGTTTTTGGGTGGTTTTCATGGTCGTGGAGCCACACAATTACCTCATACGTTTTATGTGCATCTCCAGTGAAGACCGACATGGAGGCAACAAACTCATGTCTATACCATTGTAGGTATTAATAACTTGACCGTTGACTTCAACCCGTTTCAAGAACAAATCATATCTCAGTTTGTTGATGTCAGTATATTTAGGGTATCCATACATGGCACATACTAATGCATCAATATCTTTTTCAAGTTTAGAGGAACACTCGTGATCTTGACCAAGCTTTTTCAGAGTAGTTCTATATTCACAATGCTTCTCAATCATTTTCAAAGGAGACCTTTCCACGTCGAACGAATGCACTAGTTGTATCACATCCCGTGAGGCCGTGAATAGCTCGTAGAATATTACATACTTCTTCTCCCTTGCTTTCTACAATTCTATTTACATTCAAAAGCCGCCTTCTGTTGCCTGTTCCAGTATCTAATAAAACGGTACGCTGTATTACTGGAAGGTACTTTGCCAGTATAATCAAGACATCTGTGCCTGGTGATTGAACAATGATAGTAGTATTCTCTGGCATGCTTGAACCGATTTTGAGACAATGGTATATAATTCGAGTGTCAGCCGCCTCCTCCTCTGTAGAAAATAATCTCCGCGTGGATTAACCTTGACTTTCGTACCATCTTCACTTCTAGTGAGTTGGTGACATTCTTCTCCAACAACGAAGTTAATACATCTTCCGTTCAACTCAGTCGCATAGGTGTCAGGCCCTTTCCAGTCTTGTGGTGTTTTATTCTTCGACCCTTGGAGTAATAACGTTGGTATTGTACCATGTATTCTGCGCTCATATGATTTTATAGATTGCGGCAGATATGTATCCGTTACAAAGTCTGCCTTAGGTAGTTGCTTAAAAATTATGTTTGCAACCTGTTCAAATGTGCCCGTCCCGGCAGTCAAACTTTGTAAGATGGCGTTTCCATCAATCATATACACAAAATCATTCTGCGGACGATTCGTTATCGGTTCAGTCGAAGATTCAACATAAGTAAAAGTAAAGTTGAAGTAAATTGTCCTTGTCCGTCTTCACTGGCATGCCATCAGCAGTGGCCAGAGACCATGATACTGGACCAAGTGGAAATGACAATGTTATAATTCCAAATCAATATCATGCTGACCAGCAAGAGGGACGAGTTGGATATTGAACTCCGCCCTAATCTGCATGAGTTTGATTTTAGACGAGATAACGTTCTTTGAGATCTCAGCGGTAGCAAATGTTTTCAGATTCATCTTCTTGATCGGATCGTGGAACGATGCAGACTTTTCGATCAGTCTTCTATTGACGAATTCGTCCATTGTTTGCTGTCCAATATCTGACAACCCATGAGCTCCTCGGAGACGTCAGGTCTGGCAGGAACACCAGGGGGCTTGCCATAAGTGCATTTTTTGCTTTCCAATTGCAACTAAAACATTTCGAATTTTGCGGGACATTGTCTCAAACGGAGTTGTGAGCACATTCACACACCCATACCATACACGTTATGACAACACCAGAATGAAATAATTAAAGCATCCTCTACTGTTTGCAAATATCTTTTTTAAACTATAAAAAGCAATACTAAAAGAAATGCGTTTAGTTTTATCAAATGGTAAAAGTTGAAATATGTGCCAAAATCTGTCTTTGGATTTTAGAGAGAACAAATATAATTAATCACAAAATAAATGCTTTGATAAATGCATACTATGAAATTAAATAGAGTTACATGTACTTTGTAAATAACTGCTTGTTTCTTCCTCAGAATATGTTACTAATGTAGATTTGTGTTTGAATCTTCTGAAAAAGAACGGCTTGCATGATGTGGTATGTTAATGTTTTATGGTTCTTTTTCAGTGCTCTAAAGTGTGAATATTATAAAACATTTGTTTTCTAAATCTTAGATGTTTAATCTTATAAATATAACACAGTCTAGTATTACAATTTTGGAAGCATGTACTATTACGGGTAAATATTATTTATGTGATATCAAACAGCAACTATTGTTGGGGACGCTTGTTTCAGCCAAAGGGTTTAATAATATATATCATTGGTAGAAAAAGCACGAGTAATCAATATAATAATTCCACAGTATTATCCGTTAATAATCACAAACAACGTATTCCAAAAAAATCAAACTAGCTTACTCGTTTTACCTTATGAAAGCATTGGTAACAAGAAATTTGTGCATGGGACACGGATGCCCCCACTAAAAACGATCGGTGGAAAACGTAAAATTTGATGAAAAAAGGGCAATAAGTCCTGTAATACTAGGTCGATTTTGACGCCGAAATAATACGCAAATCTTAACATCATAGGTAAGCTTAGGTAAGCATGAAATAAAGTTTCGAAGCAATCGGTTGAAAAGTGTGGGAGGAGATAGACACACAAGATATGTTCACGTACAATTTGACGGAAAATGGGCCACAACTCCGATAATACTGGGTTGATTTTGACGCTGAAATGATATGCACATCTTGACATCATAGGTAAGCATCCTGTAAAGTTTCGAAGCAATCGGTTGAAAATGTGGGAGGAGATAGACACACACAATATTTTCTCGTAAAACATGACTAAAAAGGGGCAATAACTTCGGTAATACTGGGTCGATTTTGACACATCTTGACATCATAGGTAAGGATCCTGTAAAGATTTGAAGTAATCGGTTGAAAACTGTGGGAAGAGATAGATAAATAAACTTTTCGGGACGGACGGAAGTACGGACGGACATGGCTAACGCTGTATGCCCCCTCACCATTCGGTGGTAGGGGTATTAAAATAGTTGGCTGATTAATTCCAACACATTACAAAGAATTCCAAATGTGATCATAAGGGATAATATTTCAACAAAGCAGAGTTAAAACCTAACTCAAGACTCTGTACGCAGAGAAGGGAGGATTACTCCTCGTCTCTCTATCAGAAAGTTAGTTATTTTGAATATGCATTAGTTGAGCATAATGCATATATTTCATAAACAAACTGGAAGACCTATACACTTCGAAGTGCTTTCCATTGTGCTAGCCGAACTAATGATTGTATTTGAACATAACCTGACCATATTATAATAGCACTTAATGGAGCGCCAACTTAAAATAATCTCAGTTGAAACTAATTTAATTAAAGAGAGGTCTCATTCAATTAAAGAGAGGTTAGAGGTTCATTGAATTAGACCACTCTTCAATTGAATTGAACCTATATTCAACTGAGTTAAGCCAGTACAATAGAATACAATAACTCTGTATGAAGTAATCAATTGTTCAATTGCAACTTAGTTGGACCGTGATCTTATTCAACTGAAGAGAGGTCGAATCCAATTGAAGGGAGGTGTTATTCTAAGCCGTAAGAAATAGTAAAATCGAATAACCGGAGTTCCTCATACACTTAGTGCGAAGTTCAAACCGACTTGAAATTCGCAGGTCGATTTTAGAAAACAGACGAAGAATATGGGTTAAAATGATACAGTAATGAATAAAATGGATAAGTAGTTAAAAAAATACCCTTTTCTGTTTAATCAACACGCTGAAACAAGTCAATTTCTTTTCAAGTCAAACTCCAAACTCATAACTATACAGTACGTATACAGTGTTCCGACGTCTAAAATAGAGTCAGTTACACACATGACAAAACGTCTAAACACCGATTTCTATATATCGTTGACGTTGATTCAACTCAATTTACCAGAAATTGAGAATATGTTATGCGAATGTCTACATAGGCGTCATCACAACGCTCTGAAGACTAATTTTTGACGTATATTGGTATCTTCTGCGCAAACTAACAACACCATGATCAAACCCAAAGCGATCCGAAACATATCGGTGGAGAAAATATCTCTTCAAAATTCGGTAGTCGCAACAATCAATATTTAGTTAATTTGGCGTTCTTATTGGGGTTATTTAAGTGCCAAACTGGCAGATCAAATATGTTTTTCTTCGGGTAAGTTAAGATATTTAGATGTAATCGATGTTTGTTAATGTATATTTAAACAACAATTATAATAACATGATAGTACAACATAAATATGCATCTGTCAAAACGACGAAAGTTTGTTCTTATTTCATACCACGCCTGCACTTTAGGTTGCCCTCCTGTATCGTCGTGCATTGTTTGCGATAAATCATTTTCAATTTACCATATTTGTGTCTAGAAATTCGCATATGTACGTCAGACATCTATATCTATGGCCTGGGAAATTGACAAGACAAATGTAAACGGCAGAAAGAATTTCTCAAACATGCGTAGATGATCGATGACCACATTTTGGGAATAGTCGCTTTGGTCAATTAGCTAGCACATGATTTCGATGTTTTAAAATAAGGTTTAAATACAAAAACAATCGGCCATACTGTTGAACACATACCTCAATTCAGGCAAGTTCGATCGCTCGCCTGCATTACCGGAAATCGTCCGCCTTAAACTCTCGGTATTCTAAAAGCAAGACTGGCAGTGCGATGCATATACACGGATCTAAAACCGATTATAATTGAAATGGTTTTTATGGCACACCAGAATAAGATGTTTATATGGCGCCAAATAGGAAGGCACATGGGAGGCTAATCCTCCATTTTGCCGCAAATTCAATTGCAGGCAATTCACTTCATTTATGACTGACCCACTTTGTATTACTTCATAACGTATGGTACATATCGGATGAAAATGAAGGCCATATCGCCTTAACGAGGCTTTAACTAAATCAAGGGTCATAACTCCGCTGTTACTGATCAGATCTGGCTGCTTTTCGAACTTGTCTGAGCTTTCATTAATATTAACAATGTGGTTAAGTTTGTTCAGATTGGATGAAAAATGCAGGCCCTATCGTATTAAAGACACATTTCGGGCCTATTGTATTTGGTGGGGGGGGGGGGGGGGGGAGGGGGGGGGGGGCGATTGGATGAAAAATGCAGGCCCTATCGTCTTAAAGACACATTTCGGGCCTATTGTACTTGGTGGGGGAGGGTGGGGGAGAGAATTTTTATAGGTAACTGTAAATGACTGTTAGCCATACAATTTCATGAGCAAAGTGTGATATTCAATTTTTCTTGAGATTATGAGACCCACCCAATAAAGCATTTGTGACCAGTACACATAATAACACATTAAAGAATGTTGTATATTTATTGTGTTGTGCTCTGATTTTTGGTCTAAAAACAATTAAGAAATACCAGATAGGTTTCGTATTCAAAAGCTAAATTATTAACATAATTATACTTTTTCATTAAAGTAAATTACAAAGTGTTGTTAAGCTATTCTTACCCTCAATATAGCAATACTATACAAATAAAAAACTAAGAGTGGGCCTCAATTTATATACCTGAGTTGATCAGCCATGAAGCGTGCTGGCTGTAAATATTCAAGCTTCTCATGCTTTTTCACTGACCAAGTAGCGTTGGGAAATGTGTCTTTATTAACGAGGAAATAATTAACGAAGGACGACGAATGACGGACAACTCGTCATCCATAAGCTCTGTTGGCCTTCAGCCGGTAGAGCTAAACATATTCATTATATTTACGTATTGTGATGTAACACAGTGCTTATAACGTCAACCCATAGCATTATATTATTATTCTCAACCCCCACTTCTCAAACCATCGGAATTCGCACTTTTGATGTTGTTCATATTATTCCTGCGTACTTAAATTCCGCCAACAACTGGGAAATATTAATACACAGGTGAACCATTTCTAAGCCTACTAACTAAATTGATAAAAATAAGTTTAGCAAGTAACTAACATATAATTCACTTTGACCAGATTCTAGGATATGTGTAGAAGCGGTCATGGGCAATATTACTTATCAGTTATAGTAAGGTTAAAGTAAGGGAATAAGTCTCAAACGAAATATGCAAAAAACTATAGCAACATGTGATAATCTACATTTTTACAGAAATTATAATTTCGCTCTTATTTTTATGTTTGTCACAGGTGTGTGCCACGTAGGGCTGATCATGAGATTTTTCTGGGTGGAAACAAGTATTGCATGACCTGCGTCAGGAAATGGCATGCTCAAGCAAAGTTTCAAAGCTGTATCTGTTATAGTTGCTGAAAGAACCTTAACATAAAACTAAACCAAATACGCAGACACTGATCAAGGGATGACAATTTGTCGTATTTTTTTCCAAAAACATACTGGCTAAAATGTGGACCTTAACGGAAAACTCAACCAATATACTAAGTTCAAAAAGGGGCATAACTTTTGCAGAAAGCAGCACAGAGTTATGAAACCAGATATGCTGGGTTATGTTATGATGTAGAACAACTGTATAAAGTGTCAAAGTTGTAGCTGTAATAGTTACCTAATATATTGACCTATGACATAGCGCCAGTTTCAACACAACAACACGATCTTATGGCCAGTCTTTCACCCACCAACATTTAGTCTTTTACCCCAACATTTTTAATCACGTGCCTCTCCATATGTCACGTGCTCCTCCATATGAAACATCAAAAAGCAAATACAAATATAGGCTACGCGCTCAAGGCCAATACAACTAGATAATTTATTGACAAAAACAGATATCTCCCCACTCTGCATGCACAACCTTGTTACAATAAGATTTATATTGGATAGGACAAACAACATGTTTAAAGTTAAAATGTCAAAGGATCATAACTCTTGTAAAAAATCATCAAACCGGAAAACAAATGCGAGATGCACAACCATCATGCCCATGCTTCCTGCGTGTACGTTGTTCAAAGTTACGTTGAAATCCAACACGTGGTTTAGGAGGAGTAACACCAACAATATATGTTAAGTTAAAATATCGAAGGGCCATAACTGCTTCAAAACTAATCAAACCGGAACACACACATGATATGCACAACAATACATCATATTGATACTTCCTGCCAAGTTTTGTTGGAATCCACTTAGCAGTTTAGGAGGAGTAGCGGCAACAACAAATGTATAGTAATAATGTTAAAGGGCCTTCCGTCAAAAGTTCATCGAACCAGAACACAAAACGAATATGCACAACAAGACATCATACCGATGCTTCCTGTCAAGTTTCGTCGAAATCCAACAAGCCGATTAGGAGAAGTAGCGGAGACAACACATATATAGTAAACATTTCAAAGGGCCATAACTTCGTCAAAAATCATCAAACCGGAACACCAAAGCGATATGCACAACTAGCTTCTTGTCAAGTTTCGTCGAAATCCTACAAGCGGTTAGGAGGAGAGCGGCGACAACACATTTATAGTTAATATTTCAAAGGACAATAACGCAGTAAAAATCATCGTACCGGAACACAAAAGCGACATGCACAACTAGACATCATACTGATGCTTCCTGACAAGTTTCGACAAAATCCAACAAGCCCAGCCCGTATAACCGGCAATCACTAAGTCGGGCGTTGTTTCAAATCGGTTCCGATTTTTACGCGATGACGAAACGGTAGGCATTTTTTTTCCTAATAGCTCGTATTAGTGACCATATGGGCAAATAACGGATTGTTAATATTGAGAATGCCATCCAGAAACCTAGATGTATTATTAAATAATGCATCAATAATGTCTCTCTGACAAGCAACTGAGAAAATCAACATAAACATAGAACATACAAATAGTACTCAGATTTGTAGTCGAAGGGAGTTCTTAAATAAGAAGTAATTTCCCTTTCTAGTTAAAAATAAATAAAGGAATTTTACGTGAAATAGATGTTATCCACTTATATTCTATTTTGGTCTTGTATTTATAGGAAGTGTATGCGTGGCCTTCACTGGATCCGTATGAAAACATTCAAGATTTAACTCGCTGCTTACGTGCTCACCTAGTGTTCAGCTAGGGTGTGTAACAATAGCTTAAACTTTGACCTATTTAGTAACACAAAACTTATTTGTCTTGGATATCAATATAACTCATGTTTTCTACTGATTTTCAAAAGTACAGAGGTGTAACTATGTGAGAATGACAGAGCTAGATATTCCATATTTGAATCGAAGTGGTAGATATTTTGTTCTCCTCCGAGCACGTTAAAGAACCTTACGAATCTATTCGATAATAAGAGTAGGGCAGGTTCCCGGATTCCTATGTATCCTTCCCCTCTCTCTGGGGCGGCTCTAAATAACCTATACTGTGTTGATGAGCTGTTAAACAACATTCAATTCAATTCAATTCGTTAAAATTAACCATAAGGGATATCTATATGTATTGCTCTCCAAACATATATGTTGTTTTCTGGCACAACTTAACAATTTCCTTTAACAGACCATTGTAAAAACATAATAATCGGCGGGATATAGATGAAGACCAACCAATTTAACAAACATTATGAACGAATGAACTCGAATATCCCAAAACAAACTGATCTAATCCTTATATAGGAGTCATAGATCACTTCGTTCCAGTGTTTAGACGTCCAAGTAATATTAGCGATCACTGATGAGTACATGTGTATATCCCGACAGTATAAATGACATGGTCAATCGATCAAGGTCTGTGTTGCATAAATAAAAATGGTTTCCACTCAGTAACTTCGGTAAGTCATATTTAGTTGCAACCTAGTTTAGTTTGGTAAGGCACATTTAGTTGTAACAGAGTCAGTACTATCCACTTGAAATTGCTTTCTAGATGACATGGTCAAAGTCAAGGTTATTGTTACTATAAATAGAAGCATGTTTTTCGCTCAATAGTTACTCTTTGGTTAGATGTATTTACTCGAAACTTTATTGGTGTAATTTCTGTGTAGGAAGATTGGTATCAGTTTGAAGGAAAACGCATTAATATTAAAATTCATTACATATAAACTAATATTTATCCACCATAGCTCACGTTGATAAAGCCAACAGTTCGGATACCGTAGCTGAATTCCTCGACATGTATCTCTCTATTTCTATTAATTTTATACAGTCATGCTAAAATATATGATAAGAAATATGTCTTTAGCTTTGACATCGTTATCTATCCACACTTGGATGGGGATTTACATCGTGCTACATCATAAGGGGTTTATATCTCACAGCTTAGAGCTAGTACTGATGTTAAGGACTTCAGTTATCGAAGTCAAGTAATTACAAGTAAATTTCTTCAGCAAGGTTTTCGTTATCACAAACTACGTTTCTTTCACTTCGGAAGATAATAGATCTGACAGGTTTCCTGAACATTTTACAAAATTAATCAGGAAATTCGTTTAAACACTCTTTAAGAGTCAGGTCAAGTTTTGTTTTCTGGCCATTTCAAAGTATCAGCATTTTTCTCAAAATAAAAACACAATATTTTTCAACTTCCTATTCTTGAAAAGGTAGTACTAGTCTGACATACATAGTAACATCAACAGTAGAAAAAAAGAGAATGATAATGGACCTTTGGAAACGGCCGAGCACGACACATACGAAATATTGCAGTCTCGGTTTGATTGAGACTGTTGATGAGTGGTAGTGAAATATGCTAGCTACCGCTCACGCCCTCTAGCCCCGTAGAAGTTGAAGTGGAGGTATTTGACCTTATTTACGCATATTTAATTCTAATTCTCTCCTTTCTTTTTCTTTCTGTATTTCATTTCTAATTATTTTCTTTCATTTGCATATCTCTCTTTTCTATTTGCATTTTCTATTTGCATCTTCTCATTTTTATTTTTCTATTTGGATTTCTTTTTCTTACATTTGCATTTATTTTCCTATCTTCTAATTCAACTTCTTTCAATCTAAATTTCAACCAAAATACTCAAAGAAACTTTCGTCAAAAATGTCTTCATCAACCAACAACTTTACCAAAATGTTTTTGATCTCCGTTTTTCTCAGAGATATTATACATTTGTACATATTACAATATCCGGCAAGCAAGAACAAATCATCATTTTTAATGGAATTAACTTAAACGCCTTCTAGCTAGTCTTAGCCACACGTTCTAAAAAAAAAGTTATTTTTTATTGATGCTGCTTTATAATGCACTATATTATTCAAAACCAAGTATAGTTGTTTTGAAATTTTAATATTCTTTTGAATAATTTATCATTTTTATTATTACTAAACGCATTGCAATATTAATGCTACCAAACATGTTTATATCTCGGATAATGTTACGGGTTAAAGGTAACGAGTAAGATATTGTTTAACCAGCAACACAAACATATACCAATCGATACAATAATATTATTGACTGACTGAATGTAAAAAAATACCAGCGATAATCCAGAAATTTTCGAATATATGTAGTATATCTTACTATTTATTATTATTGAAGTTCCTTTTTTAAGTTTTCCTGGTTTAGCTTAGATGCCCTAAAATGTACAAAATAAATAAACATTTATATATCTCAAAATGCTCACTAATTCTCCAAATATGTGCTAGAATAATCAAGAGTATCCCAATATTACTTTATTGAGCAGAAAAGAAATACAAAAATGTTTAAACAAAAAATCTGATATAAACTCCCACTGTCTCTTTAAACTGTAGAATATAAATCATAATGAAACCAAAAGCTTGTGATCTTAAATAGTTCCAAAGAATGCACAAGAACAATATAACACTATCCTTTCTAGTTTTAAATGCATATAGATTATTCTAAATTAATCTCTGGAATTCTTTATAAATTATTTTTAGAACAGTATTCATTTTTCCATTACAGTTACTATAATGATCTAGATTGACAGGAAATCGAACAAAGCACTGCATACAACAATAAACAAGTAACAACAAGTATTTAGTTGTCTCGTCCACATATGTGATTAGTATTTAAGTATCTTGCAAAGTATTTCTTGCCCAGGGACGAGATTAAGTAGTTAAGTAGCATATGTATATAGCGGATCAACAATCGCTGTTCAATTCGTAACTTATCATTTCGTAACCTATTACAAGGTTTAAAGTGTTTAGGTCGCAGATTATATGAATGCATATAAGCTATTATGGTATGTTTTAATAGGGGATGAAAATCGCCTTAACGGTATCAACTTTTGTCCACATACTATGAGTTTGAAATTTGTTATCCCTTTGGTTTCCGATTTCGGCCAAGTATATGAAAGTCCAGCATATGGAACGGGAAACCAGAATCTACTTCATACTGATAGGCATGTTAATTTGTATTCGGGCCTCCTCGGCGATGTTCATTGTCCGCTGCCATTCGCAGCATCTCGCTATCACCGAAAAATGACGGAATTGGCCGCCTGCGTACGATCAAAGACATCGGAACTCTTCGTTAATTTCCTCAATTGGAGAGGATGAATCAATACGGGCCAATTGTCTCGCCAGTTACCAATGATCGACAAATACGACTAAACAGAACAATTTCAATTGATTTTGTTTTAAAAAACTCAATTTACTCTACTACTCAGGTCTTGCGTAAGTATCACGAGTCGTGGAAACAGACTAAAGCATTAAATTATATACTAGTTAATGATGACGTCACCTAACTGTGACTGTGGCGTAGTGGTAAGCACGCTCACCAGTCACGCAGAATATCCTAGTTCGAATCTCCAAACATTATATTATTTTGTAACTGTAATAATTAAAAACTTTTTTTGAAGGAATAAAATAAAGAAATGGAAATTAATTGAAGGAATCTTCTAAAATGCATCTTGGTCTTTGATTTAGATTAGTCATGATAAACCGAGAACAAAAAACCCTAATGGCTTCAGTTTCCAGCATTTCCATGAATAATTTTGACTACTATATATTTTTTTAACTAAATAAGAATTTAAAATGCAGTTTATAATTAGAAAATTAGTTGAGAAATACATATTTTACAACCGAAACACTTTTATGATAATGCTTTTCACATGCAAACATGGCAAACAAGTTTAATAATATATTAATATGTGTTTCAGTTAAACGTAACATGTTGTAATGAAAACAAACGCTTTGGAGCACGGGTTTGAGTCATGAACAGTTTAACATGCATACATTCTATATGTGTGCTTATCTTCTAGATTATTTAAATCTACTAGTAACTTACTCCCCGGGATCAAGATGCAGACTAATGCTGTAAGTATATGTTTGCATGTAATGAAATATTGATGTTTTTAAATTACCTCGATAATACTTACCCGTATACGAAATATGCCATGTGTATGTTAATCTGAGTTTTGATGCCATGAATGTATGTATTCTTTTCTTCAAACTTATTCGAGCAGATATAAATGTGTTTATTTGTGTATCATACTCATTTTTACATGATGTGTCTCCTGGATAATCATGTTTATTTTTATTTTGAATGTTTGATTAAAGTGCACTTTTACATTTAACCGATGATCGATTATAGGTTTTCATAATCGATCATCATAATCGGATGCCTAACAAACCGATGATGGGGTTAAAACAATCGGTTAATCGGTACATCACTAGCGTTAACATTAAATTTCAAAAACATCTTTTGCAAAAGCATTTGCCGTGATGTTTGTGGTGCTAGTAAAATATGATGCCGAAATAATTTTAGTTGGCATATTTTAGAATTAGGAACATCGAAAGCTGCAATAATTCAAAGCAATGAAGTTCTTAACAAAATCCCAGCGTGTTCTTAGAAATTCTGTTAAATGCATCATTGTACGACGTCAACTAATCTTTCCCAGGTCATGCGCATATACATTTTGCAGATAATTACAAACTAGACGTTGGCATGTATTAGAATTGTTGTTTCGTACACAATACAGTTTAAAAAAAGAAAGAAAACTAAAACCATAAAACCTTGAACTTTTCCTTGTGTCTGTTAACAATGTTAACACTGTTAATAGGCAATACTTAGTACACTTTGTATGTGTGCGACATAGCTCATAATCTGACAATTGCATCTGATTACCTACGTTCATGCACTTCCGATGATCACCTTTATCAGTATTTATTATCTGAAATCAGGAACTTTTACTTCAATTTTCCTCCCAGAACACGTGCATGTGAATCTCTGTCCTTTGTTTACGTAAAAAGAAAGATGAGTGCAATGTCCTCAATTATGCAGTAATTTTATATTCGATCTCCATGTCAGCAAAATTGTGTGTGCAGTATTTTTACAGCGAAAACGTCAAACTGCATGTAACTCAAAAATATATGTAATTTATAGAAATTGTAATAAAAAAATGATTAGAACCTAGATCTATATATATTTACTTGTTTTGGAAGAAATGTCATAGGTTCTTGTCATATACAAGTTTTAACAAAAGTTGAGATTAATAACAAACTCTTTTTTTTATCTTGAATTGTTTTTTTTTGGTAAAGAAAAAGGTAGGGTACGGTGCGTTTATGTTTGCTGTTTAAAGTAAAAAGACGAATGAGGATTGCAATATATTGCATTGTTTTCAAAGATGTGTATTTATAGGTAATCGAAAATTAATATATTTTTTAAATAAATGTAATGTTATGAAAAAAAAATGGTGAAAAAGTTCAGAGACTCTATTTTTCTCCTTTTAGTGACATTTTGGAGTTTGAAATATATGTCATCTTCAAAGACGTCTAGTGGAAAAAAAGATTGATGATCTACTTTCTTTGATAATTTTATATCTAAATGATACCAAAGCAACTTTAAGTATCAATGCAAAAAACTTATTTTTAAATCAACAGGCTAAATTGTACTCAGACCTACACATATATAGTTTGTTGACAGCCAAAATGGTCACAAATGACGCAAAAAATATGAAAAAAAATATGCTTAAAATTTCATATGTTACCATCTTAATTCCTACATTATATCCATATCTATTATAATGTAAAACATGAAACAATTATGTTGTCAAATATAACTATGATTTAAAAATTAAATTCTTAAACTTGAAAATGTCAAACCTTGCCAAGCCAATATCCTTAAGTTTATTACTGAAGCTGGATAAATCTCCGTTGATAGGCTGTGCCTTTTTCATATTATTGATGTCGTCTCTTGTAATTCCGTATAGAATACTGTTTACATTCATTTTATATGTTTTATGTATTATTGTAAAATTGCAAATGTATGTAAACAATGAGACGTAAATAAACTAATAAACTATGTATGTATCTCTCCCAAGAATGTGATTAGGGTTTTAAACGAGAATAAACCTTACTGTATCTTGCAAAAGGTTGTGTTAAGTCTTTAAGTGAATGGCTCAAGAGGAAACTAAGTGTTTAAGTGTCTTGCAAGGGATGTGACTAACTATTTAAGTGTCTTGTCTACAGATAAGAATATTATTTATTTATTTTGCCAAAGGAGACTAACATGAGTATTAAAAGGAAAATTGGGAAACTGCCGGACACAATTAATACAAAAATATTGCAGTCTCGATTTGATTTAGACTGTTCATGAAGGGTAGTAAACCGTTCACGCCCTCTAGCTCCGGGTTGAGCAGAGCTAAATATTAATAAAATTAAGAGTACACAATTTAGGTCTTTCCAAAAATTCATTTCAGTGTCTTCCAAAGTATATGATTAGGTATTTAGGTGTCTTGCCCAATGATGAGACTAAGTATCTTCTTTCCCCAAAGATGTGAGTAAGTATTTAAATGTATTTCCAAAATGTGTTGTCCAAGGATAAAACTAAATGTCTTGCAAAGGATGCGACGAAGTATTTCCCTGTGGTGTCTAAGGCACTGAGACAACCTGTGTCCAAGGCTGAGAAAACCTATCTAGGTGTATTGCCCAATGACACTACTCAGTATTTAAGTGTCTTGCAATGGATGTGACAAATTATTGAAGTAATCTGTCCAAGGAGGAGATCAAATATAAGTTTCTTGCAGAAATGTTACTAAGTATTAAAGTCATATTGCCTAATGATAAGACCAAGTATCATTTTCCTTCCCAAGATTTGAGTAAGTATTTAAGAACTTGCCCAATTATGAGACTAAGTAAGTATTTAAGGCATATTTCCAAGGATGAACCTAAGAAATTATGAGTATTTCCCATGGATCTGAATAAGTATCTAAGTGTCTTGTCCAAGTAAATGAGTACGCATTTAGGTGTCTTTCCCAAGGAAAAAACAAGCAGTACAGAGTCATGCCATATGATGAGTTTTTTTAATTGAATTGTAGATTTTAGTCGCACCAACAGCTAAGGTCATATGGCGACTTTCCAGCTTCCATTGATGGAGGAAGACCCTAGGTGCAACTCCGAGAATTTTTCGATTCCTCACATAAAGATTCCTAATCCAATCGAGACTCGAACCCCGTATGATGAGACTAAGAAGATTCGTGTATTGTCCCAGGATAGGACTAAGTATTTATGAGTCTTTTCCATAGATGTAAGTAAGTATTTAAGTGTCGTTTGCAAGGATAACACCCAGTATTAAAGTGCCGTGCCCTTTGCCGAGATTAAGTATTTAAGTATTTTGTCCAAGGATGATACTAATGCTTTTAATATATTTGCAAATGATGTGACTAATTATTTCAGTGTCTTGTCAAAAGACGAGACTAAATATTTAAGTGTATTGTGCACCCCTTGTCGCAGATTTGGTTTTATATTGCTACAAGTACGAACGTGACTTTATGTTAGGCCTTTCTCCAGATACACAAGCTAATGTCATCGACGCTTTTAATAACACCTCACATTATCTGGATGATAAACTTAATTTGGATAATCCTTTTTTTCCTCTATGGTTCGAACATTTATCATCCAGAACTAAAATTTAATACAGTTAACGTTTCGGATTCTGTCAACTAAAATTGATGATAAGAGAGTTGATTTCGATATTGTGAATTATCCACATTTAGATGGGAATATCCCCAATACTGTTTCTTCTGGTGTGTATATTTCTCAGTTAATTCGTTTTACCAGAGCTTGTAGCCGTGTTGACGACTTCAACCTTCGTAATCTTAACATGAATGAAAAACTTCGCTAACAAGGTTACCGTTACCATAAGTTACGTAAGAATTTTTCTAGGTTTTATTATCGTAACACTGATCTGCTCGACACATATAATAGCAAACTTAAAACACTTCTGAGACAAGGTTCCTCACTAACCGTCTTTTATTATTGCTCCCCCACACAAAGTGTGGTAGGGGAACCACATTGATTTTGTGCTTTCTGTCTGTCTGTCTGTCTGTAGGTCTGTCTGTCTGTCTGTGTCACAAACGATGTCCGATCAATAACTAGAGAATAGTTGGACCTAGGGTCCTCAAACTTGTAAGGATGATTGGTCATGACAAGTGAATGACCCTATTGATTTTGGGGTCACTAGGTCAAAGGTCAAGGTCGCGGTGACATTGACTATCAAAACGATGTCCGATCAATAACTAGAGAATGGTTCGACCTAGGGTCCTCAAACTTGGAAGGATGGTTGGTCATGACTAGTAGATGACCCTATTGATTTTGGGGTCACTAGGTCAAAGTCAAGGTCGCGGTGACATTGACTATCAAAACGATGTCCGGTCAATAACTAGAGAATACTTTGACCTAGGGTCCTCAAACTTGGAAGGATGGTTTGTCATGACCAGTAGATGATCCCTATTGAATTTTGGTCACTTGGTCAAAGGTCAAGGTCGCAGTGACATTGACTATCAAAACGATGTCCGATCAATTACTTCACAATGGTTGGATCTAGGGTCCTCAAACTTGGAAGGATGGTTGGTCATGACCAGTAGATGACCCCTATTGATTTTGGGTCACTAGGTCAGAGGTCAAGGTCGCGGTGACCGTGACTATCAAAACGATATATGATCAATAACTACACAATGGTTGGACCTAGGGTCCTCAATCTTGGAAAAATGCTTGGTCATGACCAATAGATGACCGTTATCGATTTTGGGGTCACTAGGTCAAAGGTCAAGGTCGCGGTGATCTTGACTATCAAAACGATCCCCGATCAATAACTAGACAATGTCCGATCAATAACTAGAGAATGGTTGGACCTGGGGTCCTCAAACTTGGAAGGATGGTTGGTCATGACCAGCAGATATTAGGCCAAACAAAATAATATGTGTGGTTCAGGTAACACTGGCAACAAAAATAGGGTATGTTTTTTTTATTTTTATGTTTTTCTCAGTAATGGATTCAATTCTGATAATGAATTTAATATGTTTAATTACTATACCTTGAAATCGATTTTTTTGGCATTATCAACATTTTTTTTTTTTTTTTTTTTAAATTTTTGCATAAAAAATAAATTTAGGGTCGGCCCCTTAAAATAGGGTCGGTCGGATTACCTGAACCACACATATTTTTTTATGTGGCTTTACTGATACAGATAGTAGTTACAGTCACAGAGATATTGAATATCAACACGATCTCAGATCAATAGAGAACGGTTGGACATAGAGTCGTCAATTATGTCTGTTCGGGCGAGTGGAGGAGCCATACGTTTTTGTCCCATGGACAGTAACAATTTCTAGTTTAGATATGATTTACAAACATAGGAAGATTATCGGTCGTGATAATTTGCATGAGTTATTTATTAAAATTATTAGAACATTTATAAATAGAGGTTACGACCGAAGTATTCTGTGGCGCACTACATGCTTAGTTGTAGACCCTTCTGCAGTTTGCAATTATACTTTCCTTTTGGATTGTGCAACGACCGGACGGGCAGTGGCCTCTATGACAACGTGTTCCTAAATTCTTTAAGGCGGGAACCGTTTGATTTATGCCCTTCACTCCGTTTTGTCGTGCCCTTAAAGGGTTTTCCCGTGATTCTCTGACTTCAGACAAGTCATCGAGTACAAATGAGATTAGCTTCTTAGGTCTAACTTATTTTTTTTGATATATTATATGCATGAACATGTCTGTGTTTTTTCTTATTACACCTATCTATGCTTTCTCAAAAGTAAGTGATTAACTCGGCGGGGATTAATTTTATTTACACTGTCCTGTTGTTTAGAGATGATGACAGCGTAAGAGTGAGGTTTGATGCAAGATTGAACCGGTTTAAACTCTCCGGTGGTTCCTTTTGCCACCGACTGTTCCAAGGCGGTACCACTGTTGTCAACCCTTATATGTTTGTGATGTGCTGTTTTACTGAATGTATTTGTGATGTAATTTTTGAATCACGTTTGCGTTGTAATACTTGTTTGAGTGACTGTATTCTGTGAATGCTACTTTACCAGTTGGACTTGTAACCTTTTCTTTGTACAGTGATAAGACTAATTATGTGTTTGTCCAAGCATGAGTTCCAGTGTTTCAGTGTTTTGTACATGGATGTGAGTAAGTATATTTATGTGTCTAGCCATTTGATGACACTAAGTATTTAAGACTTAACTAAGTATTTCATGGGCCTTGCCCAAGTTCGAGCTAAGAGTGCATGTGTTTTCCTAAGAGTATGAGTAAGTAATTATATGTCTTGCCCAATGACGAGACGAGGTATCTAAGTGTCTTGCCCAAATACGAGCCTAGTTTTGTAAGTGTCCTGTCCAAGGACGACACTAAGAATATATGTGTCTTTCATTAGATTACGTATTTAAGTGCCTTGTCAAAGGATGTGACTAATTATTTATGTTTTTCCAAAGGAGATGAGTAGCTATTTACGTGTCTTATCTAGAAATGAGACCCAGTGTTTCTGTACAAGGATATGAGTAAGTCTGTATGTGTCAAGACGTACGATGACACTAAGTATGTAAGTGTCTTGTCTATGGACGAGACTAAGTATTTAATGGGCCTTGCTCCAGGTCGAGCTAAAGTTGTATGCGTTTTGGTTGATAGTGTTCTTTGAACGACTAAGTATTTAAATGTCTTGTCAAAAGATGTGAGTAACTATTTACGTGTTCTGTCCAATGATGTGAATAAGTATTTATGTTTCATGCCTGAGAATGTAAATATCTTGCACTTATTTCAGTGTTTTGTCCAAAAATGAGACTAAATTTACATATATTTGCAAAGGATTTGACTACATGTTCAAGTTTCTTGCCAAAGGACGAGACTAAGTATGTGAAGCCCCAACTGCCATATAAAAACCAGAAGATGGCCCTGTGGCAGATTTCTATATAAAGTATGCATGTTTCACATCAGAGGTCCCTTTTTCAAAAAAATTAATAAACTACTGTAAAATAAATTATGAAAAGTTGCTCAAATACACATGTTAAATGAATTGGTGTAATTATATTTGTAAACAATCATTTGCAAAGTATAGTTTCAAAAAGTAATTTAAACAAACTTTCAAACAATTTGAATTTGCCGGGAGGAGCCTATGAGGTTATGACGCTTGTTAATACAGAATGTAAACATGTCCCAAATGGCTGTGTTTATCAACAAGCGTGCTGCAACAGACGGCTTAGAACTACTCTGTATTATCATCAAAATCAGACAATGTAAACATGGTAAAGCATCACAATTTAAAGTGGGTTGTCAACAGACCTTCAAAAAGGCACTACATCTTGATTTTGTGTGGTTATAACTGTATTGGAAAAGTTTCAATGTTCATTTGTGAAATATTATTGTGATTCAATTCAAATACAGAGTCGTTTGCTTCAGCATACATGTGCAGGACAATGTTTACATCAGCTATTTTAGTTGGAAGACAGGCTGTGTGCAGCATGGTAATTTGATAGGCCCCTCCTACAAATATTTACGGAGGTAAATGTTGGGGTTTAAGTGTATTGTTCAATGATATGAGTAGGTATTTAAATGTCTTGTTCAAGGATGGCCACTGACCGTTCCAAGGCGGTAGGAGGAGACTAAAATGTGTATTGCTTTCACTGGAATGTGAGTAAAGATGTATTTTGTCTTTCCCAATAAGGAGGCTAAGTATTTACGCGTCTTGCAAATGAACTAGAATACATATATTTAAGTATGTTGTCCAAGGATGGCAATATATACTAAAAAGGATATTGGAAGCTACAAATACAAACAAGAGAGAAAAGTAGCTGACTCGGTTTTATTCAGTCTGTTCACGAGAGGTAATTTAACATGCAACACCTCTCACGCCTTCTTGCACCACCATTAGATGAAAAACTTAATGATAGTGATGCATCGCTTTGTGATGGAGAACTAACATTTAATGAATGTTAAACAGCTGTTATGGAAATGAAATGTAAAAAACCCGGGACTCGACGGATTAACAGTCGAATTCTATCAGGCATTTTGGGACAAAATAGGAAACATAATTCCCCTATCACAAAATGAGTGATATAAAAATGGTGCATTACCTAGGAGCCAAACACAAGGTGTTTTTTCTTTACTCTTCAAAAAGGGCGATCCAGATAATACAGAAAATTGGCGTCCAATAACACTACTTAATATAGATTATGAAATTGCGACACGCAAAACTCTTGCAGAAAGTGCTACCAAAAATAATAAATATGGATCAACAAGGGTATATTAAAAATAGACTTTACAGAGAGACTTAATATTGAGGGTGTTATCTTGTTTCTAGATTTCAGAAAAGCATTTGACACAGTCGAATGTAATTTTTTGTTTTTAGTACTTGAAAGATTTGGTTTTAAAGCATCCTTCATCAATTGGATAAAACCTTGTATAATAAAAATAATGCATGCATTATTAATAATGGATGGAAATTTGACTTCTTTAAACTCAACAGAGGATAAATGCAACAAGGATGTCCAATATCCGCCCTACTTTTTATACTTGTTGCTGAAATCATGGCTTTAAACATAAGAAACGATCAAGAGTTAAAGGGTATACAAGTAAAAACATCCAATGGAATAAAATCAACCAAAGTTACCCAACTTGCTGTTGACACGAAATTATTTTTAAATTCAATGACATATTGATTGCTCTCCATCTAATAGAAGAATTCGGAATACAGTCGTGGTTGATCTTAAATCGTAATAAAACAGAAGGGGTTTGGATTGGGAAACTAAAATCATATAAAGATAAAGATATTAATTGGCCAGAAACTCCAACAAAAGGACTGGGTATTTATTTTGGACATAATAAATAAAAACTGCAATGATTTGAATTGGAACAATAAATTAGATATTGCGAAAATACTATTATAAATTGGCAAACAAGATAATTAACTTTCTTTAGAAAAAATCAGATAATTAAAACACTTTTGTTGCCGAAGTTTGTATATCTTGTTCAGTGATTAAATGATTTTTTTTATTCCTTTGGAGTGGAAAACGCGAAAAAATAAAAAGGATGACAAATTAAGCGACGGTATTGAAATGTGCGATCCTGTATCTTTCTTTATATTACTTAAAACTAAATTTTTTTAACAGATTATGGAAGGTTTTACCAAAATATTTTCTGGATACCTTTGGTGAAAATTATTTTCATTTTCATATTATTTTCATATGAATATAGATAATATTAAAATGATCCCGAATTATCAAACTATAATTTTGAAGTCATAAGAAAACAAATAATTTGGGGAAACAAAGAACTGAAAACAAATGGTAAAGGTCAGATTTTCAAAACTGGATTAAATCAAGTCTGATTTTCATAAATGATATAATAAAAGAAAAATGGTGAAATAGCAGAAACTCATATACTAAATAAACTGGCGGATAAATCAAACTGGATATCTCAAATAAATACAGTCAAACATGTACTTCCAAAGCATGGAAATCAATATTAAAATTGGAGCATTCAAAAATAACTAGGATTTATTTCGCAAAAGAAAATGTATAAATGCTTAGTAAATAAAAAGTGCTCTAAACCATATGTGCATACTTATTGTAATACATACTTTACTAATACATTCATCTGGGAGCATGTTTATAAACATATTCATACGTTAAAAGATAACCGAATTAAGCAGTTTAAGTATAAACTAATACACCGAATTGTTTCTTCTATGGAAATGCAGTATATATGGAAGATCAGCGCAAATCCATTTTGTCGAGTATGCGGTGAAGCGGAAACATATAAACACTTTTTCAAAGCGAAAAGCTTAAAAGTATTGTAATCGGATATAAAATAAACTATACTGAATATTATGATTTTAGCGCTTGCTGGGTTCTGTATATTTAAATCATATTTTGTAAACAGGAAAAGCAGCATTCAAGAACGACAGTCAACCACAAACACACACATAAACAAAGAACAAATTTACAGATAAATAAAAGGCCAAATAAGACATCACAAACACAAAATGGTTGACAATAGGGCTACCGCCTTGGAAAGGTCAGTGGCAAAAAAGACCGCCGGGGGAGTAAACCAGGTTCTAGGGTGCACCAAACCTCACACTTACCCTTCTGTACTGGACAATGTAGATAAAGAAATCCCCCTCCCATGAACTATTTTCTAACCAGCAAGGCGGCATTAATAGGCAATATAAGTAAAACACAAAGATGCTCGTCTATATTTAAATACAAAAAACAATAGTCTAGAAAGCCAAAAAGAAGGTATTCAATGACTTGGCAGAAGCCAGAGCAACAAGATAACAAACCATTTAGGGCACGACAAACATCAAACGTCACCGTCCTTTTGGGCTTTAGGTAAACGTCATCATAGGGTCAACATCCTGTCCGGTAATCGCACAAGCAAGTCGAGATATGGTTCTTTTGAGGCGGAATATTAGTTTCATATTGCTAATATATAATATTTTCACCAGCATTGTTAATTTACACGTGCGACATGATGATCTATATATTCATTGATTCAACTTGAGTTGCGTTCAAATAGGTTATTATATAATAAGTTATTTTGCCTCTTAATACATAGTAGTTGGTATACCATTTTCTCAAGAAGCGTTATAGCTTAGTGGATAGAGCACCTGGCTTGAAATCAGAAGGCCGTGTGTTCGAGTCCCGAAAAAGGCAACTTTCTTTTCTTCTGTAAATCATATTATTTTATTATACCCCATGTTTACACTCCTGTATATATTGCCCATACCCTTAGCGTGAAGCAATTTTTACTGTTCACTGGTAAACAATTTTTACTATCACACGATTGTGACGTCACGGGAAGTATAAAATAGGTTTTGGGTTTTTCCAATTACGACACGCTTTGCGCAATTGAGAATCGGTGGACACTTATTAAAATTCAGTTAAAGGTATGTCAATCGTAAGACGCTTGGTTTACCAAACGACAATAAACAAATATGGCGAACAGATTCGCGACAATTTCGGAAGCGGATTTGAACATGCGGATATGTTAATTTGTTGATATATTATATATTCTGTGATGAATTAAAGAAATTAAACAGTTTGAGAAAATATATAACATATTTCTACCTCTACTGTGCTATCTCGCCTAGTGTGCAAGATAGCACAGTAGCCAGACTTTTGGAACTACTTTCTCAACTCCGGCCCCTCTTCTAAATATATAGTGCTTGGCTATGACTTCTAAAAATAGACGGTTAAAAATAAATAAATGAAAATTTATAAATATTATTTAAAAACAATTTAAATGAAAAGTAAATAAATAAAAATAATAATAAATTAAATAAATTTTATTTAAGGGTTAAAATAAAAGGTATCCAATTGGCTTTGACCGTCTGTTGCGCAACTACTGAAGCTCAAAACACACCATCATGTCAGAATTTCTAGACTTTTTATCTTACCAGCAGGTTGAAGAACTGTTAAAAACTTCTGAATTTAAAGAAGTAAGTGATCCTGAAATGCCTGTGCAACCAAAAAATGCTGGAAATGCCCCTGAACCACAGCCATCATCGTCTACAGGACGGTTCCAGCCTGTGCAGCAAGAAGAAGTCATGAAATTTATTTCTGACCGAGCAAACACAAACACTCTCAGAAAATCAAACCATGATATGAGACGTTTTAAGACTTTCATACTTCCCAGCGTGAAGGCAGAGATAAAGAGGAACTTGCTCCTGATGAATTGGATTTGTTATTTGGAAATTTGTTTGTTCAAGTGAAAAAAGTTGACGGGTCAGACTATGAACCATGTACAATTAGCAGATTCATGTCTAGCTTGGATAGATACCTTTAATCAAAGTACTACCCACACCAAGTGAACCAAATGCCCAATTTTCACACTGTAACCAGTGCATCAAAGCAAAAATGAGCTATCTAAAAGCAAATGGCCATGGAAAGAAACATCATAAAAGTGATGAACTTACAGATTGTGATGTAGACAAATTATTTGAATGTGGCCAGCTAGGACATGAAACACCACAGCAAGTTATCAATTTGTTACATTTAACCTTTTCATGGTGCTTGGTATGAGAGGAGGCGTAGAACAACGTGATATGAAATGGGGTGAAATTGAAATCCTAGTGGATGAAGATGGGGATGAGTATCTCTGCCATATAAAGAGAGAAAGACCAAGACCAGAACTGGAAACGATCATCTTAAAACCAGGAAATTTAAACCGAAGGCTTGGGCTACTGCTGAACCAAATCGTTGTCCCATTCAAGCATATAAGGTGTACAAGATGTACAGTCATGCAGAAATGATGGCAGCGGACAGTCCATTTTGTCTGAGTGTCAATGCTCTGAGAAAACCGGATTCAAATCAAAACTGGTATAAAAATCAGGCCATGGGAAGAAACCACATGTATATATAAGCTTGTAAAAACATGGTTGGTAATTGTTCTGGAGTCAATGATGCGGATCAGCGCAAACTTACAAACCATAGTGTACGTAAACATCAACTCAAGAAATGTTTGGATCCGGGGCTACCCCTCACAACAATTATTCAGATGAGCGGACACAAAAACATTCAGAGTGTGAATAGTTATTCAAAAGTCAATGACGAAACAACAAAAGCAAATCTCCCTGGACTTAATGAGAACAAATAAGGATAGTACCAATCACTGACGTCAGCCAACTATCACAATGTAACATCAACAAAACTTACCATCAAAAACAGGCCACGGCTTCAATGTCATCTATATTCCACGGTACAACGACAATACATGGTGGAACTTTTAATTTTTTCACTAACACAAACCCGACCGAAGATGCTGAATCGCCAAAGAAGCCGAAATGTCGCAGGATACTTCCTATTATTAGTGACTCTGACAGAGACCGAACAGTATTATGTTTTAATTCGCTCTGTTATCAAGACATAACACATTTATGACTATTCTCCAAAATAATTAAACTCAGGTTTTCAAATTATAACCGATAAATGTTACATTCTAAAAGAATAACAAATAATAGAAGGGTGTTAATTCGCTCAGGCAAACACTTATTACGATATTTATTTATTACGATATTTATTTATTACTCCGCGCTGTCGCCAAAGGAGTGACGGAGAAGGAATACATGTGTCAAAGGACGATTGGAAAGAAATTCATCACCGAATATATAATATATAGTTTAATTAACAGTTTTGTCGTGATACGGAAAATAATTCCCCCGTGAGAAAGATTCTTGCAATATAGAAACTCGTACTCAAACGCATTCGTTTCTATATCGCAAGAATCTTTCTCACTCGGGAATAATTTCCCGTATCACGACAACAATGTTAATTAAACTCTATATAATGTCTAACAAAAGAATAAGATATATTATAATATTTTGTTCTGTTACTTTAGATCAAAACTGGTATAAAAATTAAAAAAATAAATATTTTTTTTGGGATTTTTCCCCCTCATATATTTAAAGTTTAATCAAAACATTTTTTGTTCGGTGTAATAAATAGAGAATATTATGTCAGTGCCTTTTACTATCAAGTTTATAAGGCGAGGCTTAGAAAAAGAAGAATGGCGAGGCTCTGCCGAGCCATTCTTCATTTTCGTGCCAATTTAGTAATTCAGTAGTAAATGGTAAAGCTATATTTGAGACAATAATTGAGCGTTGTAATTATGAGATATGAAAATGTTCATACAACTCAAAATGTGCGTTGTAATTATGAGATAATTATGAGATATGAAAATGTTCATACAACTCAAAATTTATTGTCTCAAATATAGCTTTACCATTTACTACTGAAGTACTAAATTGCATACTTTTATTTTTAATATCATCATATATTTGAATTTGTTTCAATAAACCTTATTTCAAACTTAATCAAAAGCATCAATAATTCGTTTATCATCATGTGTGCTGTCAGTTCACTCAGTATATTCAACTCTTTACATGTACGTATCATTACTATGAATGTAATATTTATTTTATTATACCGAAATCCCTTCTGGCAAAAATAAGATTCATTTTCAGTGCAAATTTCACTTTGCCGGATAGATTATTCCACTGCTTGTTTGAGTGAAACAAGGCATGTGCAGTAAAGCAGTCTATTTTCCGGATTTCTTTTTGAAACAACTTTTTTCAAAAAGTTGCTATGCATGTTATATCGTTGGATTTGAAATAACATAACTCAGAAAATGAGTGGTAGTTTATTGAAATCGGTCAAGTACTTTTGAAGTTATGATGAGTTAAAAATAGCAATTTCACCATACAGAGCAGATGACGTCACCGAAACAGCGCGCATCACAGCTGCGCATGTGATAATGTTTGACTATCACCCTGCGATTTACTATCACCCTGTACTATCACCCTCGTGTGAGATAGTAAGAAATTACACATTGTTGTCTATGGGGATTTAGCATGGGCGTCTTATGTGAGCTATACTAATAAGACTTGTTTACCGGTGAACAGTGACAATTGCTTCACGCTAAGGGTGTGGGCAATTTATACAGGAGTGTAAACGTGAGGTAAAATAATAGCATGTATCGAAAGACACAGAAGTCCATTGCACAGTATCTTTGATCGTCTTCCATAAAGTAAAGTAAAAGCTACGATTGTTATTGTATGCAAACATGTAAATGCAACTTTAAAAAGCTGTTTGTTATTAATGCCATTACGTCAAAGAATCAAAGAAGATAGACGTGTTGTGTGAACGTGTTTGTCTAGTTTTTTGTCCTCAAATGATGTGTTATTTTGATTCCATTTTGATTTTTTATGTATAAAGCAAGGACTACATAACACGATGATATTTTTTAAAGTCCAGACTCAATTGTGCCCATCGCGTCAGGTTTACCTCGACGTGTTTGTTGGCGGACGGACTTTAAACCTTAGAACTACACACACACACACACACACACACACGATGATACTTCATGTTTCATTAGAAGCTGTAAAACGCCACCTCAATACTGCCAGTATTCTCAGTTCTCTGATAACCGACGTGAAGTTCCATTGGCTGGGCATGTACTCGTGATGCTTAAGAAATGACGATTTTGCCCGCACACATCTGTTTTACCCGCCCGGCCCGCAAACATGAGAAGATATCATACTGATATAACCATACCTTTTTGATGCCCATTGGGTAATCGGATAAAAAAAATTGTTTTTTGTTTCCTAGATTTTCGGTATTTATTTTTTGTATGTTTCTAGTGTTAGCATATTAATGCGTATATCATTGAACTCATTTATAACAATTAACTTGCCATCATGATTTATATCACATCAACACCGAGTTTACAAACATTGGATAGTCAACTTTGGATGGTAGGTGAAAATCATAAATTTTGGCGGCCCTATGGACGCCCTCTTGAATTTAGAGCATTTTTCATAAATACCAATGTGTCAATAAACTGTTTAGAAAACATGATGAAAATTACAATTTGTAATTAATGTGGTAAGTAACAGCCAAGTACCTTGTCAGATATTGAAAACAAATTTTGGCTTTTCTTGATTGTTTCCCTTGTTTTTGGGGTGTATTTGTACTTAAATATGTCCCTAAACTCATTCGAAACAATTTAGTAGACACACATATTAGTACATCGTCTTGATTTATAACTTCTACACCAATTTTACACACAAATTGTTTTCAAACTAGGGGTATGTGAAAATCTGTATTTTGACGGCCATTTTCGACGCCATCTTGATTGTAGAGTTTTTCCCCACGAATATCAAAATGACATCAAGCAGTTCTTGTCATATAGACACCATAACACACATGTTGATATATAACAATCAATCATTGTGGCCAGAGATAGTCCACGTAATCCTTAATTCAGCCTTTTTTTAATAACATTTTTGCAGCACTTTTATGTATTTGGTGTCACTTGCATTGCTTCTGTTTTCCCCTGGATTTTTTTAAATTTGAATTCGTGTGTTTGGTTAATGTATTCTGTCATTGTTACGTTTTGTGTTCAGCTTGTGTACCTGTACCTGTTTGTGTTATTGTAAGTAACCAACAGTGTATATATGCATGTTCATGTGTGTAAACATTTGATAGCTGAATTCGAACTTGATTTGACTTTATGTTAGAAATACCCTAAGCTATCATATGTATAGTATTAAATTACTATAATGAAACAATACGATTATGCTTCAGCTGAGAAACTCGTCATATCAGTGACAAAGGGGAGTTTTGGGGGAAATGACCGATCTGACATTGTAAACCCAGATCAGCCTGCTTTACTCGCAGGCTAACCTGGATTTACATTGGACGCACATGCTATTATAGTCGTGCTTAGCGGATTAAGGGTTAACTTATGAGGTATATTATTATTTTATTGATGAATAGAAGTGATTGCTTAATGTTTTTGTGGTGGACAGATGAAAGAGAAATATTTATGTATATCCATGAAACACAATATATACACTGATTGTGTATTTCATACTTAATATGGGAAAGTTGAAGTTAACTGTGTATTTAAGAAAATGTTTAATGTTAGTGTGTACAATATCTTACCTTTTATATGTATTAGTCTTACCATAATGTTTTGTACGTATTGCTCTCTATGTACACGTTATCTAAAAAAAGTTATAATTTACTACAGGGGCATGTTGAGTATAATACATGCAACATGTACTGTGTATCCACTCAATCTGGAATTGTTAACAATTGAATAACTATATACTATTTCAACTAGCTATATTAATTAATCAGGGCAGTTTACCATAAGTCAGCAATGGTGGCTTATTTTAATAAAACTATTAAAATGATTATGAAACGAAACATTTTTACTCTTATGTAAAGACGATGTTTATATTGAGTTAGTATTACATTCGTCTCTGTTTACCTTGTAATGGGCTTATTATTTTTATCGTTAACTGATTGGTTCAAAATAGGTGTATGTAGAAAAATATATATACTCCCGTAAACTTATCGTGTGACATTTATTTTTGAGTGAAAAGGCAGTTTTTGTGTGTGCTTATGTATGTTTCAAAAATCCCCCCAAAAAGTCCCTAATTTAAGCTACTGTGTACTTTTTGTAAAGTTTTACACATTAATTACATTTATACAACACGTATTATATATTTTGGATGGAAACTTTTTTTTATTTTTTATTTTTTTTTTGGTGAAGAATGCAAGCACATTGGTAACACTGACCGTCAGTAAAGTGTTTTCATTTACTGGGACTTCGTGTCTTGCAGTTTGACTGTCAGTGAAGTGTTTTCATTTACTGGGACTTCGTGTCTTGCAGTTTGACTGTCAGTAAAGTGTTTTCATTTACTGGGACTTCGTGTCTTGCAGTTTGACTGTCAGTAAAGTGTTTTCATTTACTCGGACTTCGTGTCTTGCAGTTTGACTGTCAGTAAAGTGTTTTCATTAAACATGTCTTCACTAAAAAAGAAAGAAAAAAATAATAGTAGAGTCAGCAAATGAATTGCAACTATTTAAAATCCGTGGTGGATTTATAGGCATATATATATGTACTTGTAGTAATATTACATGCTATATGTTAAGCAAATGCATTTTTAATAGGTCATTGTCGTCTTATTCAGATATGTGTTATGCTATTACCTTTCATAAGTTTGGACGTTTTTGTGTTTATTGTAAATAAATTATGCAAAATCTCAAATATGATATAAAGAAATAATAATAAAATCATATAACTTCTGCAAGTAAAATATGATGATGGTTTCACATCTTGTAACGTATCGGACTAGGGTCACGGAGGCTCGAACTCGTCTTTGTGATCTTTGTTGATACAGTCGAATGCAAGTTATATAGTTTTACATAAAATACCAGAAAGATAAATGCTTTCTTATTAATACATATTCCATTTATTATTTAATTAATCTCTTTGAAATAGCAAATAAAGAGAATAAATAAAAGCTCATTTACAGTTTGTTGGTACATGTACTGGCGAATTTTTGAATCTTAAGTACCTAATCATTACTATTACCTTGTAATTACTCACCCCGTAAATATGAACGTTCATGTATATATGTTTCTAATCATAATCACGTGCTGCTTATTATTTTCTTGTATATGTTCATATGCTCTCCATATGGGAGGTCATAAAGAATAAAATCAATCTGAAGCATGTTGAGTATAATACATGCAACATGTACTGTATATACATGTTTGTACACTTGATATTCAAATAAAATGTAAAAAAAGTATATATGTATGTACAACTCCTATCACAATATTACATTACATCGTCACTCTACGTATTGACAAAAAAAATAACTTAACAAAGGCGTTTTCTTTCTTAACGAAGGAATTAGCCATACCTATGAATAATTTCTTTCGGAAGAGAATGTGAAACTTCGGAATTGTAAATTAATGAATACATATATATGAATTGCATGGTTAGTAACTTAGAATTTCAGCTGCATTTTGGCGAGTGTAAGAAAACGTGTTTACCAGTCAAAATACAACGGAGATTCAAGTTACTAAACATGTACTTATTTATCATGCAAACTGTTTAAATAAAGATGTTACCTAAAACACAATGGAATCAACAGTTCACGTCTGCAGCGGTCGAAATACAAATGGAGCACTTTTTATGAGGGGAAGTAACTTTCGCAAAAATGTTCGGCCTTTATGCACATTTACCAGTATATTGACTGCGAAATAGTATTTTGATAATATATTGCATTCCTAACATCCTTAAAGTGATAAGTATAACACATAGTGTGCATGTATGTAATTCAGACGGTTTGATTCATGACTCTTTAACTCATCGAACAACAGCACGTGTACCCAACTTATATAATACAGCAGTGGAGCGGAACGTATTAAGATAGTAGGAAGTAGGTGCATTTGTATAGTAGAAACGTTAATTTCATGATAAATGAAATACTTTTAATTTCAGTAAATAAGTATGATTGTGCAGGATTAGTAAACATATTTCACTTTACTTTTAATATTGCCATTAACACTCCAAGACGCCATTATTACTATATATATAAACATTAGGACAACACTAGTACTGCTCAACAACTTCAGTTGTATTGCAACTATAATACGAACACCTATCCACCAGTCATGCTCAAAATATAATAGTCATCGCCTGGTACGCGATTATAGATTATGCGAAAATTACATTTCAGTGGCAGGTTTTTGCAATGTTCGGTAAGTAAGATAAGTTAATTATTGAAGTGATCTCGATTTGACAGCCACACTAAATTACATCAGTGTTATACACTAACAAAGTTCCCCAGCTTCCAAATAAACAATATATGAATGCACACGAAATATACAGTCTATATCTAGTGAATTACGTACACGTGAGAATCATGGGTATTAAAGTAGTATGCACCTACCATAGACACATTATTCTTTGTGTTAGAATTATCATTACCGACACCATACGCACTTTTCTGGCAATGTTTCTGACGACATCATGCAATGCCTGCATCAACAACTGCCGTATTTTAGTAGAATAGACCTTAAATACAACACGTACATGCATTAGACTCGCCAAATAGATGAATGACACGCCAATATATTCGGTTTTCGTAAGCCACTGTTTCATTTTTTTATGTTCGAAATAATCTCGTTTGCGTGTGACGTCTCGTTCCGTATTTAGGAACTTAACCTCGCCCTACATACATGACACTTTCCGGTTAACGTTGTTTTTGTGTCAGTTGTGGGCGGGTTTAAGTTTCCAAATACGGAACAAGACAGCGCGCGATATTCTTAAATGTCAATAATTCAGATAAAAATGTCGACATACGTACACAAAATGCCTAGATCGACGTTCTTGACGTCTTTAGATACCTATATGGATGGGGTCGATACATAACTATTCTATAAATAGGATGGCATCGTAGCTCTTTGGTAGGTACACACCATAAGAGGTATGATTCTCGCAGATGGTGATCTTGAACTTAATGAACATATTGTTGATATACGTTCAGTGACAGGTCAATACACGTACGCATGTAGAACCTATCATTAAAGAACAAGCATCACTAAGATCATTAACATGCCGTAGAAACTATTGCGTATGGGTGGTTTGAGATAGGTTCGATTGTATGTTATAGGTCTCATCCGAATGACTGGCCAGGTTGAAAAAAACTTTAATATATTTCGATAATTGATCCTATTCCGTCCGGGGCAATCCAACGTGCATTCCCTAACGCTATGGCACCAGCTCGGACAAGATCATGGAGTCTTCTAATAATACATTGTCTATTCCCAACTACAGATCTTCGTACATTACATTTTATTTATCGTGTTCATAATGGCATTGCTAACAACAGCGGCACATCATATATACCATTACGCGTCTATTAAAGTAAACATGTATTCAGCAGACGCAATGACATGCACGTATAAATCATTAACGAAGAAAAAAAAAATAACCATGAATTAGAAGAAATCAACATAAAATACAGTAAAATCACTGCATAAGTTGGAACATCTTCAGATAATCTTGGATGGGGTTGTTAAGATGAGATTGGATGAGAGTATGGCATGCACATTTTACAATTTGTTTAGTAATTACTTGATTTCTTTGGTGGTGGGGGTTGTGTTTGGGGTGGAGCGGGGTGGGGGAGGAGTGTGGGGTGGAGGGTCAGGTACTTCAGGCATTTTTTAGCGGTGTATGGTCCGCCTTTTTATGTCTGTAGAGGTCACTCATATTTTTAATTGTGATTTTGAGAATTTAATTTAGAAAGTGGAAGTTGTATCCAATATTCTTAAGATACTCTTGACATTACTAATTAAACTATCTTCCTAAAGTTACTTGTAAATAAAGTGTCACCTTTTACATAATTCGAAAAAGTTATACTTATATGTGTAACTATTTTCCTTACACCCATTTTGATCTATGTGCCTGTTATTAATGTGGAAGTTATTTCTGCGAGAGTACAATTAAGCAACCAGTTTAACTTATGTGTCGATCGTCCACTCATGTTCGTACATAACTGCTCTTAATTATTAGTGTGATTCAGTGAATGAACGGTAGTCTCATAATTAAATAATTTGTTTCATTTGTCAAATATGTAATTATGTAACTAATAACTAAAGTGCTATAATTAAACGCTGGTAGAATATCAGTGGCTTCCTTAACTAACTTCTTCATTGTTACAGTAACCTATTCACATTATAATTTTATTTGATGCTTAGCAGTGAAATAGTGAATTTTAGCAATGATATAAAAGTGGTATTTCATACGTGTGAAATATAGAGTTTTGTTTTTTCACTGCTGGAATTACTTTCTTTTCAACATCTAAAACAGTTTTTTTTATTTGTTTAGAAAATGTATCATTCGACTGTAAATGGTCTAACTCAAAAATGAACTTTAGGTTTTAAAACTGATTAAGTATTTCAAAACTGTTGCCATTATTTACAGTGAAACATGTTAGTTGGTCATTTTTCAAAAACTACTTCTTTCCAAAAGTTGCTATAACAATTCTATCATTGGATTGGAAATAACTTAACTAAGAAAATGAGTCTTAGATGATTGAAATCGGTTACTAATAAGTAGCTTAGAAGTTATGGCGAATTAAAAACTGCAAATGTATCGTACTAAGCTAATGACGTCGTCAATTTTTTATTTATTTTATGCATACTGCAGTACACTATGCTTATAAAGCATAAAATAAAATGAAAATTTGTTGTTTTGTCGTGAATAACAGATTTCATCCCGAAGTGATCAAACTTCAATATTTGCACGAATACGAATATAAAGATTTTACACGTCTCGATGAAATGAAATCTGTTTTTCACTCAAAAACAACAAATATCCTCTATATAATTAATTGTAATACTGCTTATACAAGCTTTTGCAAAATCGTTAGAAATGTCTTAACCGCTATTAACAGTTTGACCTTTGTGACGGTTTATCAATCGTAGAACGGTCGCAATTCGAGTTTTACGGCTTCGCCATCACACAATATTTACGACTACAAACGGCTAATATACCGTCGCACAATTTAATACGTTCACTACAGTAATTCCTATATTTTTCATGCATTACCTCTCATTTTCCCCTTATATACTTTATAGTTAATAAAAGCAACCTACCGATATATCTCTAAATCTTTTCCTGTGCTCGACTGAATAATGTGTTCTTTGTGACATTCTATGCTAATGCTTTTTAATTTACGTATATAAACAAGAGCATATTTGTGTTTTACTTATATTGCCTACTAATGCTGCCTTGTTGGTTAGAGAATAGTTCATGGCGAGAATTTCTTTATTTACACTGTCCCGTTTTATTGTGTTGACAGTAGGGTAAGTGTGAGGTTTGGTGCACCCTATAACCTGGTTTAAACCTCCAGCGGCCTTTTTTGCCTCTTACCGTTCCAAGGCGGTAGTCCTATTGTCAACCATTTTGTGTTTGTGATGTCTTATTTGGCCTTTTATTCATATTTAGATTTGTTATTTGTTTCTGTGTGTGTTTGTGGTTGACTGTCGTCCTTGAATGCTGCTTTTCCTGTTCAATCGTTATATCTATATTAACATATTATTGTTTTATAATTAAGCTACTTATACATCATATCATAATGCGATCTCTTAGAACAGAGACAAATTTTGTATAAGCTTTAAGTTTGTTTTAAGATCCTTACAATACATATACTTTATTAATTTTTTAATTAAATTATTACACAGTTAACTACCTTGCATGCGACTGTGCAATTATTCTGATCTTTAGTTTGAAATATGTTTACATATTCCTTATGGATATGTAATATTATTTTAAGGACTGTATTATTGTTTAAGCAACTTTTCTTAAATAAAACAATAAAAAACAATCGAAAATGGAATAATTCTGATTAGCATCTTTATAATATCGCTTAAGCCGGTGTTAGGAGGCGTGAGAGGTGTTGCATCTTATAATTACCTCTCATGAACAGACTCAATAAAACCGAGTCTGCTACTTTTCTCTCTTGTTTATGTTTGTTGCTTCCAGGGGATCACCTTTTCAGTATTTATTTCCAATTGGAATATTCCAATTGAAAAATTCCAATTTGAAAATTCCAATTGGAAAGACTAAAATGTTCCGTTTGGAATTTTCTAGTTGATTTTCAAAGTGTTCAAATTTTCAAGGGGCATCCGTGGCCGAGTGGTTAACGCCTCTGACTTGAAATCACTTGCCCCTCACCGCTGAAGGTTCGATCCCTCAGGGGCCTAGGAATCTTTATGTGAGGAAGCTATCCAGCTGGCTTGCGGAACGTCGGTGGTTCTACCCAGGTGCCCGGCCGTGCACGAAAATTGCCCTGAAGGGCACCTGGGGTCTTCCTCCACCAATGGAAGCTGGAAAGTCGCCATATGACCTTAGCTGTTGGTGCGACTATAAAATCCAATTCAATCAATTCAATCAATCAAAACGTTCAAATGGATCTTTTCAATTGAAATTTTGATGTTTTTCAATTGAAATTTTAATTTTCCAATTAGGAAAAGTGTTTTTAATTGCTTATAACTTGAATACTACATTTGTTTGATGTTGAGACAAATATGTTTTCAAATTTATCCCTTTTATATTAAAAAAAAAACAAGGATGAAAATAAAAGCTTTTGGAAAAAACGCAACGTTTTCCCTAAAATTCACTGTCTCTTGTTCGTATAGGTATATATATACAATATATAAGTTCCCAGCATCAGTCCATTTCGATTTTACTTTACAGGGGGTCCCCGTCAATTCCCTTCAATTACTCCTAAATCACTTACCAAACACAAATCATTGTTTTTGAAGTTTGTTCTGCATGCATTAATCTTCATTCTTACTTAAAAATATTGAACATTATACTCGACATCTTACCTAGAATCATCTTCAAAGTTTACCCTGCGTTTCTTTATCCCTTCAGTATACAAATGGCAAATGTTACGAGTACCGATGCACCTATATGTTTCCATCCCGGACGAGCCCCCAATTTCTGTAAAATGTAACAAGAAATGAAGCAAAATAGTCCAAAAATATCCAATTTCTCTGTTATTATGAATGAGCACAATAATAAATAAGTCCTCTCACAAATATATTTTATATTCTTAAAAGCATCCAATTCAAAACTAAGGTTTTACTAAATAGAACTCAACTCAACTGCTGGTTTTATTTCTGACATTTCTTCAATCAAGGCTTGTGTGCTCCAAGGTTTCATCCTTGGACCTCTGTTTTTCATAAAATACACCAATGACATTGTCTCGAACATGAATTGTAAAAAAAAATATTCGCTGACGATACAAGTATATACATGATAGTCGATACGCCTGAAAATGCGGCAACTACTTTAAACAACGATCTGCAAACAAGTCATGCTTGGGATCAAACGTGGCTCGTAACCTTTAACCCTTCTAAAATAGAAACGATAATTATTTCTAGAGAAAACAAATAAAACTAACCACCCCCTCTAAACATAAACCATGTTAATATACAAGAAGTAAATAGTCATAAACACTTCGGAGTTATTTTAGCCGCAAACGGAACATAGCATGAACACTTTAGATATATAACAGAAAAGGCTTGGAAAAAATCAACTTAATTCGCAAACGAAAGTTTCAACTAGATCGAAAATCATTAAAGATCATATATCTAACATTTATCAGACAAGTATTACAATACGCTGATGTAGTTTGGGACAATTATACGCAATATCAACAGCCAGGCTTAGAAAAATCCAAATCGAAGCAGATCGAATAGCAACGGGTACTACAAGATTAGTCTCAATAGCAGAACTCTATCGCGAAATATGTTAGGACACACTAAAAGCGAGAAGAAAAAACATAACTCCTTTTTTCTATAAAATGACACACGGCTTCGCTAAAAGTCCACTTACTGAACCAGTTCCCGCTAACATTAGCAAGACCGTAACTTATACCCTTCGAAATTCGAACGATAATCGAACTATGTTTTTCACTGTCTAATTAGTTGAAACCGTGTAAACTTGTTGTTCTGTCTACACAGTTTCCAAAAAAGTCTACACGGTTTCGACTAATTAGACAGAACAGCAAGCCTACACGGTTTCGACTATTAGACAGTTTTTTGTAGAACACAACTTTATTACAAGTCATTCCTTCTTTCTACTATTAGAGACTGGAATGTACAAAAGATTCGGCATCTCTCCCCAATTTCAAAAGTCGACTTAATAGTAACCATACAGTAACTCCGAAACACTTTTACAATGGAAATCGAATATCACAGATACCGCAAACTCGACTGAGAACTAAATGCAGTCCACTAAACCATCACCTTTATGCAAAACATCTAATTGACAGTCCTCTTTGTAACTGTGGAGAAACAGAAGACATAACCCACTTTCTGTTAACATATACTTCATACACAGAACAGAGAAACACCATGAAACATACTTTACAAGAGATAAACATCCATCCACAAGTGAACTACCTTCTATACAGAGATCAATCACTGCCATACGAAACTAACCTAAACTTATTCACAGCAGTACAGACATGCATACACTTTACAAAAAAGTTCAAATAATTAAACAACTACTTCATAATATTATTTATATAGTCTACAGGCGACCATGAGTCAAGTATTTTAACTACGTGTAGATTCAGCTTCCTTCCCTGATAAGCTAGGCAAACAACGTTTGTGAAACTATCCTTTCCTACTCTTCTCTTTCCTACTCTTCTCCCCTCTTCTTTTCCCTAATGGTGTGCTGATAGTAACTGTAAACTGATCAATATAGTATATATATATATACATGATATATATAATCACGATTAGGGATAGCACTTGTTGCATATTTTATAGTTGCTGTCGGCAACCATTACAGTTCAAGTCTTCTTTTTTCACAAAATACAACTTTAATAAAATACTGTCACATGCATGAAAATAAAAATTGTCTACCGGGAGACAGATTCCTAAAACTTCTGAATGTCATTCCTGATTGTATATTTAGTTATGTATTTCATGTATATGTATAATTGTATGATGCAGAATGTATTTACTATTTATGAATAAAATATGTTTAAACTAACTCAACTGCTGAGCTGCTCTCAGAGGCTGCTTTTATACCACCCAAAGATTGTTCCAAAACATTTCCCACTAATATAGTCCAATGAAAATAGTCCAACTTTCATCATAAATGAATTTGCATAAAACAGTCCAATGAGAACAGTCCAAATTTCATCATGAATGAATTTGCATAAATAATTTGCAAACATGGTAAACATGTTTACATCTATACTATTTTAAACTTTCTTCAAGTTCAAATCAATAACAAACATGAAATAATGCAAGTACATATTTAATGTTTAGGATTGTTTAGGAAACACAAATCAATACAATAGAAAATGTAATTCGTCCTCTATAAATTCACTTAATTGGCATGTTGCTATTCTCAGAAGAAATTTACCGCACCGGAACTGTGCTAATTATGCTCGTTCATTTCTCTCATATTTAGTCTAAGGTAAATCTCACACTCAAATATGTCCTTCAGTTTTATACAGGTTCTTAACTTAGCCACTTTTTTCACGTCTGTTTCCCGGATATTTGAATATAGGTTAACACGATTTCTTCAAGCAATATTTAGATTAATCATGTTAATAATACATATTTTATGTTTTGTATAATCTTTCTGAAATATTGTATATACTTTCAGGTGTAGATATTCTTTAAGAACAGCCTTACGTAAAGAAGGTCAATATGAATCTAATTAATTATCTTGCACAATATTTTTCCTTCTTGCTTCAAGTTTACTATATTATAAAGCATTGCTACAGCAATGAGCAATACCCAAAACATGCCCATGTGAAACAAACCAAACATTGATTTTGTAAAAAAAGTAATACTGCTCTTGATGCAGCATGTATACAAATCCTGACAGTAGACTTTTTGGTCGGTCATATACAGATGTTTAAATTATTAGATCTTGTCTAAATATGTGTAGCAAGTTCCATTTCCTGGAGAGTCATCCTGAGTTTCGTGTGGTCTACCTTTACAGCGGGACAACTATTACCGTCAGTATGGAGTGACGGAGGACAAACGCTAATAATGTAAAAGGTGATTACCTCCATTCGATATCATCTTTTTAACCGTCTTCTCTGGTTATGTTATACAACTATAGACGTTTCCAATCATCTCATCATTATAACATACATGGCCATTTATGTGTTTTACTTATATTAACTATTATTGCTGCTGCCTTGTTTATTAGAGAATATAACCCGGCGGGGATATCTTTATTTACACTGTCCCGTTTATTGGGTAGACAATAGGGTAAGAGTGAGGTTTGGTGAACCATATAACCTGGTTAAACCACCAGCGGCTTTTTGCCACTCATCGTTCCTAGGCGGTAGCCCTATTGTCAACCCTTTTGTGTTTGTGATGTCGTATCTTGCCTTTTATTCATCTTTAAAGTCGTTCTTTTTTCTGTGTGTGTTTGTGGTTGACTGCCGTCTTTTCCGGTTCGAATTGTATATCTACTTTTAAATCTTATTAACGAAGGGTTTAAATAGTTATGTTTACACTCGTTTGACCATTGACCTAATGTATGACCTCCAAGTACAAAAGAAACAACATAACCGGAAACCGTCAGTTGCATTCATGAGTTGGGAGAAGCCAAGTTTCAAAGTTTCGGAGTCTCGTGAGATAATCAGAGACAACAACATAAAAGAACATTACGTGAAGGTGGCTGCAGTATTCCAGTGTTCCAAGATGTATTCATCTATGAAATGAGTTGATCGACATGCTGTCCCGGTAGTAACACATATAATTCCATTGACGACACTCTATACATATTTAGATGGTGACACGTATTATATTAATATGTGTTCTATTAACATTACATTAATTATTATATCTAAAGGTTATAAGAGACTAACAATTTAGGAATGTGACATTTAGCTACCGTGACATAATCATAAACCGTATCTACTACCATTCAATTTGTAGCTTGAAGTATTTCATTTGACAAACGTTCAATGGAATGCCCTTTAGGGACTAATGAATGCAGTTTACAATAACGTGTGGATAATTGCAAGTAAATCGTATTAACAAGAGCTATTTTATGAATAACAGATGCTCGGCTTGAATTTCACGAAATGCATACATTCTTGATAGCGTTAATCTGATGAAATATTGCTCTCATTGATTATATAAATTGAAAACAAATTAATCACTTACGTTTAAACACAAATTGTAAATCCGTTAATATCAACTATTGGAATCAGAACAATATCAGTCAAATCGTTATCTTGGCGACACTAATAGAGGCACACATTGCACACATTTTTGATACAAAAAATAACATGGCTTCATTTATTTTCATTTTAATTGTGCCCGGTAAATAGAGAATAATAGACAGTATCGGTGTAATACGAAATATTTGTCACGAGAACACGTTGTAATTCGGTTAAAAAACGAGTTCGAAGAACGACTTTTTTAACCGAATTACGAGTTTGAGTGACATAATTTGTTTATCACTCCGATACTGTAGATTATTCTATTTATTATATACCTAACAGTGATTTTTTTGAGGATATTTAACTGAAAATACTCTCCCCTCAATCTCGCAACCCCACACAAGGTATCCTAGCGTATGAATACATTGGGCAGATTTTGTAATGAGCCGTTAAAAATTGATGGTTGAAAGCAATAGCAATCTACAGTACCATTAAATACAAAAATGGTAAAAAAGTAGTTCCGGCAAAGTGATATCGTCACACCAGTGACGACTTCATTTTTGTCTGATACTAAAAAAATGTCACTGAGAAATTCTTATAAATCGCTGATAGGTATATAATAAATAGTGTTAACATGAATCATATCATAGGTGTGCACATTATAAATGTTGTTGAACTATATTCGTAATACATTGGTTTAAACCTGCATCTTTTAATAGCGTAGTAATCATATCAACGTTACATATATGTATCACGACCTGACTACTTATTCGTGCAATTAAACATCCATATACAGTTCAAGTAAAAGTATACATGTATTATACAATTATATAAATTATAATAGTGACCCTAACATTGTATATACATTATCACATTTATTTGCAGACTAATTGTTGATATATATATTAAATATATATATATAGGGAGAAATATTTGTGAACTACCAAGGACAGACAACCTTCGGACGAACTACGGCAGGGCGCCTAGCTATGACGAGATACACAGAAATCAAGCGTATGCATTCACTCCCTAAAAAGAATAGCTGCAACACACGTTGATGAACTGTATCTCTACATCATAACACACTCGTCTGGAGGCACAATTAACATATAGACGCATACATATGTACATACATTCATACATACATACATACATACATACACGCATACATACATACATACATACATACATACATACATACATAAATACATATATACATACATACATACATACATTCATACATACATACATACATACATACATTACCTTTTTTTTTTTTTATACATACATACATGCATGCATGCATACATACATACATACATACATACATACATACATACATACATACATACATACATACATACATAAATACATACATACATACAATTATAGCTGATATGAGTGGGCCACATTTAAGCATTCAACCACACACACAGCTATTTTGAGACAGTGACACTGAAAGTTGCCGCATCTTGGGGATACTGTGAATTCATGTAAATATAATAAAGGGAGATAATTATATAAATATATATACGTTTTCTCCTTAAGTTTGCTAAAATTAGACGGTTAATAGATAACACAATATTTAAACAATATATAAAGGCATTTTATAATACTTTACTGAAAACAAATGAAATATGCAAATATACAAAGTAAGAAAACACTTATTAACATAAATATAACCTCGAATATAGAATGGAAATTAAGCAACATAAAATCGTCCAACTTTTATTGGTATATAAATGAAAGCGCAAGTTTATAGCGGTTTATTGAATTTATTAATTTAACCAGAATTTAACAGTTACAGAAAGCATCAATCATTTATGCATATATTGTCCATAACATAAATAATACTTATAATCGCCACGCTATTTGTTAACGCATCCGTTCGTCCGTCCGTTCGTCCGTCTGTCCGTTGCCACTGAACAGTACTTAACCAAACTTTGTGTATCATTTCTCCACATGATAACGGCGAACAAGAACAAAACTATGTTTGGCTCCGTACCCAGAGGCCCTCAGAAGTGTCAAAAGGTAAATACATTACAAAATCAATTACATTTTTTCTTTTTTCCCCATATAATTTGTTATATATTGTCGTCTATGAAATATACATAATCTGTCAAACTATTTTATTATTTCAAACTCGGAAGTCTGCACAGGAGATGGGTAGGTTGGCGGGCGAGGTAAAATATGGGGTCATCATTTTTAATTGTGTCTGAAAAGGTATGTTATGTTGGTGGGATTAAACTGTATAAAAAGTTCACTCTTTCGTCACTCACGTGTGGGGCTCGAGGGAAGGGGAGTCAGCAAGTCAAATAGAGTATAAATTCAATTACACTGTAAGTATTCAGATATTTGCATATAACTCGTCTACGAAAGATAAACAACATATTCATCGATTTTATGTTTTCAAACGTTGACGTCAGTCATCCACATGAAGGCAGTATTACCTTGAACTCAGATGCGGACTCACTGCCACACGTGCAAGAACCTCGAATCACATTCAGAGATATTATAAACACGATCGGGAGACCAACAAAAACTGCGAAAGTCGAAATGAGTTTCGAATCCCACACTGTGATGTAAGCAAACGAATGAATACATGATACTATTGTGGATTATCCCGGAAGTTTTATTCCAGTGCGTATTTCGGGGAGAAATATACCCCACATTCCAAAACCAGTCCAGACGGGCAATGATAATGCAGTTGTCAATGACGATTTTACCGAAAATATTCGTAAACGTACGAGACGATTTTATATAGGGGGCTTTCTGTGATAAGGATAGTTATAAACTCCTGGGGTCCGTTTCAATAAGCAACTTACGCAAGGTTTCTGACGTAAGTTTTGCGTACGCTCTTCTTACCGTATTTCGAGCGTTTCAATAAAAAAGTTACGCATATTTTTTTTCCAGATTTGCGTAAGTTTTTGCGTAACTCTACGCAAGCTCTTAGGCTTGCGTAAGTCTTGCGTGAGTGTGTAAAAGAACGCAACAATCGACAAAACAAGATGGCCGCACACTTGCTTTTTGCATTTCGAGCCCGAATTAATCGTCGTGAGCGAGGTTTTCGTGAGCGAACTAATTCACTTCTAACCATGAGAGACAGCGAACTAATAGCACGTTATCGATTTCCAAGAGCAAGCATAGAAAGTTTAGTTGAGATAATCCGAGATGATATTGAGTGTCTTCATGTCCGGCCTGCTTCAGATTTGTTCAGTACGCCTATGGTAGGCGGATTCAGACTTTCATCAATAAGCGTACTTTCAAAAAGTTCTTGCTTCTTACTAAGTCTTGTAGCACGATGTGACGTCAAGTAGGGCTAACTGGTGCGTCAACACGTTAAACATGACGTCATGCGACATTGTAAACATGACGTCATGTGCGTGAACATGCGCTAATTGCTTAGCCTTTGATCTACACTGTTTGCAAGTGAAAGTTGGATGCATGAAGCGGTCTGGCAATGGGGGAGGGAATGGAAATATGTTCAGAAACATATAAGTAAAAGGATACTTATCTAATGTAATCTCACATAAAAACAAATTCCGGAGGATAATGCTACCCCGACCCCCAATCCCGCTATGATAAGTTAAACATCGGGCATATCCTGTTATTTGGGTCTAGCTATGTACCTGTAGTCCGGAGTAAAGGTTTATGTAATTCGTGAACATTAAATAATTTTAAAGTATTGAGCTTCGCGCGAAGCGAAGCCCCGAACATTAAATAAAACGAAGCCAATAGTCACGAGTCGCCCCGTTTTTCTATTCCGTGGTTGATCTTTGTTGACATTTTCAAAGGAAATAGAGTAGAGTGTACATAACAAAACAACGCGGTCACAATATCAAACTTCTTCAGTTGACTACTCTACTGTCTAGCAGGCGAACTCAGCCGAGTTGTTTTCAACCATACCTTTCTTAATAGTACGCCTTATCTGCGAGTGATTGTTAAACAAGTGCATTCTTTCATGTTTACTTATCTAGAGATATAAAAAAGGATATGAGCCGAAACACGCGAAAACGACCCTTCAGACAAAATGTTCACATTTTATGTTTTTTATGTTTATGAAACATGTTGATTTTCTCTTTAAAAATGTCTTTATTTTATGTTGATATCTTAATTAAAAACGATTTTATCTTAATTTGAAAATTAATGATTGTAATCACCATTAATTTTGACGCTGACGTCGGCGTCTTGGACGACGTCGTTGATTAAATAACAACAAAAAACATAAACAATTACCATTTTCTATAGCATCAACTATTTATATTAAGAAAGCATATTCCCTATGATATAATAATTAGGTAAAACACAGAGTGACGAGAAATGTGTTCAGGTCTCACACCTCTATTATCTCCCTTGAAAGCTCACGGACCTAGAGACAAAAGGAAAACAGAAAATAATTCTAATTTTTTCTCCATTTTAGGCAATTTTTAATCTGAGAAAGAGGTTTTTCTTTGCTTCAGCATACATCTGCAGTGTAAAAGACTGATGATACAGAAAATCCCACGTGGATATGAAGTTGCATTCAAAATTCATAAGCATTTGACCGAAGCACCACAAAGTCAGCTAGATAGTGTATGAATTTGGTATTTTTCATAGAGGTTGCATAAATATGAGCGAGGAAAAAAACCAACCTGGCTAATGTTTGTAATTTTTTGTTTTATTTTACAGATCTTAGCAGTCCTGAAGATATTAAACCAACAACAAGGTCTGCTGGGACGTTTTGAAGGTAATGTGTTGGAAACATCTATACAGTAACCCTATGGGAAATTAATTGTGGTGTGAGACCATTAGTAATTCATTGATTACCGGCCGACGTCATAAATTGTTACTTTATGACGTTGTCGTCTAAACGTCCGAAGGGACGTTTTCGTGTGTTGCGGCTCATATATATCTATGTCTCTGATTCATTTCATACTGCTAATAATTGCTGATATTTTTTAGTGGTAAACTTTGTCCATAAGTATAAATTAAACATGACTAGCAAACACTCTATAAACTAGAAAGGTGCATCCGTATTGTAAGCTTCACACGAAGCGATTGCCCCGAACATTAAAAAAAAATAGCGTATATCACACAAGCGAAGACCCAAATCCCTTACAAATTCATATTTTATAATTTATGACAAATAGTGTGAATGGTGTTATAAACGCCAAAAAAAACATGCCGAGCGCAGCGAGGTGTATAACAAGGTGTATATCACAAACGCCAAAACCTCTCTGATAATGACCACTCAAAATTAAATTATTAAAACATGTCTGTCGAAATTAAAAAACTTTGATTTGAAATGAAACACCAGGCCCAGCTATATAACATATTTAAACAAGAGCTGTCGGAGAAAAGCGCAGCTCGACTATTCGATTTTTCAGAGAATATTAAATTATATAGCTAGTATATACCATCAGAAAACAAGGCTAAAATAATGTGAGGTGGGGTTGGGGGCGCAACATAGCTATGTGTAAGTATTGACCAAAACTACACAGAAATATGTAAAAAATAAATAAATTCGAGTTTTGAGTGGGGTGGGGGGGGGGGGGGGGTTGAGAGGCGGGGGTTGGTGGTGTGGAGGTCGGGGTGGTGAGGTCAACAAATACGTGTAAGAGAGGCTATGTAAGCATTCACTAAAACAACACAAAAATATGTAAAAAAAACTAATTAAAACATCGAGTTTTGAGTGGGGATGGGGGCGAGGGGTGGGGAGTGCAACATATATGTGTAAGAAGCTATGTAAGAATAGACCAAAACAACACAGAACTATTGTGAAACAAAATAAAAATAAAAATATTTCTAGAGTGGGGGAGTGGGGGGAAGTGTGGGGGGGAGTGGGGAGGGGGACAAGATAGCTATGTGTAAGAATTGACATAAACAACACAGAAATATGTTAAAAAAAAAGTGGGGTGAGGAGGGGGGATAGTGGAGAGGCAGGGAGTGGGGTGGAAGGGGCAACATACACTTAACGAAACTTCTAACGCTACCTTTAGTTATTTTAGGATTTCTTAAAGTCTGCTTTTTTGATTTTCTTGAAATTTGGCAGAGTAACGCTCCTATTTACGATACATATTTCCGCAAAATTTGAAGAAAGAAAAAAGATCTGTTTTTGAGATACAGCCCATCAAGTGAGATAACCTCAAATTCAAAAGTCGCAAAATGCGGAAATTTTGCCAATCGCGCAATTGTATCATGTTGATGTTCATGGCGTTGATGCTACTACATGTATGTAGCGTTTATCCTTAATTTAATTCACCTCTGTATTACACCTGTATTAGAAGAATTGAAAACTATTTAAAATAATGATTTGCGTGCAATGTACAGTGTCATCACGCATCTTGAATCACGGATTAGTCGTCGGATTATTTGCTTGTGAAAACAGCGCGATGGTTCAAAATCAAAGCATGCTGCACGTGGAACTTGAGCTTCCGAGTTTTAAAACGGCTTAAGAAATGGTTGTTTTTTAATTCCCTAATAGTAGGAGATTAGCAAGTCAATCATACGTACAAGAAAAAATGGTTAGACTATCTATTGAGCAAAGGGCACGCGTTGTTGGTTTGATAGAGGGAGGTGCGACTTATAGGCAGGTCAGTAAAACATCTCTTTTATTCCTTGATAAGATATTTATTTATTTGTCCACGAACCATTTTACGACGAAACTTGTTTCGTGAATTCTATCCCTGGTCATTTGATTTCAGGTTGCCGCAATAATGAATGTCCACAGAATCAGTGTCATACGCTTGATGATCAAGTATCGTCAAACAGGATCAGTCCGAGACCGACTCAGGCAGCCACGTGGTCGCGTCACAACCAGACAACAAGATAACAATATCGTTAATCAGCACCTACGTAACAGGAATCGACGAGCTACGGATACGTCAAGGGCGACCATAGGATCACACGGCCGACCTATCAGTGCTGCGACTGTGCGCCACAGATTACGTCAACATGGACTACGATGCCGAAGACCCTTCTACGGAATTGTGCTTACAGCTCGCCACAGACGCAATAGACTTCAATGGGCGCGTCGGCACGTGCGGTTTACGAGAGCCGACTGGGCATCAATCCTGTTCACGGATGAATCAAGGTTTAATTTATTCGACAAAGACGGCCGTCATCGTGTGTACAGAAGACGGAATGAACGTTTTAGGGACAACTGTGTCATTGAGAGGAACAGATTTGGTGGCGGTTCAGTAATGATTTGGGGTGGCATTTCCATGAATACCAAAACCGCGGGTGTAATGATAAATGGTAACTTAAACGCAGCACGATATCAAAATGAAATCCTGATCCCTGTGTGTATTCCACATCTACAGACTAACCGTCGAATGCGTTTGATGCAGGATGGAGCGCCATGCCATACAGCGCGAGCCACGCAAGCAACTCTTCGTGCACATAGAATTAACGTGCTGCCTTGGCCATCTTGTTCCCCGGACCTCAATCCGATTGAACACATTTGGGATGTTATTGGTAGGGCTGTGCGGGCCAGGAGGCCTCTCAATCTGAGACAACTAGGGCAGTTTGTACTAGAAGAGTGGAATCGTGTGCCACAGCGCGTCTGTAGCGATTATGTTTTGTCCATGCGTAGCCGCTGCAGAGCTGTGATTGCTTCTAATGGTGGTCACACCAGGTATTAGGACTTTGTTATATTAGGACTTTGCCTACAGAACAGACTGGTGCTAGACTGATGGAGACTGTTAAGTTAACAAAACATAAAATGTGATTCAAATTGTGTTTTTATTGTTTTAAGTGAAATGAAATATCAAAAACTTTATCCATTTTCTTATGCTATTTGTTTTCAATAATCCAGTGTTGATCTAAACACGTCATTGGTGTCGCAATTAAGTTTGAACAGTTTACATAGTAAATGTATTATTTTGTCTTATTAGATTGATGATATTGTTATACATGTTGTTGTAATTCTGAATCCAAGTAAAAGTACAGAGGTGAAGTAAAACATTTCAATATTTAATTACGACTCAAAACGGCATTGCGCCGATACAAATGTGCGATTGGTAAATTTTCCGATATTTGCGACTTTCGGTATAGGGGGTTATCTCACTTGATAGGTTGTATTTCAAAAACGCTTTAATGATTTGTTCTCAAATTTTGATGACATATTTTAGACATATTTGCACATTACTGTAGAAAAATTCAGGAATATCCACTGTGAATATTTTGAGAAAATAAACAATAACTAAAGGTAGCGTTAGAAGTTTCGTTAAGTGTATATGTGTAAGAAGCTATGTGTAGGAATTGACCAAAACAACACAGATATATGTAAAAAACAGTAGACATTAATTATTCCAGTTTCTAGCGTGGGGGTGGGGTGGGGGAGGGGGGGGGGCAACATAGCTATGTGTAAGAATTGACCAAAACAACACAGAAATATTTAAAAAAAATAAAAAAAATATTGAGAGTGGGGGGAAGTGGGGGTGGGGGGGGGGGGGGGGGGGAAAGATAGCTACGTGTAGTAAGAATTGACAAAAACAACACAGAAATATGTAAAAAAAAAAAGTGGGGTGAGGAATGGGGATAGTGGAGAGGCAGGGAGTGGGGTGGAAGGGGCAACATATATGTGTAAGAACATATATGTGTAAGAATTGACCAAAACAACATAGGTATATGTAAAAAACAGTAAACATTAAATAAAAATATTCCAGTTTCCAGCGTGGGGTTGGGGTGGGGGAGGGTGGCAACATAGCTATGTGTAAGAATTGACCAAAAAAACACAGAAATATGTAAAAAAAAAATAGAAAATATATATATAAAAAAAGAGAGTTTCGAGCATGCGGGTGGGGTGAGGGGAGGGGAGGGCGGGCAACATAGCTATGTGTAAGAATTGACATTCACAGAAATATGTAAAAAAATAAAATAAATAAAATAAAAAAGGGTGTTTCAAGTGCGTGTGGTGGGTATGGGCGGGGTGGCGCGGGGAGAGGCAGGGGTGGGGAGAGGCAGGGGTGGGGAGAGGGGCAACATATATGTGTAAGAAGCTATGTGTAAGAATTGACCAAAACAACACGGAAATATGTAAAAAAAAAAAAAGTTAAATAAAAATATTCCAGTTTCCAGCGTGGGGGTGGGGTGGGGGTGACGGTGTAAGAATTGACCAAAACAACACAAAAATATGTAAAAAAAATAATTAGATTTCAAACCTGGGGAGCGGGGAGGAGGAAGGGGGTGAGAGGCATGGGGAGGGGTGGCAGGGGGCAACATATACGTGTAAGAATTGACTAAAACAACATAGAAATATGTCACAAAAAAAAAGTAAATAAAAAAATGGGGTGTGGAGGGGGGTTGGAGTGGGGGTGGGAGGAGGGGGGTGGGAGTGGGGGTGGGAGGAGGGAGCCCCAATATGGGTGAAGTATGAATAAGATGCATAATGCTATAACAAGTCCCAAACCAAAATTATAGATCTATACATGCAAACCCTTATTATGTCGTGGCCATGAGTTATTATGTCGTGTCCACGACTTATTATTTTGTGGCCACGACTTATTTATCTCGTGGCCACGACATAATTAGCCAATCAGAAGTGCTAAAAAAATCGCTAGAAACCGCGACTTTTCACCCATATTGGGGTATGGGCTCCATCTCCCCCTACCAGCGCCACCCCCATCAGCCCCATCCGGCCACGCCAATTATTATTTTTACATATTGCTGATTTGTTTTTGGTCCATTCATAGACTTATAGCTATGTTGCCTGCCCCTCCACCCTCCTCCGCCCCACCCACCCCGCCTAACCCACTCGAAACCCGATGTTTTTTTAAAAATATATCCGTGTTGTTTTGGTCTATTCACAGACTTATAGCTACGTTTCCCCCCTTACCCGCCCCCACACCCACACTCCGCCTAACCCACTCGAAGCCCAATATTTTTTTTAATTTTTTTTTTACATATTTCTGTTTTGTTACGGTCCATTTCTAGATTTATGGCTATATTGCACCCCACCCCGCCTAACCCACGCGAAACCTGTTTTTGTTTTTTTACATATTTTTTAATTTTTTTTGTCCATTCATAGCTATGTTGTTTTATACCCACGAGATAATAAGTCGTGGCCACGAGATAAATAAGTCGAGGCCACGACATAATGACATAATAAGTCGTGGCTACGAGTAAAATTATTTTTCTCTCATGTCACTTCTATGCCACCGTACACTTAGCATAATGGAATATTGAATGAAACAAAGAACAAGTTTTACCCATTACAATATATGTTGTGTAACCGGGCACATGTATACTGAAATAACCTCTTAGGTCATCCTTAAAACTGTGTTAGTTTGCAGTGCTCAGACCGACTCCTACTCGCATTTTTTTTCCCACTGTGCCAAGCTGCCAATAATCTCTTGCGATCCATTCCGGTAGATTCTATCATGGATCAATCATCATATAAATCTAGGTCTATGATTCTAAAAAAAAAATCAATAACCTACCTACTCACCTTGAAAATTATGGGTTGGAGCCATACATGTACATGTGATACTTTTGAAGACATAATCTGGGAGATTTAAGAAATTGTTAACGGAGATTTGTCTAAAATCTGTGAGATTCTATAAGAAACCATTTCTTAGATCTCTGGTATAAGTGATTTTTAATAAAATATGTTCATACCTTTAAGTTTTTTTAAAGCATTTGATAACATAAAATAAGGGTAAATGTCATTTAAGAGCTTATAGATCTAAAAAAATAAATAATATAGAGGTTCTTAATTATTAAGTTTTGGTGTGTGTTTTTTTGCTACACTACGCGGTTTGATACAATGTGTGGCTGATCATTGACGTGTTATACTTTGATAACATCACAAATAATAATAACCAAGCTCGTGACTTTTATGACTTTTATCTTTCCCCATGTGTAAGTTTATAAGAATCTGTCATGGCATAGACTGAGGTATAAGTGTTTTTATTGGAACCATGGCTTTGCCGAGGTTCCGATTAAACACTTATACCGAGGATTGGAATTCCCTTTCTGAACCGAATACCCATGATAGATTTTTTTTTGCTTATCAGAGACATTTTGTGCGTTGACGCCGTCAGCTACTAATGTTTTGCATGTCCCGCATACCGGATACCGGATGTTCGTGCGCCGAATGTTGATGCGCGCGTGACTTTTATCTTTACCCATAAAGATAAGACTTTAAAGATAAGACTTTATCTTTATTGATACTTTCCATCTCTCATGCAAAACGTGGATAGTCTTCTCCGGTATGCAAGAAAATACTTTCCATCCCCGATATATACAAGAAATCACATGTATGGTCGGAGTACTGCACGCCAACAATACTTTTGCTAAGGCTGGCCTGGGCATAGTTTGCACTGGTACTGGTAGTGGTAACAATTAGGGGACACATTAGATGTATTCTGCCAAATGTAATGACTCTATAATTTAAAACTACAATTGATTCATTGTCAAAGAAAACATGCTCGACCAATCTACCATCTTCTTGTAATTCGGTCTTGCGGATGCCGATGTGACAGCGAGGCGCGCCAATTGTACTTACCTTCGACGCAAGAGAGTACTTACGCAAAAACTTACGTCAGTTTTTTTGCGTAACTTACGATTTTGCGTACGTTGGTTTTATTGAAACGCACTTACGCAAGATTATATTTTTTGCGTACGCAAATACTTAAGTTAGAATATTTGCGTAAACGTAAGTTGCTTATTGAAACGGACCCCTGGAACCCGGATTCTGGCCGGACGGTATTTCATGTAGACCATGGTAATCTAAAAACAGATATAAGAACTCAGCCTCCGACAAGATGCTAAGTGTAAGTGATGGTTTAAGTCTGCGATGTATGCGTGATGATGAGGTATATAACGATCGCAGTAGCGTAGATACACATGAGCAGGGTAACAGAGGTAATGGACTGCCTAACCAGAAGAATGTTGCTGGTAATGATGGCAATATATACACTTATAGAACTGACCATTATGGCCCCTCAGCAGTAGATTTTGATATTGTCGCTTATAGTCAAAAGTATCGTAAATCTGGTTATACGAGTAACGATCGTGTTGAGCGCCCTAATGACTACCACAGTCGTGACAGGGACCTTCATGATCATATGTTACACCTAGAATCATTTAACATAGATTCCATTCAGAATTCAGGTATATATCGTAATGAGGTTATCGTCATGGCCGTCGTATACAGAGGGCAGAACGACGAGGTCATTAACTAGTTTACGTTCATTCTTTGATCAATATGTCTTGCTTTAATATTTGTACATGGAATGCCACTGGACTAATGTCGAGTTCATTTTATCTCCGCAATTTGCTAAATGATGAAAGCATCGATATATGTCCCTATTGTCAACCCTTTTGTGTTTGGGATGTCGTTGGCATTTAATATTACTTTTGCCTTCTTGTTTGTCTGTTTGCGAGTTTGTTTCTGTGTTTTGTGGTTGACTGTCCTCCTTGAATGCTACTTTCCCTGTCCGATCTTTTTATATTTCTTTGTTAATAAATTTCGTAAGCAATCACGACCATACATTATATTTTCATTATATTTTCATTATTGTAAACACAATCTAAGCCACACATTTTACCTGATTTTAACAAGCTTATTGAATCAACCACCTCTCTGTATTGTATTTCATCAATAACTGGCATATATGATTCCTTTAAGTGGGTAACTTCAGACACAATTCGGGCACGAATGACTTCTCATACTTTAGATGTACAGGTCAGAGAAATGATCACGCCATGCAATGACTATATCCTTAAGGTCGCGTAAGATGAGACCATCAAACTGAATTTCTCCGCGTTAACGGTACGGTTGTTTTTTTAATTAAAAGGCTTCCAGAATAGACCGCTATCAACACTAGCTGCACGATCTCGTCGTGCATCTGGCGCAAATACCTTTCGGCAACTTTACGGTGATGAGATATGAAAGATTTCTTTGCCATTTTAAAGTTTGAATATGATTGGAAGATATGCCCTTTAGGCCTTCCTTCAGATATCCAAAAAAACGCATTTTCGCATAATTGCATGTACATCTTTAAGAGATTCGTCCCAATATAGATTTAAATACGACCTGAAGTTGGTACGTGGAAGCTTTTCATCCGATACTCGCTTAATACAGTCAACAATTACACCATACAGAGCGTCAGTATATTCAAATGTACACTGTGCATTTAATGTGCCTGTAATTACTTTTAATTGAGCTGTTAGCTCATGCTTATAATCCATAAGCTGTTCCTGACTAACTTTATGCCATTGTATAGGTCTAAAAGCATTTATAATAACTAATAAACGCAGTCTTAAAATCAAATTTTGCAATGATTGGTCTGTGGGAAGATACATTGAGTCAGTTGTCTTCTTTAATCGTACAACCCTTTACAACATCGTATCCCTCGATTTGAAACAGAATGTGTTCTATAAGAGACTCGTTAGGCCATCAAACGATACGAAGCTAGCACGAGCACCTGTACATAACGGTCACGTGTCAATTGCCTGCAAGTTATTATTCATAATAAGAGATTGCAAGTCGCGACACCTGATGCCGTTAGGTTTAATAATGAGATATGGGGTCCTATAGAAACCACAGCGTCCGAACGCAATGGCATCGTAGGTCCGCACTGTACTGCAAACAAGGACTTGATAATACAATGAAAGAGACAAAAATCAACAGAAAGGGTGGTGAAGACATGGTTACCGACTTGGAACGGTCAGTAGGCAATGAGGCCTACTGGTTAGCTTGAATCGATTTTATATGCGCACAATCCTCGCTATTATCCTGTCTTCAGCGCCAAAATAGACAAGACAGTGTAAACAAAACTGTTCATGAGCGGTAGTGTTATATGCTAGCTACCGCTCACGTCCTCTTAGCCCCGGGTTGAGCAGAACTCAATATTCATAAAAATCAACAGTACAGAGTTTTAACCATCCCGAAGATGGCAAGCATATGGCGGTGGATATAGCACTTTTTGTATCTTTATTTCATCCCCTATATCAAGCGGCGTATGGTCCCAGGATCTAATAAAATTGTATGCCACGAGGAGAGAAATAAACAAAAAGGAATTTATTTGGGAGCAGCGGTTATGAAGCCTGCGTATCACAATTAAAAGCCAAAAGCCGGGTTTATACTTTGCAAAAAGTGTAAATCTTTCTGGAACAACCAGTGTTCTGAAATACCGGAAAGTATAGTGACGAACTGTAAAAAGGTCCACCACCAAGAATGCAGTACGTTGCAAAACGATAGGGTCATAACCTCTTTTGATAAACTTTTTAACAAGTTTAACAAATATAGTATGAAAGTGACCATGACCAAAACTCTTACGAAGTTTATAAATCACATCACCATAGAAGTCAGGTTGTGATAGTCCTTGTCGCAGATGTATAAGCATGTGCATGTTCCATTAGATATGAAAAGGGGTAAAATCATTACTCTTTATAAGTGGGGTGGATAACGCAAAGATGATCTCCGTGGTTATCGCTCTATTACATTAACTTCATTCATTCTGAAGCTTTATGAAAGTGTGTTATTAAAATATATATATATTATCATGAATATATTGGTTTCTTAAGATATAGTGTACGTTTGACAATCCATTATTCACATTCATTTTCAAGCTTATTACGAAATATGCATAATCTATCATTAACAGAAATGCTATGTGGTTAAAACATCTTCCCGCTTCAATTTGCATTCTATGAGATGACACCCGTACTGTGTTCATCTTTAAATTTGTTCTTTGTTTCTGTGTGTATGTGGTTGACTGTCCTCTTTGAATGCTGCTTTTCCTGTCGATTTTTATACCTATATTTAGTAAGTTATATAGAAGTCGCCTCTTCGTTCCAGCTGAAGTTTACCTGGTGACTTATATTTATTTATTACATTTTTATCGGTGAAATATTGGGATTTCTCAGTGAAAGAATATTTATAATCGCTAAATATTAGTAACTATCTCCGAACACAAATTGTGACGGCGAGTTATGAAGTCAAAAACTGTTGCCGCCGAAAACGTTCAATAAATAAAATAATTCCGGTTAAAATCTGATTTAAAATGTAATAAATAGACTATTTAACTCCTGTGTGCGATTATAGGGAAATACTTCACTCGATAGTAGGCGTGTTTTCTTTATTCACTCACCCGTATAAGCTCATTTGTGAAAAGAACAACACGTCTACTATCTTGTGAAAGATTTCCCTAAAATCGATCCCAGCAGTTAAATAATCAGTATAACTGTCGAACAGTAAATGAAGAATTGGAACAACACAGTCAACCAAAAGCCCGCTTACAAAACGCATAACAATTACAAGAAAATGTAGAAGTAAAGTATACGACATCACAAGCATAAAAGGTGGAGCAGTAAGTGGCAAAACGGCCGCTGGATTTTAAACCATGATTTATTGCACACCAAATTTCCCCCCTTACCCTAATGCTATCCCAATAAGAATGAAGACTAGTGTTGTACTACAACGTTCCTCTTTCATACACTTTTAACCAAGTCCTTCTCGGTCTTCACTTTCCTATAGATGTCATCATTACATATAACAATTATACAAGCTTTTATTTTTTAAGAAAGGCTCCCATTTTATTGGGATGGCAATAGGCATGATAGGGTAGGCGTAATGTTTGGTGCACCGTAGAACCTTGTTTAAACCCCTCAGTGGCCTTTTGTTTTCGCCACAGATCGTTCCAAGATGGTAGCTCTATTGTCAACTCTTTTATTTTTGTGATGTAATATCTCGCGCCTTTTGTTCATCTTTGTACTTGTTTGTTTCTGTGCATGTTTGTGGTTGACTGTGATCCTAGAATGCTGCATTTCCTGTTCGACTTTTATACATACTTTTATTATCGCTTTTAATTCCCTTGTATCAAGCACCTAAATATAAAAGGAGACGATTTTCAGAAAGCTGGTGAAAAACGCAAAATGACATTAGATAAAATCGCGTTTTCCCATAATGGTGTTATGGTTTGAACTCTATACAGCACAACATGACGCAGACAACAAATAAAAATCATTATAACACAATTGCTCACTTTCAAGAATATGGCATAAGAAAGCTAAACAAAATCGTAATACTTTGATACCAAAATCAGCCATACATATATATATATATCTATATATATACATAAAGTATTCATTCCCTTCTAAAAAAAGTACACGGATCTGTTTGCATAGCGAATGGTACTGTCAATCTAAATCATAGTTACATTTAATTTATTGCATATGTGGAGCTCTCTTGTACGTATATAAGTATCATTATTCTGAGAGAATAGTTTAGTTTGTGTTTAAATCAATGTTTCCTGTCACTTATAGGGATGTAAACTTTACCGAATAATTCGATATATTCAATAAAATCTGACAGTAGACAATTCAAACATTTCTTCCTGAAATGTTTTGTTGGGATTGATCTAATCAATATGTTCAACGTCGTCTTCTGTCTCCATCGATACGTTGCGATGCGATAATTGTGTTTTCTCCATATTCTTAAAATATCCGAAAAGTACATCAATATTGACTATGGAATTGATGGAAGCTGAATAACGAGCAGATGATGCAGTTTAAAAAACATCTATGTACGGGGTGTATCATCGTCTCAAAAAACCGACTTGAAACGTGATGCTAATAAATATAATGTTCAATCAATGTTAAAAGTAAATTTACATATTACCACATTACAACAGCAAACATGTAATTATATAGCGTTTTTTTGCCACTGACCGTTCCAAGGCGGTAGCCCTATTGTCAAATATTCAACTTTGTTATGATTCTTTGTTTCTATGAGTGTTTTTGGTTGACCGTGTTCCTTGAATGGTTCATGTCCTGTTCGACTTTTATATCTACTTATATACTCATTTTAACAGCTTAAGACAAACTATCGACATCATAATCTTGGTACACCGAACAACGCAACAATTACCAGCGAGACGGTAAGTACTATAGTAACTTCTATCGCATATGATCATCTACTTTGAAACTATTATAAATCGTTATGTTTACACATATATCATGCACTCGTAAAACCTTCCTGTGAAATAGTTCCTTATAAAACGTCTTTGCCGCTGATCTGAATTAATTTTGCATTCGATACTTTGCGTCAAATATAGGCTAATGTTACACAATTACGAATTTCCAGGATTTATGACTCACAAGCGGCATTTTCTTTGATCCTGTGACTATGATATATGACGACGGGCATGGTTATTAAATGACCAAATATGGTTTAGTGGTACAGACATTTTCTAAGAAATGTATAACGGGTTAGTTGTATTGGGGCGCTTGTACAGGGATGTGCAAATACAGTTAAAACAGTCCTGTAAGAAAATCAGTTATATATCAGAGAAGAGAAATGCATCAGTTAAAGAAATAAATACTTTTAAATATCGGTTTAATAAAATAACTTGTAAAACATGTTTTTGTTTATCTAATGACAATTTTTTTTTAAATTTTATTATGTTAAATGTGTTTGGAATACGTAAACCAAGACATGCGAGTAATCTTGTTTTTCACAAATGAGTGATATGTCCATACCATATACACATTCGAATTGAAATGAATGCTGTTTAAAAGCTGATCAATACACCATAGTCTATTTCGAGATACCCCAGGGAGAAGGGGAAGGATACATATGAACTCTTACTAGCAAATAGATTCCTGTAGTTCTTTTACGTGCTCAAATGACTCCTCCGATACACGTTTACACTCGCGTACATTCTTCTGACTCAAGTAATTATACATACCGTATACGATGTGATTCAATTATACCTGACTTGGCAGTTTGCTTCAGTCGATATAATTAAACAATTATAAGGACGTGATGGTCGTATACGTGTTCAGCGCTATCGATGCAATTAATGGCATTGTAAATGGACTTGTTTAATTATCGTATAAACTACGAATAATTTAATAGTCTAGGTACTACAATACAATATATAGTAAGAAAATGATCTTAACATATTTATATTTTGTATAGAACAACATACACATTAAAGGTTTAGTACATATTTGAAGTTAGAGTGTATCTTATTTCTAAAAATGAAATTCTACTTTCAAGTTTTAATTCAAGAGTGAGGTTTGATGCACCATAGAACCCGGATTAAACTTTCACCGGCCTTTTTTTGCCAATGACTGTTCCAAGGCTGTAGCCCTATTGTCAAACCTTTTATGTTGTGATGCCATTATTCATCTTCTTGCTGTGTATGGTTTTGGTTGAATGGGGTGCTTGAATGCTACATTTCCTGTTTGTATATCTACTTGTATTTGTATTTAGTATATCTTAGAGTTTAGTCGATTCAACCGTGGGCCTTTAAACCTTAGTACTGAGCTCGATCACATGCATATGTGGTAGGAAAACATCAGATTATGATGTGGTAAGAACAAATCAGATTGCAGATGGTAACAACTACATACTATTAAATACGAACTAACATTGCATTTATCAGGGCGCTTACAATCCTCCAATGAACAGGAGAGTCCGGGTTCTAGCCCCACACAATGCATTTGTTAAACCAAATTATTTGATGTTTTACGAAACTACTACTACGATTGGCTCCTACCATTCTGCCCGTGAGTAGTATGTACTGCACCTACAAAATCAGTATTTCCTCGTTTAGGACAAAGCGTTTTGTTAGAAACTGGGACCATACGCCGCTGGCAATGTAATTGCGTGAAAACCCGCATTGAAGGTTCCATGGTCACCGCCATATGCATACCATCTTCGGGATGGCTTAAATTACTGTACCATTGATATTAGTAATATTGAGTTCTGGTCAACCCGGGGCAAGAGGACGTGAACGGTAGCAAGCACTTTTCACTACCGTTCATGAACAGTCTCAATCAAACCGAGACTGCACTATTTTTTTGTATTTAACGTGTTCGACGATTTCCAAATTTCTCCTTTCATAGTTTTTATATATCACAGTAGCGTTCCCTGCGCAGTGTTGCGGCGGTAAAACGTCTATCCGTGCTTGCAATCAGAACTGTTATTCATTCCGGTCTTTGGAGATCGCTGAGCCCGATATTTACAGATATCGGTGGTACATTCTCAAATACTTTTGTTTTAATGTTGAATGGGTGGTTCCACTACTCCAGCCTCGAAAATTTCTGAGTATTGTTTGATTCACCCTTAGGATGTGTTGTCTGCTTTTTAATTTAGTCTTTTGACAGTTACTTGTGATACGCAGGCTTCATAATCTGTACTCCCAACGAAAGTCCATTTTGTTTATTTCGTCCATTGTTTTCTCGTTTAGAACAAAGCGTTTTGTTAGAAACTGGGACCATAAGCCGGTTGCTATGATACCGCATTGAAGGTTCCATGTTCACCGCCATATGCATACCATCTTCGGGATGGCTTACATTTCTGTACCATTGTGATTACTATTGAGTTCTGCTCAGTCCGGGGCTAGAGGACGTGAACGGTAGAAAGCACTATTTACTACCGTTCATGAACATCCTCAATCAAACCAAAACTGCAATATGTTTTGTATTTAACGTGTTCGACGATTTCCAATTTTCTCCTTTCATACTTTGTTTTCTCCATACAGTTTGCACCTGAATGGCGTTAAGCTACATTTAGCCACTTTCACAATGCTTTTCTGAAATCTTTATATAGCCAGAAATCAATTTGGAAGCAGAAAGTAAAGTAATATTATTTTAATTCGCATATTACCTATATCTATCATTGTTATGTACTATACGAAAACGATTTTAACTTACTCAGTGTTAGACATTTTTAATTTAATTTCCTCAACTTCAGCATGTTTGAGGAAACATTCAGACATTGTATTCTCTCATTACGATACTTCTATATTTACCGTTGTATGCTCGTTATGTTGATTAAATAATCACCCTCTAGTGTTTCTCTCATATAAATTCCAATGTATCAGTAAAATCGTACACACATTATCGTATTTAACAGCACAATTTACGAATTATCTAATCGATTAATAAGCGACTTTTGTTTTAATCATTTGTTCCTTGAAATTGGTCTAGTATATAGATATGTAAATTATAATATGTTTCTTTCTTTCAGACCAGCTTCTCTGTAATACACCAAACCAATTAAATTATCACATCGAAATATATATTTAATGAATATCATGAATATTCTGAATGTATATAACTGCATTTGGATTTTTTTTTTCATCTGTAAAGCTTTCTGTTGCCAAACTATCTGATGTCAGAAGACGATTTGGGATATATTTTTTATATTAATTGATGTTTTGGAACCAACAGATAAACTATGATCTGTGCCAGTTTATTTGATTTTACACTATTTTAAGGTTAATAATGACTGGAGCATGCTCATACTACATGTTTACTGGTTAAAAGTGTAACTGTAACCATGGTAACTGTACCTGAATTTATGGTAAAACAGCTTCTAAAATAACCGTATTGATAGGAGGAAAGCTAGTGTGTATAGACACGAAATATTGTTTATGATTTATGTATAAATGGATTAAGAAGCCTTTTTCGGAAGTTGCTTCTCAGATATCTTGTATTTTGTTTCATCTTTGAGACGTAATATTTTGAGGATAAAATAATTTGTAAAAAAAAGAATATTATTTGTATTATACAGTATATCTGATGTATACGTACCGTAAATTAGTTGTCTAGAATCTAGTATACTGATTAATTGCGTGTTCATGGATTCATTAGCTTCGAGACACTACATTAAAGTAGTAAACCTATGCATGCATTATGCTTAATTATTCAGAACGTTAATTTGAAATAATGAGATTTCTTCTGATTAATTAACCCGATATGACACCATGGAACATTGATTAGTCGTTGGAAAGTGTGAACAACGTGTGAGGACTAGTAATAAGCCACACATGTTATCATTTCACTCTTGGGAACTGTCTTCTTAAATTTCTATAGTTTTATTCTACAAATGTCACCCATCTTTTCGACGACTAAAATCTGTTTTTTTACGTCTTGTGATGGTTCTGGTTATATTTAGTCCCTTGCGTCTTGTTTACATTTAGTCCAGTGCATGCTTACTGTTATTGTAAACAGGTGTTACCTAAAGAGTATGATAATGGAAACGGCCGAAAACGACACATACGAAATATTGCAGTCTCGGTTTGATTGAGACTGTTCATGAGCGGTAGTGAAATATGCTAGCTACCGCTCACGCCCTCTAGCTCCGGGTTGAGCAGAACTCAATATTAATAACATCAATAGTACACAATTTTAACCATCCCGAAAACGGCATGCATATGGCTGTGGACATGGAGTATCTTTCTTCCCCATGTCGTACGGCGTATGGTCCCAGTATCTAATAATAAACTGGTGCATTTCGTTTTAGGGCATTTCAACTTTTGGCGTTGCTTTTCTGAACTACATTATATAAAAAATAGGTTCAACGTTAATAATTAATATGTTAAAAGAAAAATTAGAAACAAATCAAAAGTGAAACGCGTAAATATGTGTGTGTAAAATGAGTATGCATACTACTACCGTCTGCTATACATAACATTTCCTGATGATAATGTTCCCCAAAGCGCCATGTCGCATAACATTTCCTGATGATAATGTTCGCCAAAGCGCCATGTCACATAACATTTCCTGATGATAATGTTCGCCAAAGCGCCATGTCACATAACATTTCCTGATGATAATGTTCGCCAAAGCGCCATGTCACATAACATTTCCTGATGATAATGTTCGCCAAAGCGCCATGTCACATAACATTTCCTGATGATAATGTTCGCCAAAGCGCCATGTCACATAACATTTCCTGATGATAATGTTCCCCAAAGCGCCATGTCACATAACATTTCCTGATGATAATGTTCCCCAAAGCGCCATGTCACATAACATTTCCTGATGATAATGTTCGCCAAAGCGCCATGTCACATAACATTTCCTGATGATAATGTTCGCCAAAGCGCCATGTCACATAACATTTCCTGATTATAATGTTCCCCAAAGCGCCATGTCACATAACATTTCCTGATGATAATGTTCGCCAAAGCGCCATGTCACATAACTTTCCTGATGATAATGTTCCCCAAAGCGCCATGTCACATAGCATTTCCTGATGATAATGTTCGCCAAAGCGCCATGTCACATAACATTTCCTGATGATAATGTTCGCCAAAGCGCCATGTCACATAACATTTCCTGATGATAGTGTTCGCCAAAGCGCCATGTCATCTTGTTAATGCAAAACGGTGATCGACGAGAAAAGGACTCCCTGATATGTATGGCTATAAATGTCGGAGGATTAAACGCATTAGGGATTCAACAAATATAGGAACTTCTAAAATAACAGCCTCTTATATAACCATAACGTTTGCAATTATTTAACTATGTCCGCATATTTATGAAGGCAAACAATCTGTCTCTAATCAGATATAAATTTATATGGACTTGTGATGTATTTTGCTGTCGGAACGTACTATGAAATAAGACACACTGTGAGATTTAAAATTTCTCTACTGTACCCTAAGCAATGCAATTTCATAAAATTCATAGATATTTTAGTTGAATTTATAAGAGTTTTCATCATCTAAATGAATTTTTCACAGAGAGTGTGAGTGATGAATATTCGGGGATATGAATATAAAAAGGAGGTCTCCTGTTCTGTCAATACTTTAGCAAACAATTTGGCAAGTCAGGAAATATGCGATTTTTTTTAAAAATGACAATGACATCTGAAAATTGGATAGGATGTAACATGGTTTTTAATTTGCCTTTTCGTTATTTTGACAGAGATCCCGCATTTATAATTGTAACAAATCCCAATGCTGTTTATAATTCTTTAGTTTGACGGTATTCCTCCAGATAATCTAAAAACGGGTGAACAATTAAAATACATATATGCTTCAGTGAAACGTCTTTAAGAGTTATCCTGCTAGAAGGACTACCACAACCTGATGGTGATATGATTTACAAACTTCGTAAGATCCTTGGTCATGATCACTTTCATGCAATATTTATTAAAACTTGTTAAAATGTTTATCAAAAGATTGTATGACTCTATTTGTTTGCGACGCACTGCATATTTAGTAGTTGACCCATTTACAATTCGCCACTAGGATTTCATCTTTGCTTGTGCGACGAATAATGTTTGTATTGTCCTTTTCAGTGTATTGTTATTCGCTCTTTGTTTGTGGTACAGTGTGGATATACGTTGACATGGCGTTTTGGCATTGCGAATTCTATATGAATTATTTTTCGATTTTTTCATCGTTTTCCTGTGTAAACGTATTCTTCTACCTTTCGTATTTAGGGAGAAATTGCGGTTTAAACATTTTGATTGTTGACTTACTTGACACATACTGTTTGGAACATGTCCATGCATCCTACTCTTTATTCCAGTGTTTATTTGAGTTTATGCACCAAATGTAAAACATGATTATTGTGTTTAGTCTGTCATCTGTTTGTCTGTCAGTCGATGACAATGTCTGACGAAACGTCATGTCGAAGCCATACCTTATATATTGTTTGTTCAGTTTTTCTATTAGACTTACCTGGTACTGCAATGTATAACCATCTCCTAATGAAGTGCAGTATGTAAGCTCCTTACATGGTTGACTAATATGGACATTCCGGGGACATTCTGCAGCACATACATTTATTTAAAACCACATTTAATCCACAATAGAATATTTAAAATAATTTTAAAAACAAGAATTGGCCTACTAAAAAGATTGTTCAAAGGTAGTCGGGTTTGGACAAACAATCATATGTTAATGTGACCTTAAAATAAGATTTAGAGGCAAAATATGCGACACCACAAACATACAAGGGTTGCCAACAGGGCTACCATCTTGTAACATTCAGTGGCAGAGTGTCCGCTGGGTTACAATTTACTTTGATTCCAAAACTTCAGCATGTGTTTCACTTACTTTTTGGTTACTTGTGAGAAACTAGATTGGTCAAATATTGCCTGCATGATTATGGTTATTAATGAAGGACGGTCCGGGTCCAAGCCCAACACAAGGCAGCACTTTATGAAAACAAATTATGTTAACAATTAGTACACCCATACTGCTGCAGAATAAATCTGGAAGGTGTGTTCTAATAATTAAACACTTGTTTATACCACTGACGTAGGGTGTGTGTGATACGTATCTACACATTTAAATGAGAGGTTAAACGATTCATCTCGTGCAATGCAACTTTTATTTTGTCGTTTTTAAATAGCTATTGTATTTTATTTTATTAAAGTGACAAAAAGCATAACATTACAAAATATTACATATACAAAACAATACATTATAATATAGGCAATATTAAGATTTCAGTTTCTGTTGGCAATGAACCTGCTCTGAATTCAACTATGACAGTGAAGTTTTCCGTAAATTTAACTGAAAATAATTTTCGCATTCATATGCATAATTTACATAGATTATACATGTAGTTGCTCAATTTGGTTTGTGAATTAAGATCATTGAGCTCGTTATGATTATAAATTGTTATCAGTTATGATTTAACTTCTTGTATAATAGACATATTGCTGAATTCTTGTCATGACAAATTATAAAAGGCTGAAACACAGTTAGTTTCTTTAAAAAAAGTTTTAATATCATGCTACTAATTGTTATTAACATTTTAAATAATCCCAAAGAAACATCGTTTGAGTAATAAATACTGATAAAGGTGATCCTTTGTGAGTAATAAACACAATTAGAATAAAGCAGCAGACTCGATTTTATTGAGTCTGTTCATGAGAAGAAATGAAAGAAGCAACACCTCTCACGCCCCTAGCACCGGCTTAAGCGATATTCTGCTTCAAAGCCACCTATATTGGGCTCGTTGGTTCCAGGACCAGTATAAATAACGTTACTGATTCGTAGCACGGGTAGACGTTTTACAGCCGCCACACTGCACTAAACGAACGCTAGTGTCAATGTTAATAAATACTGATAAAGGTAAGTTTATTATTAATCAGAGATATCATTCGTTTCCATAAATGTACACTTTAATTGTCTTCTAATTTTAGGCGGTATTCAGGCCATATCACCATGAATAGTGAACATTAAGAATACATACTGAAAATGTGATCCCTTGGAAGCAACAAACACAAACAAGAGGGAGAAGTTAAAAAGACTTCAAGTTTCCAAACGCGGACATGAAATAGAAATATCAGCTCTATAGAAAACAATATTGTCAATCTAGCTTCACCAAAAGGTGTAACATGTATATATATATATATTGCAATCGGGCAGCAATTCTTAGACAAACAATACTAATGTCCGTTTTAAAACGTTTTAATAATAAACTGTATATAACCTAGCTTTCAGTTGTAAAAGTTGCTTCGACTACACACCAGAAGTCTGGCTTCTGCCAAGTCATCGAGTACCTTCATTGTGGCTTTATAAGCTCTTTTTTTTGTATTTATATATATACGAGCATCCAGGTGTTTTACTTATATTGCCTTTTAACGCTGCCTTGTTGATTAGAGAATACTTCATGGCGGGGATTTCTTTATTTACACTGTTCCGTTTAATTGGGATGACAATAGGGTAAGTGTGAGGTTTGGTGCACCCCAGTGGGCTTTTTGGCCACTGACCGTTACAAGGCGGAAGCCCTATTGTCAACCTTTTGTGTTTGTGATGTCGTTTGCATTTATTAATAATTTTGCCTTCTCGTTTGTCTGTTTGCGTGTTTGTTTTTGTGTTTTATGGTTGACTGTCGTCATTGAATGCTACTTTTCCTGTTCGATTTTTATATCTTTCTTTTTATTGCATACCCCAGCCAACCCCGTTTTCGCTTCTTGGAGAAGGGGTTGGTTGGGGTATGAAAGTTAATACTCGGACCACGTAATGGTGTATAATGCGTTGATGTACGTTTATATTGTAATATCAACGTTTCATATTACAAAGAGCTCAATAAAACAGAGAATATATTGATAATCGACGAGATTGTATTGTGGTACTAATGGGTTCCATTCCAAATAAAGCAATGTGTAAATAAACAGCAAACCGTAACACATTGCACTGAGTAAAACGCAATCGCAGCTGAATTGTATTATGAAAAACCGCCGTCAGTTCGTGTGTTTAGATGATTTGAAATATCAACAATGTAGTCTTCAGGTACTTATTATCATGTTGTTTTTAGAAGTACAATCTTTCCAGAATTATAGGATATCTAAAGCGGTTAATATTCCGGCGCTAGACCTTAACAGCAGTTAAACGATCTATCTTTAAGTCATTAACTTTCGGAATAAAGCTGACACAAAGATAGTATTATATGACATCGCAAGCAATATATAAACAATATGTTATCGTATTTATTTTCTGGACATATCCGGAATCATTTTCAAGTATGACAGTTTTATCAAGTTATTATTGCTATAGCATAAATACTATATAGCTTCAATTTGTTAAATAAATTATTTACCAGAAATATACATTTGAATTTGTATGAAATGTTGTATCGCTAACGATGAGCATCCCAACAACAGTGTTTAAAGATACTATAGCTGTATATACGGCGGCTAGAGGGCGTAACGGCGGGGGCGTAACGGCGGCTAGAGGGCGTAACGGCGGCTAGAGGGAGTACCTAAAGCAAATAGGAATGTTATTACGCTTGCATTACTACCAAATTCAAGCTTATGAAACATGGCCGTAATGCGTATTACTGAAGTCAGTTTTAAAATAATTATGCTATTTGTTAGTTATTATTTCAAAGTTTATTTTTTTAATTGTCAACACGTGGACGGGATATTCCCCACAAAACAATATAATGGGGATCTGTTTTTCAAAACAAATCAACATATTTCCACTTCTTCCTCATGCTGTCTTTTTCTTTCTCAGTTAACAGATCTGTCTTAAAACGAAGAAACGTTTAGCAACCTTTATGACAAAGAAAATGATTTCAAAGCTTACCTTGGTTAATATACTCTACTTGAATAGGATAGTTTCCAAACATCATCTTATGGAGTATATGTTTCACAACTCTCCAATTCATTCTCATTCTGTCGTTTCGTTCTCAGTTAACGTGCCTCTGTTAAAACAAAGACATATTTTGCAAATTTCATGATTTCAGTGTTGACATTGGTTAATGTTCCCTACATGAACGATTTATGAGATGGAATATGACATCAATTGCAACCTCGTTAACCCCTGGAATGGGATCTTCCAAAAACGACACATTATGGGGCTTATAGTTTTCAAATTATTTGCTTTTAAAGACACTATTGTCAAGTTGAGGGCATAACATTCTTAACGTGTGTGCTTAAACGCTTCCACGTACCGATCGTGTGAACCCTTCAATGATAGTGTTGTCTCATACGTCAGTGTGTACACTTATTATTTACAAGGTTTAAACAGATTTAATTAAATAAAAAACTGGAAGGATGGAATGGATGGATTGATATACATAGAGTTTAATTATCATTGTATCTATTCCTTAATAGAAATTAAAAAAATATACACATCTGGAACAGCAACAACACAGCCATTCAAAACAAGCATTAATTTTACAACAACTGAACATTATACAATAAATTATTAGTTTTTTTTCTTAACGTTTGGGGAAAGTGACCTGTACACTTGGAATTTGGAATTTATCGAGGTTTTCGCTGAAATTAGGAAAAATGGAATGTTTGGGTAAAACACTATTTATAATCTTTTAATTAATAACACTAGTTTCATGTTACAAAGATACATGTATAATTACTGTAGTAAAAAAATCTCTGCTCTTATTCCAAATTAAAGATTGTTTAAATATTAGAATCAAAAACAAATAACCGTGGTATTTTTATTAAATAAGTATTGGTCACGGGCCGTACCCACTACTTCAATACAATCGTTGTAGGTGACACTGTCAGATTCACGAGTAGTTGCAATTAAAGATTTTTGGAAACGTGCGGTAGATTTTATTTTAAAGCCAAAAAATTAGACATGTTAGATGGCTGGATTTTTGGAGGGTGTTGTGATTTATTATCCAGTAATTCTTTGAGTATTCGACAAAACCCCATATAATAATGACGAATGCCGCGGCACGTGCTATCGTATTTTGAAATTTTTTACTCAGTATTGATTAACTGAACATATAAATTGTTTACTCAATATTGATTAACGGAACTTATTTAACAGTTTAACATCTTGATCATCTTGATTGGCAAAGTTCGTCTCCAAATTGGGAGAATATATATATTTTGGGATTGTGAATATATAGAGTTTAATAACTAGTGTTTTTGAGATACGGGAAATATCTCCCGAGGTAGAGAAATTGCCCCGATATAAGAACGAGTGCGGAGAACGAGTTCTTATATCGGGGCCATTTCTCTACCGAGGGAGATATTTTCAGTATCTCAAAAACACTGGTTATTGAACTATATATTACATAATTTACATGATTTAAAATGATATTTTATTAATATTTCTAATGGATCACGCCTTTTTACACCAGTTTACACGAGAACGCCAAGACGACGTTACGTCATACAAACAAAACAAGTGGAATCGGAACTCTTCGTTAATTTCCGTAATCGTTATTCCCTAGTGGCGGAATCTGACGACGACGTCCGTAAAACAATCAGAACTATATCATCACAGAATATATAATATAAGACGTTTAAACCTAGGACATACACGTTGTAGTTTCGGTGCAGCTATATTTATAGACTACTAACAAATTAATTGATATTTTACTATATCAGGTCCAATACTGACGTATGAAATAGATTTAATTAATAACTTAGTAATTATTTGTTGACTTTTCGTGCTCACAACATTGTTATGTTATAATGTTTGTTCATTTTACTAAATTTTAGGTCCAATATTCTGACGTATAAACTAGTTTTAATTAGTAAATTAGTAATTACTTGTTTTGCTCATAACATTTTTATGTTATAATATTTGTTCATTTCAGGTACTCGCTTGCTTGTGCAATGCACACGTATTTGTCACAATAGTTTCTACAGATAGAAACGAGGTCAATCATTCATAAATGGAAGAATATGTTTCTAAGAAATAAACGAGTCATGAATATTTTGTACTTGCCATAATTGTGTCGTTTATTATAGTTTCACGGAACCGAGTGTCGTTCGAGCGCTATAAATCATTTAATATCGTGATAGATTGTATCAAATTACGTTATTGAATTCATATGTATTCAGATTGGTCCTACGCATTTCTGAAAAATCAAGGCGTAGTGAATAAACGGTAAATTTATTGACTGATTCAAGTTAATAACGCATGAGTGGTTACATTTCTTGGCATTTATCGAAACAAAGCAAGTAGTTACAACAGTCGAAAGGAAATGGAGCAGTCACTGAACTCAGTCATCCAGAAACACGCCTTCACTGAACTCAGTCATCAGAAACACGCATTCAGTGAACTCAGTCATCCAGAAACACGCATTCACTGAACTCAGTCATCCAGAAACACGCATTCACTGAACTCAGTCATCCAGAAACACGCATTCAATGAACTCAGCCATCCAGAAACACGCATTCAATGAACTCAGTCATCCAGAAACGCGCATTCACTGAACTCAGTCATCCAGAAACGCGCATTCACTGAACTCAATCATCCAGAAACACGTATTCAATGAACTCAGTCATCCAGAAACACGCATTCAATGAACTCAGTCATCAAGAAACACGCATTCACTGAACTCAGTCATCCAGAAACACGCATTCAATGAACTCAGTCATCCAGAAACACGCATTCAATGAACTCAGTCATCCAGAAACACGCATTCAATGAACTCAGTCATCAAGAAACACGCATTCACTGAACTCAGTCATCCAGAAACACGCATTCAATGAACTCAGTCATCCAGAAACACGCATTCAAACAAACAACAATTACAAGGATAATTAGAAGGCATGTCTGCAACACCACAAACATAAACTATTTTTAAAACAGGGGTCAGCAAAAGGTTCGATGGGACTTTAAACCAGGTTCTAAACTCACTCTCGCCCTATTGGCATACCAATTAAACGTGACAGTATAACTAAAATAAACACCAAAAGCTGATTATGTACTTTAAACAAGGTTCTAAACTCACTCTCTTTCACCCTATTCAAATACCAATTAAACGTGAGAGCATAACTAAAAAAAACAGCCGGGCTTACTAGTGGATATAAGTAAAACAAAAGGCTGATTATGTAAATATGAATATAAAAACACACAAGGCTAGAAAACCCCAAAGTAATTACTCGATGACTCGGTTAAAGTTGCCCCGACTACAAATCAGAACTAGTATTACTTACTAGTCATGTTGGTTCATCTAACCCAAACTGTATGGCTTCAAAGTAGATTACCGCTTAAGTCGGTCCTAGCTGGTACTAGGGGCCTAAGAGGTGCTGCACTTTATATTACTTCTCATGAACAGAATCGACACTACCGAGTCTGCTACGTTTCTCTCTTGTTTGTGTTTGTTGTGTCCCGTTTCCCTTTTCATTATTTATTTGTAGAAACCAGAGCGACAAGAGAATACAACGTTAAAGACAAGACACAATTAAAGACAAACACTAAGCGTTACCATCCATTTCAAGATCTAGGTATCATTTTGCATGATTTATGTAGATATCATCATAGAGCTATCAATCTCCTGGGTCATCGCACGATCAAATCGTATTGTCTCACCGTAAATGTGTCAACCACTTAACATGAAGTTCATTACAAAATGAGGGTCATAACCTTTTACTTGATGTGAAGTCATTTTATCTCATGAGAGAGGACCACGCAAGGTCACTTCCTGTGAAGTTTCATCAACGTTCATAAGGAGAAGTTTTTTAAAGGTTTGTCTATTTTCAGTAATGACAGCCATATTTGTTGCCGGATCGGGGCGAATTATGTTAATCTGAGAGAAGACCACGCAAGTATGCTTCCTGTGAAGCGGACGGACGACGAACGGACGACGAACGTATAGACGACGAACAACGGACGACATACATTTTGCCATCCCATAAGCTATGCTGACATTTTGGGGAGTGTGCGCGGGATAGGGGGATGTCTTTGGGCGAATGGGGTGGATGTGAGTAAGATCAAACAAATAAAACATTATCTCTCATGAAGAGATTAAGTAAAACCGAGTCTGCTACTTTTATCTCTTGTTTGTGTGTGTTGCTTCCAAGGGATCCCATTTTAAGTATTTATTGACATTTACACAAGCATTTGTTTAGTGCTGTGTAACGGCCGTAAAATGTCGCCCCGACTACTAGTCAGTGGTGTTATTACCTACTGGTCCTTTGGGATCATGAAGCCCAATCGCTGTGGCTTTAAAGTAGAATATCGCTTAAGCCTGTGCTATGAGGCGTGAGGGGTGTTGCACGTAACATTACCTCCCATGAACAGACTCAATAAAACCGAATCTGATACTTTTACCTGTTGCTTCCAAGGGACCCCATTTTCAGCATTTAATGTCATACTTTTATTCATATTAACACATTCTGAACAAAGCTGTTAAATATCAGATTAAATATGAAGTAGCTACAGATTTAACAAAGCAAAATAAAGCATTTTTAAATAAATCAAGGGCCATAATAACTCTGCTGTTTCTAGAATGACATGGGTAGTTTTTGGATGTATCCCAGTTTATCTTATGCCAAAGATAACGTCATAAAGAGGGATAGGGGATAGTTTTTTAAAGCGGGTTTGAGCTTTTATTGATAGCAACATCTTCATATTCTGAATACAAATGGTACAGAACAGATGAAAATGAAGTAGCTACAGATTTAAAAAATCAAAATAATATGCATTTTTTTAAAAAATATATTTAGTATCACGACTCTGTCGGTACAAATCCGATATATCTGGTTTTCGAACATGCTTTCATTGATATTTTCAATCTGGTAAATTATATGAAAACAATTCATCCGTTGAGAAGAGAAGAAGCTTTTTAATTTTGTCATTCCAGCTGAGAGGTTCAAACTATTGTACACGCAGCACTTTTAGATATAGCGTGCCAAAAATAATGAACCATTTTATCGCGTATTATTCGGACACAGATGATATTAAAGATCACCATACATCCGTATATAGGAAATTTGTTAGTGATGAAGATGGTTACCATAGTAACTGTATGTCTTTATTGTCGTTTTAGTGTCTAATCATTTCAATAAGATTGTATTTAATGGTGCAGAAACACTAATATAGACATGTAAGCAAATATAAATGGACACAATAACATAGCAGTGGATAAACAACTCATCACATTATGTGTTGAATGAAACAGGAGAAAATAATATTGCATGCTATGAGCGTATTACAAATGACTACATACATTTCTTTTATTGAAGCTATAGAACGTGTTGAATAGCGGAATGAGTGTAAGGTTTATCTAAACTAGAAATATAAAGGTCGATGCAGGATCTTTCATAAATGTTTCCATGGTAAATGATTCATCTGTCTGAAAACTAGTTTTTCTCTGTCTTATTACTTCATTTGATTTGTTTATAACGCCTCATTATTAAAACATCATTGTTTACACATACAGAATTCACATTTACAATGTACACATAATAGTCAATTATATAATTGACACTGGCATTTGCAGTAAAATAATCAGTTCACTAATCTAAATATGTCTACACATTTCTTTAAAAATGACATTTATGTTTAATAAATTACATTTTCTGAAGAAGGAACATTATGAGCAGTTTGAAATATTGAAATATTCCAATTGGTCAGAAAGAGAGAACAAATGTGTCACACAAACTCGAAAACAATAAAAATAATACTTACAGAGTTATGTCCTGCATAACGTCTGAGTAGATTAGCAAGATAACGAATATAATTCACAAAACGATAACAGAAGTCAACAAGCATGTTAAAAGCAAGATAACGAATATGATTCACAAAACGATAACAGAAGTCTACAAGCATGTTAAAAGCATGATAACGAATATGATTCACAAAACGGTAACATAAGTCAATAGACATGTGAAAAGCAAGATAACGCATGCAATTCACAAAACGGTAACAGTAGTCAACAAGCATGTTAAAGGCAAGATAACGAATATAATTCACAAAAGAGTAACATAAGTCAATAGACATGTGAAAAGCAAGATAACGCATGCAATTCACAAAACGGTATCAGAAGTCAATAAGCATGCTAAAAGCAAGATAACGAATATGATTCACAAAACGATAACAGAAGTCAACAAGTACGTTAAAAGCAAGATAACGAATATGATTCACAAAACGATAACAGAAGTAAACAAACATGTTAAAAGCAAGATAACGAATATGATTCACAAAACGATAACAGAAGTCAACAACCATGTGAAAAGCAAGATAACGAATATGATTTACAAAACGGTAACTGTTTCTAGAAGTCAACAAGAATATCACACTTCTTGCCGATAAGACACTTAAAACAAGAACCATGCTCTTTGTGTGCTTTTTGTAACCATCAATGTCTCAAAGATGGGACAAACTAGCCCTTCAATATGCCATTAAATTAAAATCTAATCCTTCAAACCCAACTTTCGATAATGTTTTTAATCCTAGTTATGAACCTCTTTTTGATCGAAAACCGAAGGCCATTCGACCATTTGGTTTTCGTATTAAACCAAAATTAAGAGACACTGAAATCGACCTAAATTTGATTGCCAAGTACAAAGTACCACAAATTCCACCGTGGACTTTGGAAACACCAACAATTATTTTCGATCTTTGTAATAGTAACAAATCCAATACAGACCCTACTGTCTTTCAAAGCAAATTTAATGAAATTAAATCGAAATACAATAACTTTCAACATATATACACAGATGGTTCTAAAGATGCAGATAAAGTAGCTGCAGCAGCTGTTGTTCACAAACACAGCATAAAGAGCCGCATGCCTGACAAGGCCTCTATCTTTTCAGCTGAACTTAAGGCAATTGAACTTGCCTTAAATTATATTCAGGAATCTGATGATGATCATTTTGTAATCTTTTCTGATTCCCTTTCATCTCTTCAAGCACTGGGTAATATGAAACATGATAACCCAGTTGTGCTTAAACTTTTATAAAAGTACAATTATTTTATAGTTGATAATGTTATTATTTTCTGCTGGCTTCCAAGCCATGTAGGAATACGTGGTACTGATAGAGCTGATAGTGCTGCTAAAGCAGCATTAGGTTTACATATATCTAATACCAAATTACCTTATGCTGATTTTAAAAGTTGTATTAACACATATATTCGTAACTCTTGGCAAGCCGCTTGGGATTTGTCAGTTAACAATAAACTCCATTTAATTAAACCGTTACTCGGAGTATGGCGTTCTTCTAGTAGACTCATTCGTCGAGAGGAAGTTCAGGATAGGGCATACAGGTTATACTCATTCATATTTATTACAAGCTGAGCAATTACCAGAATGTATACCCTGCTTTGCACCGTTAACGGTCAAACACATATTGCTGGAATGTGTAGACTTTGATCATATGCGTCAAAGGTACTTACCATGTTAATATTATGACCGAGTTATTTAATACTATAGATTTTAGTCTAGTTTTAGATTTCATGAAAGAAGTCAGACTATATAAATCATTATAATATGTTCTTGTATATATTTACTTCTTTATAAACCCATTTGTTGATTTATATGAATAGTTTATATTACTACCATATCATCCCTTACTTGTAAATAGTTTTATCTTTATATATTTACATTCATTTTTAATTAATCCTTCATTTCTTCATCATTCATCAGTTTTTGCGCACAATATGATCTATTTATGTGTCGACTTGCCGTAAAACACCATTCATTCATTCAAAGAACGATTTACAAAAAGGAAAAAAGTACATTAACACACACGCACAACACTTAATATAAACGAAATATAATACACTAACGCACACGCACATCACTTATTATAAACACGACAACACAACATGCACTGAACTCTCGCCTAACATCTAGATTACATCGCTTACAGTAAAATAGAAAACTGAAAACAGAACCAATATGACAATACAACACAAGCAAACAGTACAATAGAAACAATTAAACAAACTGTGTAACATGTTATAAATGCACCCAATCTGAATAATATCTCACCATCCGAGACAATAACAGCAATTGTCACAAACCATTCTTTTGACGGATTTTAAATACTGGATGAATCTAGCAAAAAGTCTTAGTAATTCTCTATCTCACCCTTGACCTTTAAATACAATATTCCCAAATTCTAAATACGCGTTTTGATTGGTTGTGAATGTTATTGTTTCTGTTAGATAGCTGCATCTTTTTACATCACTTTTTTCGGCTGTAAAAGATCTACAAATCAATCTTTTTATTACTTACTGTTCCTTTAGTTTAAACATATTTATTTTACCTCGATTGTAACGAAGGCTCTATGAACTTAATTTAATCACTATCGATGTCTGCCTGGGTAAAACCAGTACTAAGCAAATGCAGATAAAGTGTCTTGCTCAGGGACAAAACACATATGGTAATGGCTAGGATCGATCCCACGACTTTTCCAGCATTAGTCCAACGCTCTACCACTAAACCACAGCGCTCCACAGACCACTTTCTTTGAGGACATCAAACACAATATGTGTAACTTTAAAGTAGAATAACGCTTAAGCCGGTGCTAGTAGGGCATGAGAGGTTTAGAACTTTTTATATCTCTCAAATAAACGAATCTGCTACTTATCTCTATTGTTTATGTTTGTTGCTTCCAAGGGATCCCCCTTGAGGTATTTATTCATACATGTGCCTATACTCATACAGGAACATTTGCAATACTGTACGGAATAATTTACAATCGATTTTTTCTTTATTCCTATTTCTAGTTAGGACAGATATAAAGCTATACTTGACGGACTTTGAAACGAATCAGATGTCTTAGCGGTCGAATCAAACATCAGTCATTGCGACTTTACTCCCACTAGCGACATGCTTTATAACAATCGGACGACTTCCTTTACCACAAACCAAAATGAAAGTAATAAAGTGATTTAACTGGCGATAATAATTAATTATCCTTTACTAAGTAGATTTCCGCTTCCTTGGACTGCAATAAATGGTCGCATATTATTTCGAGACCATTTCAAAGTTCGAGGCGAAAACATGATATCTTATAACTTTTTTTTCTGGGAAATTAAATAGAAAATATGATTATATTATCCATCTTCGTTACCAGTATTTGGCAAATGAATCGTCGAATAACCATCCATCAACACATTGTTTGTAGGCTATTTTGATTTTGTTTTCATAATTAAGAAATAATAACTACGTACCTGAATTTTATCAGTGAATATAATACAGTTAGGAGTTAGGATACGTAGTAATTAAATCACGAGAGCGTTAGCACGAGTGATTTTAATTACTCGCATCCGAACGACTAACTGTATTTTATTTAGCGATAAAATCCAGGTACGTATTTATTATTTTGATTCTAACACAACAATAACCCCATTGTTTACGCTATTGTGGGGGCACTATATATTATCTCGGAGGTCAAGGTAATCAGCCTGTTATGTTTACAGGCTATTCCATAGGGTGCCCCCGTATGCAAAGTTTTGCGCGGTACAGTATGTTTAAATACACTAGTAGTCACGTGACAAACAATTAAGCCATTGCTTACGTCATATAGCTTACGCTGTATGACGTCAAACGTTCTCAGCTTACTAATGCATATGATGGGTTTATATCGGGGTGTGTGCAATGTTTGGGAGCATGGCAAGTTTGATGTAATTAACAGTTCATTAAAATTACTGTTTTTGTTTGTCTTCGTGACGTATATTTACCAAGTGACGTCATATGTAACGTGGCGCTTCCAACGGATGAAATATACGCGGGGAATGAATGTAACAGCCGCATTTATCTTAGAATAACATACAGTTGTCTCTCTTTGTGTATATGAAAGACTGCGCAGGTCGTGTTAGAATTTATTTAAGAAATCCAGAAACCGAGTAATAGTATCGTCTTGATTCCTCCTACCGTTCTTTGAAGTGTTAGGTGAGTCGAGTCCGATACACAAAAGCTCTTTGTTTACCTTCTCACCCGACGGACGAAGGACACACCGAAATAATTAAGCCGAGGTAGTGAGGTTTGCCCGCTGAGTTCGATTACGAATCCGCTTCCACTAAATTATTCATGTTATTCCTTCGTGATATGACGTTGTTGATGGGCATACTGGTATGCTTACTGGTGGTATTTGTAGGAACTGCAGATGGAGATATCTTACCTTTGTCAACTGGATCTTGCAGGACCATTTGGGTAAGTTAATTTAGATTTAGCGGAGTATTTGGGATGAAGACGAACTGTAATTAGATATACAGTATCTCTGCTTTTCCTTAGTGTTTTGTAAAAATGTTACCTTACCATCTTTTCTGATTTGTGCTATTTCGTAAGCTTCTTGTTTAGCATTGTTTAGACGGGTGTGCATCTTTTTGATAGAGTGGGCTGCTTACTTCGTTCATGTTATTATGTTCTGCATACTAAAATAATTTCACGTACGTACTTGTCATGTGCCTATTTCAGTTGTTTCTTTACCAGGTGCCTAATATCAATAAAGGCTTGTCTGTCTTGTGGCTTCCTACTGTTCTTTGAAAGCGATTGTTTCTTTTGTCCAATTTCTTTCCTAATTTCTTGGTTCATTCATGGGAGTGAGGAATTACTACTAACCGTTTTGGACATATTTGCCAATACCTTTTTGAAGCTCCGTCTGGAAGTCGACCAACAATTGCATTTAAAAACAATCATGAATGATTCTTGGAATTCGATCATTTGATCTGCTTATTCGTTCCAGTGAGTATTCTTGTGCATTTGCATCTTTCTTTTTTTGTCTACTTACTTGAGGTTTAATGTTTACTTCTGTCTAAACAATGTTATGGTCCGAGATTCCTATCAGTATCTCAACTTAACATAAGAGGGTGGGGTTGCTCGTAAAAAAAATTCAAGGGTATTTTCAAGTCTTGTTGGGTCAGTCTCCATTTGAATCAAGTTATTCTCATTGGTGCATATACATTCATCAAATGTGGGTAAGTGTGAGGTTTGGTACACCCTAGAACCTTGTTTAAACCACCAGCGGCCATTTTGCCACTGACCGTTCCAAGGCGGTAGCCCTATTGTCAACCCTTTTGCGTTTGTGATGTCTTATTTGGCCTTTTACCCATCTTTAAAGTTGTTCTTTCTTTCTGTGTGTGTTTGTGGTTGAGTGTCGTCCTAGACTGCTTCTTTTCCTGTTTCGTTTTTAATATCTATATGCATGTATATGTGTTTTAGTCATGCTCAATGTTTGCTTTTGAACATATCTTGCCTTTTATTCATCTTTGTAAACAATCAAAAGTTACAAGGATAAACAAGACGTATATGACATCACAAACATAAAACATAGTTGCAATAGCTCTACCTCCGTGGAACGGTCAGATACAAGCTGTAAAATAAATATACAATTCGGTTGCAGAAGTAATTTGCCAAGCACAGAGTTTGAAAAGACATTAACGCAGTTTTGTTTCTGTAATTCTTCAAAAGTTTAAACAAAATTTTAAGTGTTTCAATTAACATTTGAAAGGTCTTATTCATCCTATTAGAAACTATAACTCAATTCAAATGTATACGGACATAGGGATTTAACTTAGAAAATAGCATATGCCATTTGACAGACTGAAGCATGCACATGTTTTCTTTACACTACTTCTCGTTATGGGAGTTCAAAGAACTGTTAATTACAACTATATAGAGATATATCAGTATTATATAGAGGACTTGAACATCCCATGATAAATGGCATCGTAGTATTCGTTATTAGTCTTTTACGATGTATCATCCCTATTCCAAGTGGTGACAGTTCTGTACGAGTTGGGACATCATGCGTCACATGTGCTAGTTGAATCATTACTGTTAAGTCTAATTTCCAGTGATCGTCTATAATAAACAAACACGTCTTTAAAGCTGTACAGTCCCTATTTTAACCGGTAATAACTCATGAATATGAATGAGTCACGTGTGAAGTAGTTTCAAATCGACGAACACCCCAAAAGTCGGTATATAAGGAGAAATCGATACGTAAAATTTCACATTTTTATTTAGCCTCCGTACAGGTAACATCGATAAATTTACGGCTCCAGAATATATGTGATAAAAAAATAGTTGCCCGGAACGGGATTTGAACCACAGTCTTGCACTTGTAAGATTTGAAAGATGTACGCTGAACCTCTAGACCACTGCTATTTATTGGTATTTTGTAGCATTTTTAACACTAAATAGGCATTACGTAATAACAAGAGTGCGCACACAAACTCATCAAGCGCTAAATAACAAGTACATATATGGTTGATTTGAGACGAAGTATTAGTTTCATATTGATAAGATACAGTATTACACCAGGCAATGTTAATTTACACGTGCGACAATATGGACTGCATATTTATTGATCCATCTTTAGTTGCGTTCAAATATGTTAAGTTATTTTGCCTCATATTATATGGTAGTTAGTATACTATTTTCTCAAGTAGCGTTGTAGTTCAGTGGATAGAGCACAGGACTTGAAATCAGAAGGTCGTGTGTTCGAGCCCCGAAAGAAGCTAACTTTATTTTCGGTAAAAAGTACTGTTACCTGTGTATAGGTACGATGTGCACTGGTCGATGTATAAACAGTAAATGATTTTATGCGCTATAATTGCTCGCTTAAATACCCGATTTCGACATGAGCTGGTGAACATGAAGTTACAAATAAAGACACGCCTACAAAGAAGAAATCGATTGATATAGGGCGTCTGTAGCTTTAACACGATGTTCGCGATATATACAAGTGTCAAGTAAATGCCACGCTTTGTCCAAGATTTATCTCATGCATTTTGCTCCAATACGCTCGTACAGATTACTCATCGCTCGATATTTGCTCTCATGTCTCCCCACCCGTGTGTATGTCTTGTACTGTAAATAGTATTGTTAATAGTACAGGTATGGTAGAGAGTCCACTATGGCCCAATCCATCCAGTTACATGTATCATTCTCGTCTCTCTATTTTATATCGTCATCGATATATCTAAACATGCAGTATTCGTCTCTCTTCACCGATAAATGTAATCACTTCTGTAATTCATGTGGTAACATAACACTTAACATCTCGTTATTTATGATCATATATACACTGAGGAATCTTATACAGAATGCCGTATATTACGCATATATTTGTTCAATAGATAATACATCAATTGCAAACCTAGTTTTAACACGAAGTCGACTACATCACCTGTCGTGGATAGCTTTTCCCTAATGCATACTCACTACAGCTATATTTACTGTTTCAAGTGTTTTACCCGGGAAATGTAAATGCATGAACTAGTAACTAGCAGCTTGTTACTCCATAGATTTATCCTACTGTGTGATTGACCATACGTTATTGACTGTCATATATTATTATATATATAAATATGACAGTCAATAACGTACTTTCGTTTATTGATTACTTATATATGAGCCGTTCTACAGGAAAACCGGGCTTAATGACACAATTTTCGATTTTTACTTTTTTTCTTTTTTTCTTACAGTATAAACTTTCAAAATCACAAAATCGATTCTATATTGCTACTACTACTACTACTACTACTACTACTAGTACTACTACTACTACTACTACTATTTCCCCTCCCACTGCTAGTAGTTATAATATAACTGTCATTGATTTTAATGATGCCGCTATGGTTGGTTCAACTGCTATTACTTCTACATGGACATTTCTCCACTTTCTTTTTAACCTTTTTACGTTCATTTAACCCCAATCTTAACCCTAAACATAAACCTAATATTACCCTTGACAAATGACAAGAGAACCTAAAACTTAACATTGAATAGGCCATTATACTCGTATAGCTCGTCAAAAAACACTTCAATATAAAATACAAAACTGTTTGAATGGCCTCTCCGTAACGACATGATTGATAATGGGGAGACACTTTCCCGTGATCTTTCTTTTTCATTTAACCCTTTCGAGAATGAGGCTAGTCTAAGGGAGAAAACCCAATTTGAAAGTTATATTGAAACCAACAATGAATTATATCGTATTTTATCTTGTTCGGCCGTTTCCAAAGGTCCACTATCATACTCTTTTTTACAGCTACGTTAAATGTACTGGTTTGGTGTAGGTGCATGTGTCTGCGTATGTGCGTGTACATACACGTGTAGGTGTATGCATACGTGTTTATGTTATATTTGTCTGTGCTAACATATTTGTATATTACAGTTTATCCGTTTGTCAATTTGATAAAATTTATCATTATTATTTGGTAATTATATTTTCACTGTATAGTATGTTGCATCATATTTGTATATTATAATTTACCTAGTGGAGAACATCATCATCATCATCATCATCATCATCATCATCATCATCATCATCATCATCATTATCATAATCACCACCACTACCACCACCACCACCAATGCAACAAAATAAAAATAGATATGTTTCATATGCAAGCAACATATAATGTAATCAATTATACTATAAGTGTTAGACAACTTGTATACACAGCTAAACAGAGAATTTAAATAGTATAAATAATCATATATCAAAACATAGATCAGTCTAATATTCATTTACTGGTTTATCGCTTTCATGTTTTTGTATATATACATACACTCAAGTGATATGAAAACGCAACACGGGAATTTCCGCTATATATTATATGTACAATATGCTGCTTTTAATCGAATGGTACATGGCTACGTAAGACCTTTCCTTTTGGAAAAAATACTAAAACAACAAATAATACAGCAAATAGTATTCCTTCAATGTTTCATTATTCACAGAGTACGCGTTTGGCTCAATCATGTGAGCAAACGTAGGATGCAACATTTTGCAAACTATTTACGTTAAATACAGTACTGAACTAGCTCAATTTTCCAAAGAGCTACTTCAACATTTATTAAGTTCTTGTTTTTCACAGTGTAGTGTGATTAAAACGTCTACAACATCACAGTTGTGTCATTTCTCTAGTTAACTGCAACTTTCTTTTTAAAACACATCTTGGGATTTCTTTGGAATATTATGTGCAATTAAGTGTGCAGTATATACAATATATAGCGGAAATTCCCGTGTTGCGTTTTCATATCACTTGAGTGTACATTGTTTAAATTTCTAATTTAGGCTAAAACGAAGGCATTGCTATTAAGACAATGTCAATAAAAGCAGATATAAAAGTCGAACAGGAAATGTAGCATTCAAGGATCACAGTCGACCACAAACACGTAAAGAAACAATCAACATCTACAAAGATGAATTAAAGGCAAGCTATATACATCAAAGATTAGAAAATGGGCTACAGCCTTGGACAAGTTGAACATACAATCCTAAACACCTAGTCTACAACCCATTATTGGCACCACTTCCTCTCACTTCGAAACAACTCACGTGGCAACACGTGTGGTATGTATGACGCCTTACATATGTTTTGCAATCGATTTTAAAATTTGTAATATTTCAATTGTTTTGTTTCATTGGTGTACACATATCTAAAATAATATACATATGAGGTTTGTTTGGAAAGTTTTGAGACAAGTTTATATTTCTCAGATGCCGGTTTGTTTCTAGCCTGTCAAGAAATCAGTATATTTACATTTCATCATCAAGACGCATGCATCATCTTCATATTTGTTTGTAGGGGTGGGAGGGTGGTCTCTATGCTAAATAATGCATCACTTTAAGAGCGGAACAGAGATCTTTTAATATCGTACGAACTTTGGAAAACGCCTTTAGAAACGAAACATATTTGAGAAGAGACTTTGAGGGGAGCATTCATATCTAAACGAGAAGGCAAATTTTAAAGGCAGGATGCCAATGTATGATACGGGTGGGCAGGTATGCAAATGAAGTCAGTTTATTGCTTCGTACAGTGTTATTTGCCCTGCTAACGATATAAATAGTAATTTCCTGTAGCACATACAACCTTACAAACAGGGAAATAAAACAGATCATATTAGTGATAACAGTATACGTTTAGGTATTGTAGCTAAGCGAACTTATTTGAAAGGTGGTGCCAAGTCCAAATTATTACAGGGTCAGTCATTTCTTAACGGTATTTCTAATAAACCTACGACACAGAATCATATGCATACAGTTATATAAAATGTATTATGGAATAATCTAATAACAAATATGTGACATTGCTTCAGTATTGCATGTCCTATTTGCTCTGTATATGTCAATTTGTAGTGAGCATATTACTCAGAAAGGTATGTTCGTATGTTTTATTTCAGTCTGACAAATCAAGAAATGGTTGCATTGTTCAGTTTGCTAAAGTAAGCCAGCTCATCAATTTCTACTCGGTAATCTCTCGTCCAGGATGGTCCGATAAAAACTGTATTGTTTCCTCTCAATTCGTCTCTCCAAAAACCTCTGGGAAAATAAATATCACGTGCCCTGGCTCCATGTTCTACGATTGGTGCAACAAGGTATTCGTCACCAAGAAGGAATTCGTCTTCACACACAAGCGCCACCTGGTCGTCAGGCGCAACCCACCAAAGCGGGCGAATGATTGGATCTCCGGTTTCTGCCGACACGTTGGCGTATTTAATTAAGATATCCCCAATATCCTCGTGCATCTCTGTAAACTTCCGAGAAATATTGATAATTGTTTCGTTGTACATCCACGGTACTATTGACAACTGCATGCTTGGAAGGAAGGTGTTTAATTGAAGCCAGCGGATATACAATTCAGGTTCGGGGTGATTATCGTATGCGTTGCCGCCTATCATGTCTGGAAGAACAAACGGATATCCCAACAAGCCATATGTCAATACGCAAGGGATTATGGTCTTAAGGGAATTATTGTGTCCCCAATTTGACTGCTTATCCATCATGCGAACGAATATCGGATATTCTTGAGTACGGTACCCGGCTCTAACTTCCTGATGATATGTTCTATCTGCCTCAGCAGCGAGTGCTACCCAACGCATTGGATATGATTCCGCTGGATTTGTTGGCAACCTAGCAGCACTGTATATATGGGGAAGCCATGATGTTTCTCCGGCATCAAATTTAAAAGAGCTAATATTGTATACATCTCTGATGTTTTCCAATTTATCCAGGAACCATTTTACAGCTGCATCGTTAGATACGTCGAGAATTCCCGCCAGTTTTCCATCCCACCAGGGTGTTAAAGCAAACATGGGGCTTTCAAATTGTCTTATAAGATAATAGTGTTGAGCTGCTTCGAAGAACGCTCTGGAATCGACATTAAAGAATGGGTGAACCCATATGGTCACCCGGAATCCGAGTTTATTTAATTCCCGCACCATTTCCGTTGCATTAGGGAATTTATTTGTATTAAATATCATATCACCATAAGCCGGTGTCCAGTCATCGTCAATTTCAATTTGCGCATGCGTAAAATTATGTTTTAGAATATCGTTTGCAAATTGTATGACTGTCGATTGGTTGATGTCTTTATGGTATTGCGCCCATGTTGACCAAATTGGGTACTTAAACAGTTTCTTATCAGGAATTCCAGCAGGTTTTGGAATAAACATGGCAGCCATTTTTGTATGCACTTCTTTAACGTTTTCTGCTTGGCATATTTTGTATTTTAATTTAGGATAAACCGTTCCGTCGTTAAAGTATGGATATTTTTCGAACTTTGCTGTGAGACACATAGATCCATTTATTTCTGTGTTTAAACTGAAGTATAGTGGTACCTCATTGTCAACAAAAATACCAACGCCGTTTGAAGAAAAGAAATATCGTTCAAGGACACCTCCAATTTCACCCTGGTACGAATCGTTTGCGACATAGGCTGCCATAGATCTGACGTTTTTATCAAACGGCCAATTCTGTATCGAGTCTGCATAGCCGCCATACCAATGCGCAGAAGACACATCAAAACAGTCGGTAAATACGTCAGTCACACATCTTAATGCTAACCATTCAACTTCGTAACAATCTAACTCGGAATTGAATCTGTCAACATGTTGCCGCGTGAACTTTATAGTTAACTTTTGATAACCTGTCCATTCCAAACATACATCTTCGCTTGAATCAGTAGCACATTTATTTGGTTCCTGAAAACTAAAATTACCAGTCTCTGACCATTGAAGCTGACCACTTAATTTTGTGTCGGTTCCATTGCGTAGTTCTATAGTGTAATCCTGATTTATCACGATGTTGCCGATAGACAAGGGCCACGTGACCTTGTTTGGCTGAGCAGTCGGTATTGGAGTAGGAACCATTGTGTTTTCGAGTTTGTTCGTCTGCCAGACAACAATCCCGATTACTGCGGCGAGTGTGACGAGCATTCCAAAGACCAAGATTGTTTCCCGCCTTTTGTTACATCCTGGTTCGACATTTTCCTTTTTTCCAAGATCATATGACTTCGTATTTGTTGCCATCCTGGTGTTTACCTATAATGTTGTAAACAAGTTGAATATTGCACTATACATACATATATATTATATATATATATATAGATAGGGAAAAAACATTGATACAGTGCTACAGTTTATAAAAGCCCAAGCGCTTTCGGCTTACGCCTTCATCAAGGGTACACAAACCCGGAAAGAACAAATACGAAACAAAAAAACAAAAATACACGGCAGTTTAAAAAAAACAGCTTATCGTTTGGCAGATACATCGATTATAAGTTTTAGGTTTTGAGGTAGGGTTTGTGTTATCTTTTTCACATCTTTACTCTCTCTTCATAACTATATGTCAGCGTACATTTTTACCCTCATCCAACCAGATATGTTCTTTTATTAGTATCACATTTGGCTCCAGAGTGTCTATTCAAAGTAAGCAATCCCTGCAACACTGCCAAACGTTGTTTTTTAAAGAGTTTTATTTAAATTGCCGTGTATTTTAGTGTTTTTTTGTTTCGTATTTGTTCTTTTAGTGTTTGTGTACCCCTGATGAAGGCGTAAGCCGAAAGCGCTTGGGTTTTTATAAACTGTAGCACTGTATAAATGTTTTTCCCCATCTATTAATTTATTCCAACATTTTCGTATCCCCTCTGGGATCAAGTTCTTTTTTGAAAGGTATTTTGTAAATTTTTGTATTTTCTCACACTTATATATATATATTTTTTTTTTATTTTTTTTACATATATACATAACAACTTATACTTTAGGAAGAATGGAAGTTAAGGGTGCAGTTAAAATATTTAACAAACAAAATACTATGTAGTAAAATATTTAGTTTCATGTTTTGCGTCGGCTCTTAAATACATGCACACAGTCTGAACAAACTAATGCATGTATGCACTCTTTACGTCTTTGAAATTGTGTATTATTAAACGTTTGTAAAATTAAACGTGTGTATCAAATATACGACACATAATAACATTTAAAAAAATGCTTCCGTGAATAAACACTATTACATATGGTGTTATTACAAGATGTGTGAGGGAAATAGATGTCTCTAAACTGGCTTATATTGCACGCGTCACCACCAGTAGTAACGTAGCCAAACCTTAACTCAATTCAGCAATGGGGCAGCTTATATTAGCAGGATTCTATAACGGATATTTCGAAAATGAAACATTTAAAAATATGTTTACTGTAAATATGCGATAACCTGTTTAAAATTACCTATTAAATGTTTAAATTTTACAATATGCAAACTCGTTCAGCCGAAATTAAGAATTTTTTATTTCATACCTCAGCCAGACCCGTGTTCGCTTCTTGGAGAAGGTTTTGGATGGGGTATGAAAGTTAATACTAGGACCACGTAATGAAGATATCACAATAATATTGATAGGATAACAACAGTCACTATAGTTACATTTGATACACTTTGAATGTTTACAAATATTGATAGATTTCAGAGATTAAAAACACCTTTGCGTGTTTGTCTCAAAATGTTGGACCTAACGCGCTAATATTAAATTGCATACTACATGCCCGTAGCCAGCCTTGACATTTAACCAGGGGAAATCCCGTCCTCATGGTTGAAGGACATGCCCCCAGGAAACAAATGTTGATTTCTACATGAGATTTACTGATTTTAGTGCATTCCCCGGGCAAAACGTTTAGTTCTCTGTTAGACAATAATATTCTACAATTTAATTGATAATATTAGCTACATGTATTCCATTAAAATGCTTATTCAAGGTTTGGTACTTTTCCAACATTTTACCTCTTTTTACCTCTACGTAGTCACGGGCCTGTACTATTGTGCAATGATAAACATATATAAGTAAGAGTGCGTAGATGCTTTGAACATTATTTTTTTATATGGACAAGACCAATTAATAGATTGAAGATACTATGGTTTAAAATGTTAATTGTCTACCTTACTTGTGACATAAGTATGTATACTTTACTCGTTGGTATACTTTTCCTACTGAATTATATAGCAGACAAGAACACCATTGGTGACGTAATAAACGCCGACTCATGGACATAAAAGTATGTACAAAAGTCGAAAAGGAGATGTAAAATGCACAGAAAACGTTAACCAAACCATACCCACACAGTACAAACAACAAAAACAAGCACTAAGAGGTCCGAGTATTAATTTTCATACCCCATCCAACCCCTTCTCCAAGAAGCAAAAACGGGATTGGCTGGGGTATGAAATAAAACCATAATTTAGGCTTAAAACGTTTGCGTATTGTAAAATTAAAGCATTTAATAGGTAATTTTAAACAGGTTACCGATTATTTTTAGTAAAAAACGTTTTTTACCCTGTTTTATTGTCGAAATATCCGTTATACAATTCTGTTAAGCTTTACCATCGCTTATTGGAATTAAGGCTTGAACACGTAATGGACAAATAGAAGCAACGTATGAGACATTACAAACATAAAATGGTTGACAATAGGGTTACTACCTTGGAACGGTCAGTGACCAAAACGTCACACCATCTATTAGTAAAGATATGAACGATTTGCATACTTACTGTTCTAACTCTAAAAGTTGTCCACTGATATTATACAATACTTTGTTAGACCTTGCATATGCATTGACCCTTGTATCTAACGGTGCAATAGTGATAATTTGCTGAACGCATTTTGCTCGATGTCTTTGCTCAAACTGAACGTGAGATGAATTACTATGTGTGATTAAAATAATAACAAAGCATTATTCATGACAATAACGTTGATTTGTATACACATTTATATTGCAATCACGTATAAACAATACTTACTTCATTAAATATTTAGCAATTTAGCACATCACACATATCCGTAAGTTAGTTTCGCGATGTATTAGCAAGTAAGTTACTTATTTCACAGTATTAAATCTAACATTGACAACGACGTATTTAGGTGGCAATGGCCTAATGGCAACACTGTCTGATCGCTACTATGTACTTATACCAGATACTCTTCTATGCAGATAAACCTTAAGTGAAATCATGTACGGGTATCTAAACAGTTGACAGCGTTGATAACATAAATTTAGAGCAGGATTTAAACCAATCTAATATGTTATCTCACATTCGTACTGATAAAACAAATTCCGATCTTTGTAAAAGTTCGTATAGTTGACATCATGGCAATGGGTTTCGTTGCATTATCTTAAAGCTACAGAAGCTATACATAAAACGATAAGGCATGCACATGTTTGTGTCACAGGTGATTCAGAGATAGTTTCAATTAGACGAACATCCGAAATGTCGGTATATAAGCCAGAAATCGATGCGTTAACTTGGTACAGATAACATCGATAAATATACAGCTTGACAGTATACTACTCAAACTTTCGAAGGATCACTGTTTTTGCTGTCTAATTTCTTGCTGAAGTAAATAGCATTTTTTCTATTTAACATGACATTATTTAGGGCAGTGTATGGTCATGTGATCTCAAGACTTGATTCAAATTGTGGAATTGTAAAGTATCAATGCAGTTAATATCGTTATTGTGAGTTAATTTCTAATAAATTATATGAAAGAATAAAAGTGATAATTAGCAAATTGTGAGAAGTATATGTTGCATAACAGGTGGAAAGCAGAGTGGTTATTTAGCTCCGCCGTCTTTCCAACGGAAAGTAGTACGTCACATTCCGTCAACGTCAGAATAAAAGTAAAACAGCCGCCATTTTCCTTTTTTTTTTTAAACACGTAATTTCAAAGATTGTGACAATTTTACATGATTAAAATCTCAGTTCCCCTTTAAGTGTCGTCATCTTCAGCTGTATTGACTTTTAAAAGCTTTACTGCGCGAGAAATTGCGAGATTCACCCATTTAAAATTTCGAAGCGAGGGGAAATAACTCGTAAGAGATGCCACTGTTTAAATACGTTTAAAAATAATAAAACTTGTGTTCTTTTTTAATTAAATACATGCTTTGGATAGGAGGATTTATGTCCACTTCCGATTGACGAGGCTAAATGGAAATGGCGAACACACTGGATGAAACTCAGTGGCGCTGGTGAGGCTTGAACCAGGGTCATATGATTTTAAGTGCGCCATTATATCCACTGCGCCACGCCGTCCCTTGACAAAAAATATAATGGCTTAATATGTCGAACTAGTATAGACATAGAAATATCAGTTTCCGGACTAATTAGTAGGAATCGGTCACTAAGTCTACCTTGAACTAGAAGTGTTTGTCATGTAAACACTTGTGTGGCCTGCCTTGTTCTTATTTCCAAGGTTAGGTTGCAGGTTTGTCTTATTAAATGGCATAACTCTGCCAAAATGGAAGAAAGTCAGAGTTATTGAACACATGTGTAACAACATTCCGTTAGTTGAGATGAAGATATATTTGAAGTTTCATGAACTTGCGTCAAATACTTTTCAATTTATGACCAATGTTAGGTTGCAGCAGCAACGTTTACTACACATTCCTGGTTGCAGGTTAAAGCATGACGGACGGACGACAATGGACAAAGTGATCACTAAGTGTCTGCCATGCTAAGCAGGCGACACAAAAACAAGTGTTCAGTTCTCATATAAATATATTCATCATGAGAATATTTGTATGCACTCTTCAACCCAATGAATTTTATTTTACCAGGCTAGACCAGTGACATTTGCTGTATCAGATGAATAATGCTAAATAAAGTAAAACATGTTTCGAGACACTCATTTCAGTGCTTGATGTACACTTCAAGATTGGCATGTGTCCGTTTATTTACAAAAGATCTATTTCAAAAGCTTGAATAAACGATAAATGGATTAAAATGACCCTGTGTTCCCCAAAGGCAGTTTATCAGTTTTAGATACGCAAATGGAAACATTTAATTTACATAGATCATTTAGGTGAGGGTTTATCGTTTTTATAATACAACTGAACTAAAGCATATACTATTCAATATTTTATTTATATTTTATTTTTATTTATATTTATAACATTTTTATTTATAGATCATCTAGGTGAGGGTTTATCGTTTTTATAATACAACTGATATAAGAATATACTATTCAATATTTTATTTATATTTTATTTTTATTCATATTTATAAACTAAACATCTATTATAATAAGACTACAATAATGAAATTTACTTCATACTTAATTACTCACTTTAAATGGTGTGGTCTGCCTCACAAAAATCAACAGTCAAATATGGCCTAAAATGTGCTGAAATGATGTAAAACACCATTCAAACAAAGAAATTACTTCAATATTATGCCAGATATTGGATGGCAAACCAAGTGTTTTAATGTGAGCCGTATGACATTGTATACGGTACATTTGGTGTCTTTTTTTAACAGCTATACACATTATATACATGATATATAGTCTCTGTGAGATATATTTATGTTCATTTTGGTTCTTTAAAAATAACGTCTGCTCAGTTCTCGGCGACACATCTCAAGCGTCATTACGCAGTAACAAGAATACACTGTGTAACACACGGCCGTTTCCAAAGGTCCATTATTATACTCATTTTTATAGCACAGTGGCGTTGCTTGTGCAGTGTGGCGGCAGTAAAACGTCTCCCCGCGCTTGCAATCAGTACTGTTATTCACTCGATCTTTGGAGATCGCTGAGCCCGATACTTATATTTAGTTATCGGTGGTACATTTTCAATTTCTTTTGTTTTCTTACTTAATTTTTGATTCGGTGGTTCCACTACTCCGGCCGATAAAAGGCTCTGGGTATTGTTTAACCACTTATAGGATATGTTGTCTGCTTTTTAATTTAGTCTTTTGGCTGTTACTTGTGATACGCAGGCTTCATAACCGCTGCTCTCAACTAAATTCCATTATGTTTATTTCGCTCTTCGGGGTATTTAATTTTATTAGATACTGGGACCATACGCCGTACGACATGGGGAAGCAATTAACTCCATGTCCACCGCCGTATGCATGCCATCTTCGGGATGGTTAGAATTGTGTATTATTGATTTTATGAATATTGAGTTCTGCTCAACCCGGGGCTAGAGGGCGTGAGCGGTAGCAAGCATATTTCACTACCGCTCATGAACAGTCTCAATCAAACCGAGACTGCAATATTTCGTATGTGTCGTGCTCGGCCGTTTCCAAAGGTCCATTATTATACTCTTTTTTTTTAGTTCTTGAACTGACTGTAGACTCCCCTCCCACCAGGGGGAATTTTGTAGGGTATGATTTTCTGAAAGAACATACATTAAACTTCAAATGTGTGCCATCTGAGCGTGCGGGCTTTATAAAGTATTGGGGGAAAACGTTGCGTTATTAGACGAAAAGCGCCGAAATCTGGAATTATTTTTTAGAAAAAGAATGGTAAAAGAAGATATTAGAACCAGTTTGAATTGATGGAATCTTTCTCGGAACGCATCTCTACGTGTCCCACCATATAATTTAAGGATCCGATTCTTAACTAATGAGATTTTGTGTAAATTTTTTAAAAAATTGAATAAAATCGCTGATTTCTGTAATACATTAGGGGTATTTAACTAAAATTAGAAATATATCAACTACAATAGAAAAAAGAAATATTTTAACCTTTTTGGGCAGGGTAAGGTCCCGTTATTAAACCGAAAAAAGTTCCAAACCGCATGATATATGGAAATGCCTTAATTTTGGGGCGAAAAATGTGTATTTTTGTCAAAAAAATCGCCGGAATCTGGAATTATTTTTTAAAATTCGTTTGAACATAAACTTATCAAATTGAAGCAATAGAATGCTGCACAGCATACATATTCAAAATTTTTTTCCTGGCATCATATATAACATATGTGCTCAAATATTGGCATTTTAGGGCAAAATGTTGGAAAAAATGACAAAAATCACTGATTTCTGTAATCCATTGGGGGTATTGGGTTAAAATTTTGAAAAAAAAATAATACAATAGAATAAAACATATTGTAACATTTTGGATAGACAAAGGTCCAATAATTAAGTAGAAAAATGTCCTGAACCATATGATGCTTAAAATATTGCCTTTATTTTCAGGCGAAAAATGTGTATTTTTGTCAAAAATCGACGGAATCTGGAATTATCTTTTGAAAATATTTTGAACATAAACTTATCAAATTGAAGCAATAAAATGTTGCACACTATACATATCCAAGTCATTTATTGTATCCGATATAACATATATGCTCAAGTATTTATATTTTAGGCAAAATGTTGAAAAAATGACTAAAATCGCTGACGTACTCCCTGATTGAGGTATAGGAAAAAAATAAAAAGTGCATAGAAAGAACGAAAAAAAATAATTATATAAACATTTCTGCAGTCCAATGTGCAATAATAATGGAACATTTCTACTCTCACCTGGTGATATTGCCATTGACCCATCATATGTTTCCAAGGAGTGCATGGCACGGTGGCATTTTATTTGCTTTTATAAGCAAACAAGCCTGCTCTAGCTGATACCTTATGGGAATTTGTTAAAAAATTACATGACAGAACTTCCCGAACAAATACAACATATCATGAGCCATGCCCCATGGGGGATTTTGTAGGGTATGATTTTCTGAAAGAACATAGAATAAGTTTCAAAATGAGGCAGATGTGCCATCAATTCTGAGCGTTGGGCTTTAGTGAGTAACGTGAATGTAAACTGTTATCTTACATTACAATTAAAATTTCAATGTACATTAAAAACGCTGAATATAAATTTAACCAAAACCATGTAAAAACATAATACATGTACTTTTAATAATCTAAGTTGAGAAGCGCTTCAAACGTAATGAAACTTTTCTGTAATTTACGTTACACCACATTCATTACCAAAAAATATTTTTTTTTAGTGCAAATAGGTGGCTGTAAAAACTGGTGTTTGTCTGTAAATAAGGGTTTCTATATATCAAAAGACTGTGTATAATATGCATATGTACATGTATACTAGCTAAAATTTATGTGTAACACAATAAAAATAAATCAAACATGGCGTCCCCGTTGTGTCACAAAATATGTGGATCGGTCCAGCGGCCATCGGCCGAGGGTCGCTCAACGCTATTTCCATTTATACATATATAACTATACTGTATAAAGCCCTAGGTGAGTTACGATGTTCGAGATCCGAACTCGGGTAGCATGCCCCCTGATACAGCCTAGCGATTGAATGCCACGCGTTGCCGGGACCTTTGCCGACGGCTGCCCAGTAGTCCCGCTGTGTCACCCAATCTGTAAGTCGGCCCAGCGGCCGTCGGCCGAAGGTCGTTCAACGCTATATCCTTCTATATAACTGTATATAGCTCTATGTGCCATGTTCGAGACTCGAACTCGGGTAGCCTTCCCCTAATATGGACTACCGACCGAGTGCCACATGTACTGGGGACCTTAGCTGACAGTTGGCCACCGGTCCCGTTGTGTCGCAAAATCTATGGGTTGGCCCAGTGGCAGAGGGTCCCTCAACGCTATTTCTCTATTTATAACGTATACTGTATCTAGCTCTATGTACCATGTTCGAAATGCCGGTATCGTGGTAAAGTCCAAGTCGCCAGTTGGTACACGTACATGTTCCAGAATGCTCTACACATAATGGGCTTTCAGGAAAATAGGGTGTACAAAATTCCCCCTGGGGTGAGTGTTACTCCTACTAGCTTACAGTCCATTTTTCTATTGTACCGGTATTATATATTTTTCTGGATTTTAACCCAATACCCCCAATGGATTGCAGAAATAAGTGATTTTAGTCCTTTTTTTCCAACATATTTCAGCTGATATGTTATATATGATGCAAGGAAACAATTGAATATGTATGCTGTGCAACATTATATTGCTTCTATTTGATAAGTTTATGTTAAAACTATTTTCAAAAATAATTCCAGATTCCCTCGATTTTTGACAAAATACACATTTTTCGCCTAAATATTAAGGCATTTTCAAGCATCATACGGTTCGGGACTTTTTTCTACTTAATTATTGGACCTTTGTCTATCCAAAAATATTATAATAAGTCCTTATTCAATTGTATTAAATTTGTTTCTATATTTTAACCCAGTACCCCCAATGGATTAAAGAAATCAGTGATTTTTGTCATTTCTTCCAACATTTTGCCCTAAAATGCCAATATTTGAGCACATATGTTATATATGATTCAAGGAAAAGCTTGAATATGTATGCTGTGCAACATTATAATGCTTCAATTTGATAAGTTTATGTTCAAACGTATTTAACAAAATAATTCCAGATTCCGGCGATTTTTGACAAAAATACACATTTTTCGCCCCAAAATTAAGGCATATTCAATCATCATGCAGTTTGGAACTTGTTTCTGTTTAATCACTGGACCTTACCCTGCCCAAATAGGTTACAATATTTAATTTTTCTATTGTATTAGATATATTTCTAATTTTTAGTTAAATACCCCTAATGTATTACAGAAATCAGCGATTTTATTCAATTTTTTAACATTTTTACCCAAATTCTCAATATTTAAGTATCGGATCCATAAATTATATGATGAGACACGTAGAGATGCGTTCCGAGAAAGATTCCATTTATTCAAATTGGTCCTAATCTATTCCATTCTTTTTCTAAAAAATAATTCCAGATTTCGGCTATTTTCGTCTAAAAACGCAACGTTTTCCCCCAAAACTCACTAAAGCCCCAACGCTCAGATGGCACACATGTCTCATTTTGAAACGTACTGTATGTTCTTTCAGAAAATGATACCCTACAAATTTCCCCCTTCTCCTACTAGCTCACAGCCTATATGGTCGAAGAAAAAATAACCGCGTTTCAGATTTGGCCTTAATTAAATTTATTATATTTTCTAGAGTTCAGAATCTTGCGATCACAGTATTGTCAACTATTTTGGTTAAATCCACACGTCTTTCAGGGTTGCAAATGGTATTTGAAGAACGAAGGGCATCTCGAGATCAGCTAATGCGTCTCTGAAATGAACAGAAAAAAGGTTTTCATTTTTTTTTATTTAATTATATGCAAGCAGTTTTAAAGTGAAAATGATACTGGATTAATAAATTGTGATGCTAATGTTCAACAAAATCTTCAAGATTGCTGTGTCTCTTTAAAGTAGTATTGTCCTATTATGTGTAACAGTAACGCGCAATTTAACTGATGTGGTCTTATATCGATATAAACTGACATCACAGAGAAACTTTCACGTTGTATCATCAACGTGTATCCATTGTTTTATGTGATAAAATAGAATTTCACAATATATATATAGTAAAAAAGTAAAGTATCCCAATGAGCTGGGGCAATAGTTAGGCAAAAAACATAATATACATTGTATCTGTGTTTTTATTACCTGGCCGACTCCCTTATAACACTCCTTTTTTTTAAGTTAAATATCCCGCCAAATGACTACAAAATTACACTAGAAAATCGTTTATTGAAACTCTGTCCAGATGTTCAGGTCATATAACAATGTGTATTTGCCGATTAAAAGTATAGGTTTATTAATAGGTTCTTAGAATACCTGTGATTGAATATCCATAAAATGAATTATGAAATGGTAACTTTTAATTTGACGCTCCAGTTTTGGGGTTTGCTGGTTAAAGCCGTTTATGTATAGAATAGAGCATGAGCTTTGCACGTGTACGGGGAGATAATGCATGAGCGTTAGCGAGTGCATTATCGTCCGTACACGTGCAAGACTCATGCTCTGTTGTATTTATACCACAATAACTAACATATGCTGTGTATATCCTCGGGTATTACACGATGTATAGTGTGTATTTAGGCTATTGTGGTATAAATTGTGTATGTAGGGTTTGGATTCTCAAAATATGTAAGTTATATATATACGTTTTCGTCAGTCGGTTTAGGCACAGTGTACATAATGTTGTAAAATGTGGCTGTTGTTGGTGGGATACCTACTTTAATGAGAATAAAATAAAATCTGTACAAAGCGCGTTCTGTCACTCAAATAAATCGGTATCTATTTATTCTCAAGCTTGTTAAAATCTTCATTTATAAAAGCCACGTTAAAAATGTATTCGATAGTAAGAATTGCCTAAGGTATAGGGAAACGGTCCCGAATTTCTCTGGGGTGGCTCGAAATATTAATATTTGCTAGTAAGAGCTTAGGTATGTTTTTTTAATTCCCCTCTCTGGGGTGCCTCGAAATATTGATGCATTACGTTTAACTACATTTAATTTGATGAAAATGTGCAATGAGCTGGTCTCATATTATTAGCTTAAGCTATATCACATTACACAGGGGTCAAATATTCTAAAGTTTACTGCTTTAGCTTACCCAGAGCTAGGCTCAGTCTCGGAGCTGAAACTTGGAGATGTCACTTGACAGGAGGTGGCAACATCTGCAAGGATCCCTGAAAGAAATATGAATTATTGTTTATTATTTTTATATATTAGTTTGTGTTTGTTTGTGTGTGTGTGTGTGGTGGAGGGGGCGGGGGGCTCTGGGGGTGTGTGGTGGGGACAACAGTGCATTTCTGCTCTGTTGTCATAGACATAATATATCAAGGGGTGTGGGGGTGGGGTCGAAGTGGGAAGAAGCCTTTGGTTATCGCTCTGAATGATGTTGTATGTTTTGGTGTAATTAAGCGTGGGTATCTTTTTTTTTGTTGCTTGTCAAATATTTTGGACCCCACCACAATAATAATAATTGAAACGTTCCTATGCCCATGTCAATTACATTTGATGTACATACAGAAAGAAACACATTCATGGGTCAGGACAAGTACATACCTTTACTTTAGGCTTTAATTTGTTTGCATCACCAAAGCTGTCAGTGTCACTAAATTAATCCAGCCTCCAGGCGAACGTGACATGATGTCGTACTGATCAATGAGTCATGAATGACCTTGATCAATGCGTGTATATTGGTCTGTTCTGTAGACTGATAGCTATTCTTACATCATTCAACCATAACAATAGTTAACACATGAACAGGTCTGTCTTTTTGCTTATTAAATCATGCAATTGTTAATTATTGACTTGCAATTATCCCAATTTGTCAACACAACAACACATCAACAGCCAACTAGTTGCGGTTTATTGATTTTAAGCGTCTAGTTGCGGCTGATTTTACCGTAAATATGCTAAAAAGTGTTTAAACATAGGACTGTACATCTGATTTAAGCCAAATCGGTGATGACCCATTTTTCGTGACCGTTTTGAGATCGGTAATTTTGGAGTTTTAAAAAACACAAAATTTCCGATCTTCACATTTGAACCGCGATTTAGGCTATGCAAAATATGCCAATAGTGGTCAAAACGAATTCCAAGGGGATGTTTAACATTATAAACTTACTTTATTCGTTATTTGTGTTATTTCTGCATTCAAAATTTGTTTAAGCTAACGTTTTTTAAAAGACAACTGCAATTTCCGCGTAACTGCACGTGAGTGCAAATTGGGACTACTTCGTGTCAAAACACTTGAAATTCAAAAGTGAGTTATGGGGCATATACTCGAGAAAAGCTTCGGCTGCGTCCCTACTGTAAACTCTATATTTGAGTTAGTTTTTGGTACAGGGCGGACCAACGTTACCACCGCGTCTGTGTGTTGTGGTTCTATAATACTCTTTTTTTACATCCTATTACATCTCTGCTTTTCGATTCTTACGGATGGCGCGGGAAGGTAGAGTATTGGTTCTACCCAGGAAAAGTGGTGGTCTGCCTCTACAACAAACAAAATCGACCGTCATATATAACCTTACATGTGTTGAAAATGAGGTAAAACACCATACAAACTGTCACCTTGCTATCGTCCAGTATATGTATATATATATATTCATATATTATATATGTATATTGTATTCGTATCTAGTAGGTATATTTGAACGTTGCATATGTATTCATATTTTATACATTTATATTGTATTCATTTTAGTAAATGTTTAATTCATATATTGTTTATTTATTGCATACGCATTTACAAACTCTCGTTTTACTTGGTTAATGTAAACTTTCAAAGTACATTTTCTCATAAAAATATGTTTTGTACCACTAAAGGTTTTTAATATGCATTTCTTCTTAACATAATGCTTTCACATGCTCAAATGCTGGTAGAAATATGCATTCAGCGGAAATTCAGAGAGATTTAAAATTTTGACTTAACGATCGGTTAAGTTAACCGACCTTTGAATAACTGGGCTTATAGTATACATAACCAGTATATATATTTTGTATAGAAATTGTATTCAGTATATGTAGCCAGCATATGGATATCTATAAAAATCATGTCATTTTCAATTAGGAGGTACATTTCTTTAAAAAGGTTAACATCGTTTTCTTCCTCATAATTGAATACGGAATAACATACACTATACAAAAGTTACATTTCGTTTCAAGAAAATAGTAGAATAAGATAGAATTCTTTGACTTGAGAGATAACTATGCTGAGGTGTTCAATCTGGGACAAACCGTAAGTGGTTTTATGGTCTGAGAAATGTTTTGACGGTGCGCGATATATTAGCCATGGCCTTCAGTGCAATTCCTTTAAATAGTAGAAATAACGGTTATACAGATACATACACAATAGCTATGTCTCTATCGATTCCAATATATGGGCTCTGTCATTTAGTATTCTTACGGATGGCGGGAGGTATACAGTACAGGTTTTACCCAGGCAAACTGAGTGTTCTTCGCCCACCACGAACACATCAAACGTCATATAAAGCCTAATATGTGCTAAAATACAATTCAATCAACTGTCATTTAGTTTGCGTTGTTGTTACATTATGTGAGTCACACAATCGGACGTAAACCAACAGAAATTCGCGTTACATTCTAGTCGTATGTAATACATGTACATATCGTATTAATCATTATTCACGTTTTTGTAAAACATATAATATTAATCATTATAGACCTTGGGCCAGAACCCCAAAAATGACAATCCGGTACCATTTTGGTGGACACATTCTCGTGTTGCTTTTATAAAAGCTCTATATCTCTACTTCATTGTAAGCTATTATAACAATTCCAAACTTATAGATTTGACATAGTTTTGCACTCTTTTATAAAGGGAGGTAATAACAGTTACGAAAACATCTGAAAATTAAAGCAACAACTGTTTTTTCAAGTGATTTATGAATAAAATTATGAAAAAAATGTATACTTCCATGGATATTATTGTTATTACATATGACCTTGAAAAGTCACAACATACAAGGTCATCTAAGATCATATGAGGTCAAGGTCAAGGTCATTTTAATGTCAAAAGGTATATAAAAGCATAAAATGTCAGTTTCAACTCATAGTGTTTTTATTTTTTATCTTAACTATATAGAATAACTAGATATAATGCATATCAAAATAAATGACAATGTATGCCTTCTCAAATAAAACCATTTTGGGATATTGGCTTTTGGTAACTTTGATATATTGATGATGGCATGACAATACCAATTTCCATATTTACACAATAATATTTATATATGATCATTCCAGTGTATACATGTACTATATAAGTGGTTTATTTGATTTATATATTTATTCTCAGTAGAACATGATTAACAATATAATATATATTTATTCTATATAAACATATTGGCTGTTCAAAAAAGTAATTTTGCATAGCTGTGGAATTACCCCACTCACCCAATTTATAATGGGGAAGCTGAAGTAAGTGTAAATGTGTATCACTGATTCATTTGATTTATATTCTTCTAAACAAATTAAATAACAGATGCAATTGATTCTTATTTTTATTTTTTAACGTCTTTAAGCACAATTAAACATCAAATAATACTAGAATTACAATATTAAGTGGTTGGGGTAAATGTATAGGTTTATTGAAGTAGTTTTCTTCACAAAAACATTTCCTTTTGATGTAAATGACAGATGTTTCTATACATTATATAATATTTCCAATTTCATTATTTTAACCAATTAACTTTATTCTGAATACCTTGTCAGTTATTACTATTACAATGACATACCTTTTATGCAACTTTTACAATAGAATGGGGTGTTTTGTACTTCTTTAAATTCGACCGTACATTTTGAAACCTGTTTTGCCATTTGATAATCTTTACAGCTATTAACATAAAATACTTCCGCATATTTTTTTCTGTGAAATATAAAATGAATAACCATGTTTTGTATGTTTTAACGTTCAACTTTTGCGTTAAGGTCACTTTTTCACAAACTGTATGCACTAGACCTTTCAAACTTTGCTTATAGTTGTATCTTGGATGGTACATTGCAACGTGACAAAGCAAATGTGGATGTGATCTTGACCCTACAAGCAAGGGGCAGACAACTTAATAAGTTTTACCATCAACTTTTGCGTTGAGGTCACTTTTTCGCGAACTGTATGCACTAGACCTTTCAAATGTTGCTTATAGTTGTATATTGATTGGTACATTGCAAAATGACAAAGCAATGTGGATGTGACCTTGACCCTCCAATATAGGGTCAGATAACCGTATAATTTTTACCTTCAACATTATTTTGCGTTTAGGTCACTTTCTTGCAAACTGTATGCACTACACCTTTCAAACTTTGTTTTTAGTTGTATCTTGGGTGATACATCGCAACGTGACAAAGCAAATGTAGATGCGACCTTGACCCTCCAAGCAAAGGGCAGATAACCTTATAATTTTAACCTTTAACTTTTGCGTTTAGCTCACTTTTTCACAAACTGTATGCACTAAGACCTTTCAAGTGGTACATTGCAACTTGACAAAGAAATGTGCATGTGACCTAGACCCTTCAAGCAATTGACAGGTAACTTAATAATTTTTACATTCAACATTTGCGTTTAGGTCACTTTCTCTCAAACGTTATAGATAGATGTTTTAAACCTAGTTTATTAGCTTAATCTCTGGAAGACAAAACGTTCTATTTTGACATAGGTGTGTCTTGGGTAGTGCATCTTTTTGGACGCATGGATTTCATCTATGACCTTGACCTACTTGTTGGAGCTGATGATTTTTTTTGTTGTTGTTTTATGTTTTTTTAAACAATTTTTTTTATAGAATGGCATTTTGTTTTTAAACAAATAGTGCCTCAGCAAACTGTAAGCTCCATGGTTTTTAGTTATTAAAATGTTTACAAACCTTCGTTAGGCGAGACATGTGAATCCGCGGATTTCTTGTTTAACCATGTATGTACATCTGTATTTTTGCCGAAATAAATCTATCTGTGTATCGTTTTCTAAGATGTTAGGATTTATATTGCTACACAGCCTTAAATTGACGACTGTCAGCACTCACAAAACGTGATCAAACTAGATGGCATTCATTGGTCAAACATTATCGGGTGAGACACGTCATACAATTTATCTGCGTCTATAACATGCGTCTATTACATGTATTAATAGAATGTGTATGGAGATATGTATGTGTATTTATTTGAGATTGAAGCTATGATTTTGCAACTGGCATAGCAAATACTAAGTTTGATTTATTTTTAATTGATTATAAAAAGAAAATACAATATTACCCTATTTGAATTTTTACTTTTAAAATGAGGGATTGCAAGGTGTGGTGGGGTTAGGGGTTGGATGCGGCGGTGGGACAAACACACCAAGGATTTGAAAGAAATTAACTCCTGTTTGAAAGGAATGAGCTGTTCCATCCAAAATATTCGCTGCGGCGGTGGGACAAACACACCAAGGATTTGAACGAAATTAACTCCTGTTTGAAAGGAATGAGCTGTTCCATCCAAAATATTCGCACTACCACCACCCCACCCCCACCCTCCGGATTTAGACCCCGCACATAGAATGTCAACAAAATACCCTTTAAACGATTTTTCTTTAAACATATCCTCAAACAAACCTACCCTGAAAAGAGCGTTTATTCAAACCTCGAACCACTAGAAAATCTACAAATACCCCCATGGATATTTTTATAGAAGACATATCTCTGAAATTTCGGAAATACCTCCCTGGATCTTTTTCCTTTACCGCTACCCAACACACCTCTAAAATCACTACCAGCCGACCTCATTACCTCGTTGACCTATAAACCACCTCCTATAGAAAATATTTTTTACAACACCCCAGTTCCCTGGAAAATTTCGAAAATACCCCACTCACCAAAAAATCAACTCGAAAACCGGACACACCCATCACCTCACCCCGCCCCACCCTTAATGGGTGATGTCTCCTATGAATGAGTGTTTATAATGATGATGTTGATATGATTTAACATAAAATTGGATTGAAGGGACAATGTACAATTTAGATTAAAGGGGCATGTGCCAATAATTTTGGACTTTATTTTTATAGCGGATTTTAGAAATACTTGATATAATTTATGTGTATTCTGCAAGTGAATATTGTTCATTGTACAATTTGTACAATTGCAATAAATTTGGTGATTATAATTTAAAAATTGTTGTTGCTGGTTTTGCACTTCCCTTCCTGTTACTTTTTACCCGTAACGGTTAGGAACGGATATTGCGTGCAGAGTCTAATTAGACCAACGATATTTACACCGCTGTACTGACTTAAGACAGAACCGGTACAGTACCAACATTGGGGACTACCCTGGAAAATGTTGCTCCAAGATTAGAAATTAAACATTTCTCTATTTCCCTGGGAACTCCCGTTGCTGCCAAACCCCATCCCCACCCAGGTTGGTGAAATAAATTATAAGTGCGTACTTGCTTTTACGTGTACTCTCCCAGGTATTACTTATATCCTACAACATTTTTCACTTTCATTTTCAGGTACGAACATTCTAAAACATTTAAAAGAGCACAAAAAATGAAATGGGTGGGGAAGGTGGTGGGGTTTGGAGGGTTTTCTTATTACATTATTTTTGTTTAAAACTCGGAGACCATTGCCCCAATACCCTCTAGAAATTACAAGTCTATTTTGCCTCTGAAATGTTGATAAATTAGCGTGATATTTTTGGAATTTCATGGAAAACGATTGGAATTTCAAGGAAAACTAAAGACGAAAATACGTTACCTTATACCAATGCTCCCTCTAGTCAGGTGGCTTAGCAACAGTTTTCAGGATTAACGTTACCGGCCGGACAAAAGTACCAAATTTGGCATGGAGTTTCTTTTCGACCTATCTATTGATTTTATCCGTGGAACCCACTTGATCGGTTCCGATTTTCCAAGATGGAGGCCAAAATCCAAGATGGCCGCCTTGGAAAAATAAAATTTCGTATATGTGGCTGTGAAAATCGGATATGAACAAATGAGGTGTCAATTCAGGGGTTTTCGGGGTCACTGAAAACGATGTTGGCCATGGCATTTTGCTCAGGTCACCCATTTCCAAGATGGCAGTCAAATTTCAAAATGGCCGCCCAAAAAATGGAAATTTCGTATATCTGACTGTGAAAATCGGAAATGAACAAATAAGGTGTCAATTCAGGGGTTTCTTGGGTCACTGAAAACGATGTTGGCCATGGCATTTTGCTCAGGTCACCCATTTCCAAGATGGCGGTCAAATTTCAAAATGGCCGCCAATACAACATTAAGATGTATGACAGAAATTTGGATATAGGTGTAAACTCATTTTTAGATTCAGCTCAGCTTAATCTTATAAAGTGGTATGGATATGTTAATGTGATGAATAGTAGGATGTGACGAATTAACTCCGTCAAACAACAGTGTAGTAAGACATGTTTAATCTAATTTCATTTATTAAGTACACCAAAACAACAATTACTATGAGAAAGTCTTGATATTCCGTCATTTCTTTATTTCCGGTTTTTACTAACGCTGAATTTATCAGTGCACATGGGCACCTTGTTTCGAAATTACAGTATCCTATGTCTTTTCAGATAAAGCAACATGGAGCTAGACTTTAGCCGATGCATCATCTGCCAAGAAAAAACAGCTGAAGAGTTAAGATGTCCCCTTCTCAACCCGTCAGTAGGCGGCGATAAGACATCTGCATATCAGTCATTCTTGACGAATATTGAACAGTTCCGTGAAATTAATCTGCTCCCAACCGGACTGAAGTTTGGGAGTGATCAACCCGTTGACACGTTTGTGAACAATTCTGCGTCGTGGCATAAATCCTGTCATGTACAGTTCAGCAACTACAAAATGGCAAGAGCGAGAAAGCGAAAGGAATCCAATCCACATGAAAATGATAATGAACAATGTAGACAACCTAGAAAGCGGCGCTCAATCAACATGGTAGAACAATGTTTCTTTTGCGAGAAAGGCGCAGACGAGGATAATCCCCTCCACCACGTTTCATCATATGATATGGATACGGGCCTTAAGACTATGATTAGTGAACTGCAGGATATCCAGCTACTTGCTAGGATCGTTGGGTCAGATCTCATAGCCATGGATGCGACATATCATTTAACATGTTTGACCCACCTTCGAAATCGATATCGCAGTCATATGAGACAGTTACAGAAGGCAACAATAAACACTGACGATATAATGAATGAGTCAAGAACATTTGTTGAACTTGCTGGTTATATTGAAATGTCAGTCAATGCTGGCACTCTTATCTTCAAATTATCAGAGTTACACACCCTGTATGTTAATCGGCTTGAGGAGCTGAAAATTATAAAGACTATTAACAAAACCAGATTTAAGGAGCAGTTGCTTGAACGGTTCTCTGATGCACAAGCACAACATGATGGCCGGAACATTGTTATAATATTCAAGGATGGAATGAAAGACATGATTAAAGATGCCCTGAAAAAACGTGACTTTACTGAAGACGCCCTGATACTGGCACAAGCAGCAACAATTGTTAGAAAGGATATCTTTCATCATGAAGGATTCCAATTCATCGGCCAGTTTCCACCTCGTTGTCAGGAGGAATCATTACCATCGAGTCTACAGTGTCTCGTGTCCATGATTGTTAATGGTCCAAATCTGATAGAGAGTAACGATTCACAAGTGTGTCTAACTGTTGGACAAACCATCGTCCACAACGTCAAGAAACGTAAACCCAATTCGCCTACGAAAGTCCGGCACACTCTGGACAGAGAACCTCCACTACCAATTTATATTGGCATAACTATACACGCACTGACTAGAAGTAAAAAGATCATCCAACAGTTACACCAGATGGGTATCAGTGTTTCCTATGACAGGGTGATGCAGATTGAAGAGTGGCTAGCCACAGCTGTATGTGAGAGGTTTGAAGATGATGGTGTAGTGGCTCCAACTATTCTGCGAAAAAGGACTCTTTACTGTGGGCGCTCTTGACAATCTCGATCACAATCCAAGTGCAACAACAGCCACGACATCTTTTCATGGCACTGGCATTAGTACATTTCAATTCCCAAGCACTGGGGAACCCGGTGTCATCAGGGAACCTGTCACATTACCGCCATCAAGGGCGCATACTCACTCGCTTCCAGACCATTATGCTTCTGTTCCTGCAGTTTCGTTGAAGTCTACTGGTGTTCAGGTACCAGAGAGTAATAGTGAACCTGTTAAGCTTGACCTGGCAGATGCAAAACGTGAAGAATATGACTGGATGGAACATTGTCTTCAACATATCAGTGATGTGGAACTGTGCAAGACGAGTTCACTTACATGGTCTGCTTATCACGCCACTCGACAACAGCCAACATCGGAGCTAACAGCAATATGTGCACTGCTCCCTCCCTCTCTTCTATGAAAAATCAGACACACCAGCAATGATTAAACATGGCATGGATGTACATCGGCAGGCAACAGAGTATCTCAACCCAGGACAAATTCCAGTGATTACGTTTGACCAGCCTCTGTTCACGCTCGCCAAGTACGTACAATGGAAATGGCCAGATCTCTATGGCGAGAAAGTATATGTAGTTATGATGGGCGGACTGCACATTGAGAAGGCGCTATGGAACACCGTTGGCGATTTATTAGATGGGTCAGGTTGGACGACAGCTCTCACTGAATCTGAAGTTGCTTCATCTGGAACAGCCGATTCATTCCTGAAGGTATCACACATTACCAGGACTCGGCATGCGCACCAGGTCACTGTTCTTGTTCTTCATAGGCTACTGAATGAAGCATTCAACCAGAGATCTAATGTTGATGAGAGTTTCAGCAACTGGCTGGAACAAATGTGTATGAAATCTCCCACGTTCAAGTTCTGGTACATGATCGCACACTATGAGATTCTGATTCTCATATTTGTTAGAGCCCATCGGGAGAGAAACTTCCCACTGTATGTTACTGTATTAGAGGCACTCGTACCATTGTTCTTTGCGTTAGACCATGTGAACTATTCTCGGTGGCTGCCTGTACACATCAGAGACATGAAGGCGCTGCCACAAGAGATCAAAGATGAGTTTGAAACTCGGAATCACTGGACAATCGCAAAGTCGTCACACAAATACTCTGCGATCCCAATAGACCAAGCGCATGAGCAGGAGAATAAAGTGGTGAAAGCATCCGGTGGTGCAGTAGGACTCACTGAGAATCCAGTTGCCTTCAGACGCTGGATGACCGCTGGACCGGAGCTTGCCAGACTTCTGGGACAGTACGAGAATGGATATCTTCATGACGATGATCCGGAAAACCCCGCTAACTTCGAACACCATGAACAGGGACTTGCAGCACAGAAAACTTTCCAGCGACAGGTTGATAGCCTATCTAACACAATACGCACGATGGGAAATCCCTTCCTGGATGACTTCCCAGAGTTGGTAACTCTTGATAGTCGTAACTGCGCGAATGATGCGTTAGTGAATACAATTCGTACACTGGAAGACATAGGCACAAAGAAGTATCAAGAGTATGTGAAGACTGTGCTCGTGGATCGGAGTCACTCCATACATGATACGATCTCAAAGAATTCCCTACCCCTGTTCTCAACAAAGCTCAAAGTCAGATCGAAGGATTGCAAGAAAGTAAAGGTGCTTGAGAACAATGTGGCACTCTTCGGCCAGTTATACATCTCCTTACAACATAGAGATGGTGACATCAGTGAATTCTTTTCCCACGAAGTTCAGTCGTATCCTCCATCCCTATCTGAGTTTGGAAAGCTGAATCTATCTGGTACCAAATGTCATCTGTTACAATGTATCGAGGAGCCGAACCAGACAGAGGCACCTGTTTTCTATGACTGCAAAGTTTTGGATGGTGCGGTGACAGTACATTCATTGCCTGTAACAAATGTCTCAACATTCCAGGAATATGCTGACAATGTGTTTATAACCCATCTGGAACGTCAGCTGCGTGACACAAAGCGAGTGGATGTTGTGTGGGACGAATACCGGCCAGATAGCCTGAAGGAAGGAACCAGGGAGAAACGAGGCAAAGGTTTACGTAGAAAAGTATCAGCTGACACCAAGCTGCCGGGCAACTGGAATGACTTCCTCCGTGATCCAATCAACAAGAAGGAACTCTTTGAATTCTTGTCGTCAAAGGTTGCGGATTGCAGCATCCCTCCTGAGTGTTCGGTATATATCACAGCTGGAGAGCATGTTACATGTGTTGGAACGCAGATCGAAATGTCCAGCTGCAATCAGGAAGAAGCAGACACTAGGATTGTGGTTCACGTGAAGCATGCTTTGGAGAATGGAGCAAAATCCATCCAGGTGCGAACTGTGGACACAGACGTCGTCGTTGTTCTTATCGGTGTGTTTCATGAACTCTCTCAAATAAATGCTGATCTTGATCTCTGGGTAGCATTTGGAACCGGAAAGAACTACACTCATTACAACATCAATGCCATTTGTGCCCATCTTGGTGAACGTAAATCATGTTCCCTGCCCATTTTCCACTCCTTGTCAGGATGTGATACTACATCAGCGTTCAGAGGGAAAGGGAAGAAATCGTTCTGGCAGGCATGGAATGCTTATGAGGAAGTTACTGATGCCTTTGTTCATCTTGCCGCACATCCGTTTGAGCATATTGACTTACATTCTGAATCATTTCAAAGAATCGAGAGACTAGTTGTCGTAGTTTATGACAAAACAAGTAACGCCATGAATGTTAACAGTGCCCGGATGGAGCTGTTCAGCCAGAAAAGGCAAGCTGTTGACAAGATACCACCTACTCAGAATGCACTACTGCAGCACACTAGGAGGGCAGTATACCAGGCTGGCATTTGGACAACATCCATGTTATCTCAGCAAACGAATCCATGTCCAACCGACTATGCGTGGGTGAAAGTTGGGAACTCATGGGAACCTGTCTGGTCTACCATTCCAGAGGCGTCTAAAGCGTGCAGAGAATTCGTGAAATGTGGCTGCAAAAGGGCCTGTACAGTCTGCAAATGCAGCAAGGCAAATCTGACTTGCACATCTCTTTGTCGGTGCACATGTTCATCCAAATAGGTTACATTGACTTTTGAACTGTCTGGTAGACATACATTGTATTGAAACATTGTAGATAGAATTCCTGAATACTACTGGTATGTTCTTAACAGTGACAACATGTGTATTTTCTGTTATATTCGCCTTCATCTTGAAAATTGGTGACCTGAGCAAAATGCCATGACCAGCATCTGTTTCAGTGACCCAAGAAACCCCTGAATTGACACCTTATTTGTTCATTTCCGATTTTCAGTCAGATATACGAAATTTCCATTTTTTGGGCGGCCATTTTGAAATTTGACTGCCATCTTGGAAATGGGTAACCCGAGAAACATGCCGTGACCAGAATCTGTTTCAGTGACCCCGGAAACTACTGAATTGAGACCTCATTTGTTCATTTCTGAGTTTTACAGCCCGATATATGACATTACCTTTTTTTCTGGCGGCCATCTTGGATTTTGGCCTCCATCTTGGAAAATCGGAACCGATCAAGTGGGTTCCACGGATAAAATCAATAGATAGGTCGAAAAGAAACTCCATGCCAAATTTGGTACTTTTGTCCGGCCGGTAACGTTAAATTTGCTAAGCCACCTGACTACTCGTTTTTATTGTATTTTGGACTTTTTATTTTTATTTTTTTGGCAATAGGCTACGCTCCTTTCTTTGACACAGTTCTTGGCGATTGTATTTTTCTTGCGTACTTAGCTACTTGAGCACGCACTATACGGAGTGATTTAGACATTTGTTGAATATTCTCCAGGGCTGGCGGTGGGGTGGCAGGGGGGCGGATCATAACCCGAGGATTAGACATAAATGAACTTCTGTTCAACACCCTCACGCACACACGTTACTCCAACTCTTAAAAATGTTTGTTTAGCCCAGAATACAACCTTGGATTTAAACAATAAAATAAAATCCTTTCTTCAGGTCATGCCACGTGGAAAATCTACAAAATACCACCTTATTCCACTGGAAGTCCCTTTCTTACCTACTCCATTTTTTTTTGAAAAATACATCCCCACCTCACACACATCCAGACGACCCCAGCCTCACCGGATTAAAAAACACCAAAACAAAAAAAGGAAGCACCACCCTGAAAAGAAGGATTCACCTCCAGAAAATTTACAGAATAACCCTTAGGTAGATTTGTTTTTAATATTCCTCTGAAATCTGTGCTTTACCCCCTCCTAATAAAATCGTCTTAACCCCCATCATTCTCTTAAAGCCACCTCCCGTGAATAAAACAACTGGAAAACATAACATTCACCTTGGAAAATTCGAAAATACCAACCCACACCCGACTTTAAAAACAAAAGAAAAACAAAAACACCTGCAATTTGTTTGCGTTTGGTATATGAGACATGCGCAGTGAATCAGTCTAGGGAAAGCCCACCATTCTAGATCTTTTTATAGAACGTAGATCCGACGCGTGATCATCATCGTAATTGAAATGCGCTTTACGTATTATTACGTATTTACGGTTTCAAAAATCGGCCTGTGACTGTTGCTTATTTGAGTGAAACGGGACATGCGCAGTGAAGCAATCTATAAAGAGAACCACACAAAGTTCATAATTTTCAAATGTGAAGTTTTCATATTCTCAGCTATATATCACGCTCAAAAATGCATAATTTGTGCAAATCGAACAAGCATTGACCGAGATATGGACATTTGAAGATGCATAGAAAAAGTTGAAATTTACCAAATTCAAAGATTTTTTTCTTTAGTTTTACACTATTTGAATTGTCATATGAAATAACATTTCTTGGCAATATACTTGACACATGTTACAAATTATCAAAATAATTCAATAAACATCAATAAAACATGCATTTTAGTAACCAGCAGGACTTTGCATATGTACAATATTCAGATTTGCAAACCAAAACGTGTTTTCGTAGTAAAATTCCATCAATTTGTGGCATATTATCTATTTTCAGTTGAGTATACACGCTCAAACATGCCACAAATTCCACTAAAATCAGAATTGATAATAGCCGTACGCTACAAAGTCAGTGTTTTTATGTATATTAATAATATTTTACAAGTTAAACCCTTCTAAAACTGTTCACAATATCCTATCTTTGGGGGGTAGGGGAAAAATTTAGTGGTGGCAAACCTACCAAACGTTTTTTTTGAAGATAAAGTTTTGAAAACATGTTCCACAAACAGTAGTCTACCTTTCCATACCAAAGAATTAAATTTCATTTAAAGAAGTAGCCCAGGCACGCCATTTTAATACCCACAAAAACCTGAAACTCGAAATTACGGCTGTTAGACACGAAAACTGACTTAATATACTCAAAACCGACATAAAAGCACAAGTAGTGTCTGTTTCAGAGCTCTGCTTACTAGTTTTCATCTGAAATTCGACTTCAAGTACGAATCCAAGAGAGATAGATTTATACCATTTAGCTCACTTTAGGTTACATTGCACCATTGATTTTCCTTCTTTGTCTTATATAGGACAAATGTATATCAAGAGATAAAAAATGCGCATTTTTCTCCGTAGACAATTTTAAAACACATATCAATCAAACGATCGAGCGTGCGCCAATATAAAAATGCAATAAAAACAGCGGGTCATGTATCATGTAAGAACAAGCCAATCTGTTGAATGACGTCACGTTCTATTTTGACACGTCACAGATAGATTTACCCCATTTCTAGTTTCGCTTTACTGTCTATGTCAATTATAATTAAATATCTCAAACAAACACTAATCAATGTACACAATACATCATTTGGCTGAATTATAGGTAATAATGACAAAAAGCAATCAAAAGTATGCATTTTGTATCACTAATAAGGCAGGGAAACGTTTTTTATTAGGCACTATTTGACTATACACCACGGAAGCACAAACGCAATGGTGCAATGTAACCTAAAATCGTAACATATGAAAATTGATTGATCTCATCATCATCATAATGAAAAAACCACAGCATATAACAGAAAAAGGACTTCATATCATAAGAAATGCACCACGTATAAAGCCGTTTGTATCGAATATAATGCAATTGAAACCACCGAATATAAAGACGTATCCACCACGTATATTAAAATATATACCACATATAAAGTCAACAGAAGCACTTCATATAAATACAAACCTACTTTATATAATGTTCAAAGGACCTCGTATATATTAGATAAACTACTGAATATAGTAATAGTTGGACCGCATATAATGGTTTATCTACCACACACAATGACTTATCTATTGCATATACTGATTAATCTACTGCATATAAATACTTTTCTACCACATATAAACATATAATTAAAAATAAACTATATATCATGAATATATTAATCGGCAACATCATAAGACAGTCATGGCGTTCCATACAAGTTCATGGATCAGTATGGCAGATAATTAACGTTTGTATACACACTTGGCTTTATATTTAATATCGTCATACAATGCTCAAATTGACACATCAACATCCTTCAAAAAAACTTTATCCAACCCATTTACTCAAATATTTCGTCTTCCTCTTCAATTTATTCGTCATCAAAATCTTCTCATCATCAAAGTTCATATCATATTTTGCTTGGTTGAAACATTCGCGTAGTCTGCACAGAGAAGTTCATGTTCTATTATGTACGTTTTATTGTAAAGTCTAATAACAATAAAATCAAATCATAAAGAACACTTTGTTTTAAAAGAAACACAATGCATGATTAATCATATCTCATAAGCATTATATGTTAAAAAATCATTAAAAAGAAATCACAAGAGATAAACATTTTCACAATTTCCTCAGGTGGTCGTCTCCCTCGGATGAAAAAATCGAGCAGGACTTACCCTATATTATTCCACTGACTAATTTTTCTTTGCCAGATCTATACCAGTACAACACAGTTTATACTAGACTGAGATTAAATTTTGGTAATATGGCAGAGCTACTATTTTTGATTTCATTTTCTGCCACACTAAAATACTAACATTGCAAGGTCATTGACATTAGCTAATGTTCATCGGGTTGCTCTGCTTTTACTTACCTTTACAACAGATATACGCAAACTATGAGGTCACTTTGGGTTAAAAACAAAAGATAAAGTTATGAAATTTAATAAGAAACATCTTTACCTGATTTGCTTGCTGTCTTTTTTTATTTCATGTTATTTTCTGCAATCGTTTACAGTTTTACTCTGCATTATAAATTGTGAATTTATTAACAAGGGAAGTAATTTTTCAAATACTTATTAAAGTATTCGTTTTATTTTCAAAGGTTCATAATTTCCACAATACTATTTATAAAGAAATTGTAAGAAATCTGACATTTTACACTTAAACTCTAGTCATATATCCACCGTTGCTAATAAATGAAGATATGATTTTTGAGGAAAATCGGTATTTTACCCCTATACATGTACACTGTATAAAACACATTAGAAATCAAGTAAAGCTGTAATACCACTAAGTAATGAAATTTAGAATTTATTGTCATGCATTTTTCATTTCCATTTACCTGAACATTTACTCAGAACATGTTAATAGTTTCAATTTGACACTAAAACGGGTACCAATTTTCATCTTTGTCCATTTGAATAATTGTTGATCTTAATCCTAAGTGTGTGGGGCAATTTGATATGCAAATTTAGCAAAGAAAAGTAATTAATTGACCCTAAAACAGAACCGTATTTAATAAACTGAACATACTTTTATCTGTTGTTAGAACATTTCATCACTGAGATACGAAAAAATACTTCAAATGTGATATATGTCAAAGTAATGTGCTTATAAACGCCAAAATATCACTTAAAATTGCACTCATTTTAGAATTCAATGGATTCTTTTATTCATCGCTTACTTAAAAAATGTACTACAAACACTTGAATTATTGTTATTTTCTTTTAGTACATGTTTTATTGTCTCAAAATAACACATACGTGTATTGCTTATGTAACAAACAGGAAATCTGTAAGTTAAGTATAACATCTCTAAAAGTGGGTGGGGTAAATTTACATGTAAAATTGAGATTTTTGGCTAAAAAGAAGAAAACAAGGTCATTTAAACTGATTGTACTTGTCATATATTGGGGCTGTTAACTGTTTGACATAATTATTAATAGTGAAAAGACATAAAATATTACAAATAACTTTTTGAGTGACATTTTATGACATTCTGTGATTTTCAAGCGGTTATGTTTAAAAACGCATTAAAATCATGTAAAGCTGTAACTTTGAAATTGCTATAATGCATTTTTTTTAACTCTATAAAATTGCCCCCAAATTGACAATAGTAAGAATTTGCCCATTAAAATGGTACCGGATATCGTTCTGGCCCATGGACTATTATTAACATCTTTGTAATACATATCATATAAATCATTATTAACATCTTTGTAATACATATCATATTAATCCTTATTAACATATTTGTAATACATATCATATTAATCATAATTAACATCTTCGTAATACATATCATATTAATCATTATTAACATCTTTGTAAAAATACATATCATATTAATCATTATTAACATCTTTGTAATACATATCATATTAATCATTATTAACAGCTTTGTAATACATATCATATTAATCATTATTAACATCTTTGTAATACATATCGTATTAATCAGTATTAACATCTTCGTAATACATATCAAATTAATCATTATTAACATCTTTGTAATACATATCATATTAATCATTATTAACATCTTTGTAATACATATCGTATTAATCATTATTAACATCTTTGTAATACATCTTTGTAATACATATCATATTAATCATTATTCACATCTTTGTAATACATATCATACTAATCATTATTCACATCTTTGTAATACATATCATATTAATCATTATTAACATCTTTGTAATACATATCATATTAATCATTATTAGCATCTTTGTAATACATATCATATTAATCATTATTAACATCTTTGTAATACATATCATATTAATCATTATTCACATCTTTGTAATACAAGTCATATTAATCATTATTAACATCTTTGTAATACATATCGTATTAATCATTATTAACATCTTCGTAATACATATCGTATTAATCATTATTCACATTTTTGTAATACATATCATATTAATCATTATTAACATCTTTGTAATACATATCATATTAATCATTATTCACATATTTAATAAACTGCCTACAAAAACTACTCGAGCGAGGTTTGCTGTATTGAATAATGTTTAATTATGCAGGCTTACATTTTACACGTTGAACAACAAGCAATTAGTGAAGCGCCCATGGTAATACAGCTGTAGTTAATGAAACAAATAAACAATAGACAAGAAGTTAGTTGTAATAATATGTATGATATATACCTTACGAGTTTAATGGAAAACAAAAATATGCGACAGGTATAAATAGTTAAATAATTGCTAAAATAATATATAAAATGGTGGATAAAATTACCCAGGACTTACTTTTAACAACTAGTAGTCATATTTTACAAGCAGACAAGAAACGACGAGGTAGGATTTGATCAGAATACACTGTAGAAGAACGCTTTCGGACCTTACTTAGTTGCGAAAAAGAATAATTGTTCAATTTTGTCTAAATTACTACGGGAAAATATGAGAAGGTAAACTGCTTTATAATTGGCTATTTTTGTATAAAACATACTTTTTATAAAAAGTATAAAAAGCGATAATATATGACAAAATAGATGAATTATACAATGCCTTATATTCTATACTTAGTTTAATAATATTTTATACTTGACTGATGTTGTCTTGCACACATTAAAGTAAATGTTATAATTTCAAAGAAAACAAATGTCTAGTTATTATATAAAAGTTCACGTTTACATCAGCCAACCATTTGAAACAGAGGCCATACGATGCTTAGACAACACGGTCTAGATATATACTGGCCAAATTGACGGGAAATTAGGGTTTCCATTACGTGGACCCGCCTTAATTGCATTAAGCGATGGGCAATCTTATATTAGCAGGATTTTATAACGGATATTTCGACAATAAAACACGTTTAAAAGCATGTTTTACTGGAAAAATGCGATAACATGTTTAAAATTACCTATTTAATGCTGTAATTTTACAATATGCTAACTGTTTAAGCCGAAATTAGGTTTTTATTTCGTACTGTTATGCTGTTAACGTTTTCGCTGTTTATCGTATTTTCCTACTTTATATCGAAATGTCATACAACTTAGATTTCCACCCGTCAGTACGCTAGCTTTTGATTAAAACCACAATGTCAGTTATATGTAAAGTAACTTAAATTATAATGATATATAGTCATTTAAGGGAACAATCTCGAAGTATTTATCAAGCAGTAAAAGTAGCACCTCGAATTGTTATTTCAGTATGTTTTGTTTTTTTGGCATATCAAGGGTACAAGTAACACATACACTGAACGACTTTAAAAACGCAACAGGGAAATAAACTAAGATAACTGACATATATCAATAGAAATTAAATTTTAATTTCATCTATTCTATTCAACCATATCTACAGTTGAATTGTTGAAAATTGCATTCAAATTGATCAACATTAAACTTGTTAAATTCAAAATATAACATTACTACCCCCAAAAGCAAAAGTCACAATATCCACCATTAGTGGCAATGCACGCCTGACATCTCCTACGCATATTGGGATATACCGGGTATTAGTTTTGGGACTTTTGTTTTTGTGGGTCGTACTGTTATGCTCTGAATTTAACAAGTTTATTGTTGATCAATTTGAATGAAACTTTCAGCAAATCAACTGTAGATATTGTTAAATAGAATAGATCAATTACAATTTAATTTCTGTTGAAATATGTCAGTTATCTTAGTTTATTTCGCTGTTGCGTTTTTAAAGTCGTTCAGTGTATTTGAATTTACAGTGTGTTTCTTCGTTTCTTAGATATATTGTTGGTGCAATATGAATAATACTTAGTTACATTCAAAGACAAGTTGCTTTGAACTATTCAAATAATAATGAATAACGCTTGCAAATATGCTTCATGTATGCGCGAAAAACGACTCACGAATAAAATCGGTTGCTGGGGCAATGATCCATCCGACCCAGACTGATACCAGCAAGTAATGCATGCATTAAAGAGTTTGGTCAGGTCGAGACGTATAAGTGCACTAAGGTTTATTGTTTGTTTATTAAAGGGACACTGTCCGTATGTAAGCAGATATTGAGCATAACCAAAATGATTGTTATTTAGTGAAATGTAAACAGGAAAACACGAGCAAAGACCCAAATAAGTATGTAGTAATATATTCGTGAGTTTGAAATTATTAAAAAAAATTATTGTTTGCAAACAATGTGGGTCCCACAATGTTTACAGTTTCTGCTGATCACGGGACAGCCATTAGCTATATAGTGTGTATTGTGTAATATACATGGCCTGCTTAGCTCGGTTGGTAGCGCTCTCGAATAGTGCGCTCTCAATTATTACCCGTAAGTGTAGTTTTAGTTTGGGCTGCGAGTTCAAACTCAAGAAGAGATACTGCTTTTTTGTACCGCTATTGAATTCCGTCAAACAATCTTGTTTTTATTTAGTAAATATTTAATAATGGTAAGTGTTTAATGTTTGTCAACGTAATTATTTCGAATGTTATAAGCCATTGTCCCTTTAAGTAAACTGTTTTTAGACAGGTATATATTAATTTTACCTGTGTTGATATATGTAGCCTATTACATGTGTGTATGCTATTATGGCTACAACATTGAATCAATCAAAAGAAACAACAACAAACCGCAGTTGACGTAAGCAAAACCATAACATTACGTTTTTAAATAATGAATATTTCTTTAAGGCCATTTCATTATTCAACATGTTAGTTATATCTTTAGTCGTGTGTCGCATTGTAAATTCTAAATTTGACCATTTGTTTTGTTTGTTTCATTATCCGAGTGGCCTCGGTAGCTTTTGGATTATAAGAGTTTGTATTTAGAGCTATACATGCCACTGTCCCGCGGAGGTTGACTCCCTGATGGAGGCAGGTATGATAGGGAACTTCATCTTGCGCATAATTTACATGTGAGGTTGCAGTAACGGAACGGAACGATGATAAGGCACGATATGAAACAGAATTAAATAAACGTGGTCCGTGTTTAAAACAAAGTTTGCATCATTCCAACAAAACGTTTGATACAACATATTATATGACAGATGTTTAAAATTGTACTTGTTTGAAAATTAAAATTTAACAATTGGCATTCATTTCAGAGATCATATTACGCAGATGATAACTGTAACTAACTTGAAACGAGTATTACCAGGACTTGGTTGTCTAGCCACAATACTGGCCCTCCAGATGGCTACATATTCCTGGTTTTCTGTAAGAGGACGGTATGCTGTTGAAGAGAAATCGCCAAGCTTGAAGTCCCCATATATTGATATAAAACAGTTTGTGAACTTTTCTAAAGAGAAGATTCAACACCATACTATTTTATGGTGGAATGAACCTAGTTGGATAGCTACAGCAGGTTTGCGCGATGCCTATCACCGCATGCAGTGGTGTACATATACAAATTGTGAAATGACACTTGATAAAAAACAAATCCTTCTAAGTTCTGCCGTCGTGTTTTCTTTGGCGGAAGGAAATTTAGAGAAATTGCCACCTGTTAAACCTCGAGACAGAAACCCAGATCAGGCATGGATATTCTTTACACTGGAATCGCCGAAGACCAGATATTCACAAATTCATCAAACAAACTCCCCGTACTGGCAAAATGTATTTAACTGGTCATTTACGTATCAGCAAGACGCGGATATATTCTTTCCGTATGGTGACCTTTTTAAAAGAAAAGATGTTCCTGTTAAGAACTACACTCAGATATTCAAGAGGAAAACGAAGTTTGCAGTATGGTTAGTCAGCCATTGTACAACTTATAGTAAGAGAGAAAACTACGTTGATTTGCTGAAGACAAAGCAAAACGTAACATTACGTTTTTAAATAATGAATATTTCTTTAAGGCCACTTCATTATTCAACATGTTAGTTATATCTTTAGTCGTGTGTCGCATTGTAAATTCTAAATTTGACCATTTGTTTTGTTTGTTTCATTATCCGAGTGGCCTCGGTAGCTTTTGGATTATAAGAGTTTGTATTTAGAGCTATACATGCCACTGTCCCGCGGAGGTTGACTCCCTGATGGAGGCAGGTATGATAGGGAACTTCATCTTGCGCATAATTTACATGTGAGGTTGCAGTAACGGAACGGAACGATGATAAGGCACGATATGAAACAGAATTAAATAAACGTGGTCCGTGTTTAAAACAAAGTTTGCATCATTCCAACAAAACGTTTGATACAACATATTATATGACAGATGTTTAAAATTGTACTTGTTTGAAAATTAAAATTTAACAATTGGCATTCATTTCAGAGATCATATTACGCAGATGATAACTGTAACTAACTTGAAACTAGTATTACCAGGACTTGGTTGTCTAGCCACAATACTGGCCCTCCAGATGGCTACATATTCCTGGTTTTCTGTAAGAGGACGGTATGCTGTTGAAGAGAAATCGCCAAGCTTGAAATCCCCATATATTGATATAAAACAGTTTGTGAACTTTTCTAAAGAGAAGATTCAACACCATACTATTTTATGGTGGAATGAACCTAGTTGGATAGCTACAGCAGGTTTGCGCGATGCCTATCACCGCATGCAGTGGTGTACATATACAAATTATGAAATGACACTTGATAAAAAACAAATCCTTCTAAGTTCTGCCGTCGTGTTTTCTTTGGCGGAAGGAAATTTAGAGAAATTGCCACCTGTTAAACCTCGAGACAGAAACCCAGATCAGGCATGGATATTCTTTACACTGGAATCGCCGAAGACCAGATATTCACAAATTCATCAAACAAACTCCCCGTACTGGCAAAATGTATTTAACTGGTCATTTACGTATCAGCAAGACGCGGATATATTCTTTCCGTATGGTGACCTTTTTAAAAGAAAAGATGTTCCTGTTAAGAACTACACTCAGATATTCAAGAGGAAAACGAAGTTTGCAGTATGGTTAGTCAGCCATTGTACAACTTATAGTAAGAGAGAAAACTACGTTGATTTGCTGAAGACAAAGCAAAACGTAACATTACGTTTTTAAATAATGAATATTTCTTTAAGGCCACTTCATTATTCAACATGTTAGTTATATCTTTAGTCGTGTGTCGCATTGTAAATTCTAAATTTGACCATTTGTTTTGTTTGTTTCATTATCCGAGTGGCCTCGGTAGCTTTTGGATTATAAGAGTTTGTATTTAGAGCTATACATGCCACTGTCCCGCGGAGGTTGACTCCCTGATGGAGGCAGGTATGATAGGGAACTTCATCTTGCGCATAATTTACATGTGAGGTTGCAGTAACGGAACGGAACGATGATAAGGCACGATATGAAACAGAATTAAATAAACGTGGTCCGTGTTTAAAACAAAGTTTGCATCATTCCAACAAAACGTTTGATACAACATATTATATGACAGATGTTTAAAATTGTACTTGTTTGAAAATTAAAATTTAACAATTGGCATTCATTTCAGAGATCATATTACGCAGATGATAACTGTAACTAACTTGAAACGAGTATTACCAAGACTTGGTTGTCTAGCCACAATACTGGCCCTCCAGATGGCTACATATTCCTGGTTTTCTGTAAGAGGACGGTATGCTGTTGAAGAGAAATCGCCAAGCTTGAAGTCCCCATATATTGATATAAAACAGTTTGTGAACTTTTCTAAAGAGAAGATTCAACACCATACTATTTTATGGTGGAATGAACCTAGTTGGATAGCTACAGCAGGTTTGCGCGATGCCTATCACCGCATGCAGTGGTGTACATATACAAATTGTGAAATGACACTTGATCAAAAACAAATCCTTCTAAGTTCTGCCGTCGTGTTTTCTTTGGCGGAAGGAAATTTAGAGAAATTGCCACCTGTTAAACCTCGAGACAGAAACCCAGATCAGGCATGGATATTCTTTACACTGGAATCGCCGAAGACCAGATATTCACAAATTCATCAAACAAACTCCCCATACTGGCAAAATGTATTTAACTGGTCATTTACGTATCAGCAAGACGCGGATATATTCTTTCCGTATGGTGACCTTTTTAAAAGAAAAGATGTTCCTGGTAAGAACTACACTCAGATATTCAAGAGGAAAACGAAGTTTGCAGTATGGTTAGTCAGCCATTGTACAACTTATAGTAAGAGAGAAAACTACGTTGATTTGCTGAAGACAAAGCAAAACGTAACATTACGTTTTTAAATAATGAATATTTCTTTAAGGCCACTTCATTATTCAACATGTTAGTTATATCTTTAGTCGTGTGTCGCATTGTAAATTCTAAATTTGACCATTTGTTTTGTTTGTTTCATTATCCGAGTGGCCTCGGTAGCTTTTGGATTATAAGAGTTTGTATTTAGAGCTATACATGCCACTGTCCCGCGGAGGTTGACTCCCTGATGGAGGCAGGTATGATAGGGAACTTCATCTTGCGCATAATTTACATGTGAGGTTGCAGTAACGGAACGGAACGATGATAAGGCACGATATGAAACAGAATTAAATAAACGTGTTTCGTGTTTAAAACAAAGTTTGCATCATTCCAACAAAACGTTTGATACAACATATTATATGACAAATGTTTAAAATTGTACTTGTTTGAAAATTAAAATTTAACAATTGGCATTCATTTCAGAGATCATATTACGCAGATGATAACTGTAACTAACTTGAAACGAGTATTACCAGGACTTGGTTGTCTAGCCACAATACTGGCCCTCCAGATGGCTACATATTCCTGGTTTTCTGTAAGAGGACGGTATGCTGTTGAAGAGAAATCGCCAAGCTTGAAGTCCCCATATATTGATATAAAACAGTTTGTGAACTTTTCTAAAGAGAAGATTCAACACCATACTATTTTATGGTGGAATGAACCTAGTTGGATAGCTACAGCAGGTTTGCGCGATGCCTATCACCGCATGCAGTGGTGTACATATACAAATTGTGAAATGACACTTGATCAAAAACAAATCCTTCTAAGTTCTGCCGTCGTGTTTTCTTTGGCGGAAGGAAATTTAGAGAAATTGCCACCTGTTAAACCTCGAGACAGAAACCCAGATCAGGCATGGATATTCTTTACACTGGAATCGCCGAAGACCAGATATTCACAAATTCATCAAACAAACTCCCCGTCCTGGCAAAATGTATTTAACTGGTCATTTACGTATCAGCAAGACGCGGATATATTCTTTCCGTATGGTGACCTTTTTAAAAGAAAAGATGTTCCTGTTAAGAACTACACTCAGATATTCAAGAGGAAAACGAAGTTTGCAGTATGGTTAGTCAGCCATTGTACAACTTATAGTAAGAGAGAAAACTACGTTGATTTGCTGAAGACAAAGCAAAACGTAACATTACGTTTTTAAATAATGAATATTTCTTTAAGGCCACTTCATTATTCAACATGTTAGTTATATCTTTAGTCGTGTGTCGCATTGTAAATTCTAAATTTGACCATTTGTTTTGTTTGTTTCATTATCCGAGTGGCCTCGGTAGCTTTTGGATTATAAGAGTTTGTATTTAGAGCTATACATGCCACTGTCCCGCGGAGGTTGACTCCCTGATGGAGGCAGGTATGATAGGGAACTTCATCTTGCGCATAATTTACATGTGAGGTTGCAGTAACGGAACGGAACGATGATAAGGCACGATATGAAACAGAATTAAATAAACGTGGTCCGTGTTTAAAACAAAGTTTGCATCATTCCAACAAAACGTTTGATACAACATATTATATGACAGATGTTTAAAATTGTACTTGTTTGAAAATTAAAATTTAACAATTGGCATTCATTTCAGAGATCATATTACGCAGATGATAACTGTAACTAACTTGAAACGAGTATTACCAGGACTTGGTTGTCTAGCCACAATACTGGCCCTCCAGATGGCTACATATTCCTGGTTTTCTGTAAGAGGACGGTATGCTGTTGAAGAGAAATCGCCAAGCTTGAAGTCCCCATATATTGATATAAAACAGTTTGTGAACTTTTCTAAAGAGAAGATTCAACACCATACTATTTTATGGTGGAATGAACCTAGTTGGATAGCTACAGCAGGTATGCGCGATGCCTATCAACGCATGCAGTGGTGTACATATACAAATTGTGAAATGACACTTGATCAAAAACAAATCCTTCTAAGTTCTGCCGTCGTGTTATCTTTGGCGGAAGGAAATTTAGAGAAATTGCCACCTGTTAAACCTCGAGACAGAAACCCAGATCAGGCATGGATATTCTTTACACTGGAATCGCCGAAGACCAGATATTCACAAATTCATCAAACAAACTCCCCGTACTGGCAAAATGTATTTAACTGGTCATTTACGTATCAGCAAGACGCGGATATATTCTTTCCGTATGGTGACCTTTTTAAAAGAAAAGATGTTCCTGTTAAGAACTACACTCAGATATTCAAGAGGAAAACGAAGTTTGCAGTATGGTTAATCAGCCATTGTACAACTTATAGTAAGAGAGAAAACTACGTTGATTTGCTGAAAACAAAGCAAAACGTAACATTACGTTTTTAAATAATGAATATTTCTTTAAGGCCACTTCATTATTCAACATGTTAGTTATATCTTTAGTCGTGTGTCGCATTGTAAATTCTAAATTTGACCGTTTGTTTTGTTTGTTTCATTATCCGAGTGGCCTCGGTAGCTTTTGAATTATAAGAGTTTGTATTTAGAGCTATACATGCCACTGTCCCGCGGAGGTTGACTCCCTGATGGAGGCAGGTATGATAGGGAACTTCATCTTGCGCATAATTTACATGTGAGGTTGCAGTAACGGAACGGAACGATGATAAGGCACGATATGAAACAGAATTAAATAAACGTGGTCCGTGTTTAAAACAAAGTTTGCATCATTCCAACAAAACGTTTGATACAACATATTATATGACAGATGTTTAAAATTGTACTTGTTTGAAAATTAAAATTTAACAATTGGCATTCATTTCAGAGATCATATTACGCAGATGATAACTGTAAATAACTTGAAACGAGTATTACCAGGACTTGGTTGTCTAGCCACAATACTGGCCCTCCAGATGGCTACATATTCCTGGTTTTCTGTAAGAGGACGGTATGCTGTTGAAGAGAAATCGCCAAGCTTGAAGTCCCCATATATTGATATAAAACAGTTTGTGAACTTTTCTAAAGAGAAGATTCAACACCATACTATTTTATGGTGGAATGAACCTAGTTGGATAGCTACAGCAGGTTTGCGCGATGCCTATCACCGCATGCAGTGGTGTACATATACAAATTGTGAAATGACACTTGATCGAAAACAAATCCTTCTAAGTTCTGCCGTCGTGTTTTCTTTGGCGGACGGAAATTTAGAGAAATTGCCACCTGTTAAACCTCGAGACAGAAACCCAGATCAGGCATGGATATTCTTTACACTGGAATCGCCGAAGACCAGATATTCACAAATTCATCAAACAAACTCCCCGTAATGGCAAAATGTATTTAACTGGTCATTTACGTATCAGCAAGACGCGGATATATTCTTTCCGTATGTTGACCTTTTTAAAAGAAAAGATGTTCCTGTTAAGAACTACACTCAGATATTCAAGAGGAAAACGAAGTTTGCAGTATGGTTAGTCAGCCATTGTACAACTTATAGTAAGAGAGAAAACTACGTTGATTTGCTGAAGACAAAGCAAAACGTAACATTACGTTTTTAAATAATTAATATTTCTTTAAGGCCACTTCATTATTCAACATGTTAGTTATATCTTTAGTCGTGTGTCGCATTGTAAATTCTAAATTTGACCATTTGTTTTGTTTGTTTCATTATCCGAGTGGCCTCGGTAGCTTTTGGATTATAAGAGTTTGTATTTAGAGCTATACATGCCACTGTCCCGCGGAGGTTGACTCCCTGATGGAGGCAGGTATGATAGGGAACTTCATCTTGCGCATAATTTACATGTGAGGTTGCAGTAACGGAACGGAACGATGATAAGGCACGATATGAAACAGAATTAAATAAACGTGGTCCGTGTTTAAAACAAAGTTTGCATCATTCCAACAAAACGTTTGATACAACATATTATATGACAGATGTTTAAAATTGTACTTGTTTGAAAATTAAAATTTAACAATTGGCATTCATTTCAGAGATCATATTACGCAGATGATAACTGTAAATAACTTCAAACGAGTATTACCAGGACTTGGTTGTCTAGCCACAATACTGGCCCTCCAGATGGCTACATATTCCTGGTTTTCTGTAAGAGGACGGTATGCTGTTGAAGAGAAATCGCCAAGCTTGAAGTCCCCATATATTGATATAAAACAGTTTGTGAACTTTTCTAAAGAGAAGATTCAACACCATACTATTTTATGGTGGAATGAACCTAGTTGGATAGCTACAGCAGGTTTGCGCGATGCCTATCACCGCATGCAGTGGTGTACATATACAAATTGTGAAATGACACTTGATCGAAAACAAATCCTTCTAAGTTCTGCCGTCGTGTTTTCTTTGGCGGACGGAAATTTAGAGAAATTGCCACCTGTTAAACCTCGAGACAGAAACCCAGATCAGGCATGGATATTCTTTACACTGGAATCGCCGAAGACCAGATATTCACAAATTCATCAAACAAACTCCCCGTACTGGCAAAATGTATTTAACTGGTCATTTACGTATCAGCAAGACGCGGATATATTCTTTCCGTATGGTGACCTTTTTAAAAGAAAAGATGTTCCTGTTAAGAACTACACTCAGATATTCAAGAGGAAAACGAAGTTTGCAGTATGGTTAGTCAGCCATTGTACAACTTATAGTAAGAGAGAAAACTACGTTGATTTGCTGAAGACAAAGCAAAACGTAACATTACGTTTTTAAATAATGAATATTTCTTTAAGGCCACTTCATTATTCAACATGTTAGTTATATCTTTAGTCGTGTGTCGCATTGTAAATTCTAAATTTGACCATTTGTTTTGTTTGTTTCATTATCCGAGTGGCCTCGGTAGCTTTTGGATTATAAGAGTTTGTATTTAGAGCTATACATGCCACTGTCCCGCGGAGGTTGACTCCCTGATGGAGGCAGGTATGATAGGGAACTTCATCTTGCGCATAATTTACATGTGAGGTTGCAGTAACGGAACGGAACGATGATAAGGCACGATATGAAACAGAATTAAATAAACGTGGTCCGTGTTTAAAACAAAGTTTGCATCATTCCAACAAAACGTTTGATACAACATATTACATGACAGATGTTTAAAATTGTACTTGTTTGAAAATTAAAATTTAACAATTGGCATTCATTTCAGAGATCATATTACGCAGATGATAACTGTAAATAACTTGAAACGAGTATTACCAGGACTTGGTTGTCTAGCCACAATACTGGCCCTCCAGATGGCTACATATTCCTGGTTTTCTGTAAGAGGACGGTATGCTGTTGAAGAGAAATCGCCAAGCTTGAAGTCCCCATATATTGATATAAAACAGTTTGTGAACTTTTCTAAAGAGAAGATTCAACACCATACTATTTTATGGTGGAATGAACCTAGTTGGATAGCTACAGCAGGTTTGCGCGATGCCTATCACCGCATGCAGTGGTGTACATATACAAATTGTGAAATGACACTTGATCGAAAACAAATCCTTCTAAGTTCTGCCGTCGTGTTTTCTTTGGCGGACGGAAATTTAGAGAAATTGCCACCTGTTAAACCTCGAGACAGAAACCCAGATCAGGCATGGATATTCTTTACACTGGAATCGCCGAAGACCAGATATTCACAAATTCATCAAACAAACTCCCCGTAATGGCAAAATGTATTTAACTGGTCATTTACGTATCAGCAAGACGCGGATATATTCTTTCCGTATGTTGACCTTTTTAAAAGAAAAGATGTTCCTGTTAAGCTACACTCAGATATTCAAGAGGAAAACGAAGTTTGCAGTATGGTTAGTCAGCCATTGTACAACTTATAGTAAGAGAGAAAACTACGTTGATTTGCTGAAGACAAAGCAAAACGTAACATTACGTTTTTAAATAATTAATATTTCTTTAAGGCCACTTCATTATTCAACATGTTAGTTATATCTTTAGTCGTGTGTCGCATTGTAAATTCTAAATTTGACCATTTGTTTTGTTTGTTTCATTATCCGAGTGGCCTCGGTAGCTTTTGGATTATAAGAGTTTGTATTTAGAGCTATACATGCCACTGTCCCGCGGAGGTTGACTCCCTGATGGAGGCAGGTATGATAGGGAACTTCATCTTGCGCATAATTTACATGTGAGGTTGCTAGTAACGGAACGGAACGATGATAAGGCACGATATGAAACAGAATTAAATAAACGTGGTCCGTGTTTAAAACAAAGTTTGCATCATTCCAACAAAACGTTTGATACAACATATTATATGACAGATGTTTAAAATTGTACTTGTTTGAAAATTAAAATTTAACAATTGGCATTCATTTCAGAGATCATATTACGCAGATGATAACTGTAACTAACTTGAAACGAGTATTACCAGGACTTGGTTGTCTAGCCACAATACTGGCCCTCCAGATGGCTACATATTCCTGGTTTTCTGTAAGAGGACGGTATGCTGTTGAAGAGAAATCGCCAAGCTTGAAGTCCCCATATATTGATATAAAACAGTTTGTGAACTTTTCTAAAGAGAAGATTCAACACCATACTATTTTATGGTGGAATGAACCTAGTTGGATAGCTACAGCAGGTTTGCGCGATGCCTATCACCGCATGCAGTGGTGTACATATACAAATTGTGAAATGACACTTGATAAAAAACAAATCCTTCTAAGTTCTGCCGTCGTGTTTTCTTTGGCGGAAGGAAATTTAGAGAAATTGCCACCTGTTAAACCTCGAGACAGAAACCCAGATCAGGCATGGATATATCTTTACACTGGAATCGCCGAAGACCAGATATTCACAAATTCATCAAACAAACTCCCCGTACTGGCAAAAATGTATTTAACTGGTCATTTACGTATCAGCAAGACGCGGATATATTCTTTCCGTATGGTGACCTTTTTAAAAGAAAAGATGTTCCTGTTAAGAACTACACTCAGATATTCAAGAGGAAAACGAAGTTTGCAGTATGGTTAGTCAGCCATTGTACAACTTTATAGTAAGAGAGAAAACTACGTTGATTTGCTGAAGACAAAGCAAAACGTAACATTACGTTTTTAAATAATGAATATTTCTTTAAGGCCACTTCATTATTCAACATGTTAGTTATATCTTTAGTCGTGTGTCGCATTGTAAATTCTAAATTTGACCATTTGTTTTGTTTGTTTCATTATCCGAGTGGCCTCGGTAGCTTTTGGATTATAAGAGTTTGTATTTAGAGCTATACATGCCACTGTCCCGCGGAGGTTGACTCCCTGATGGAGGCAGGTATGATAGGGAACTTCATCTTGCGCATAATTTACATGTGAGGTTGCAGTAACGGAACGGAACGATGATAAGGCACGATATGAAACAGAATTAAATAAACGTGGTCCGTGTTTAAAACAAAGTTTGCATCATTCCAACAAAACGTTTGATACAACATATTATATGACAGATGTTTAAAATTGTACTTGTTTGAAAATTAAAATTTAACAATTGGCATTCATTTCAGAGATCATATTACGCAGATGATAACTGTAACTAACTTGAAACGAGTATTACCAGGACTTGGTTGTCTAGCCACAATACTGGCCCTCCAGATGGCTACATATTCCTGGTTTTCTGTAAGAGGACGGTATGCTGTTGAAGAGAAATCGCCAAGCTTGAAGTCCCCATATATTGATATAAAACAGTTTGTGAACTTTTCTAAAGAGAAGATTCAACACCATACTATTTTATGGTGGATATGAACCTAGTTGGATAGCTACAGCAGGTTTGCGCGATGCCTATCACCGCATGCAGTGGTGTACATATACAAATTGTGAAATGACACTTGATAAAAAACAAATCCTTCTAAGTTCTGCCGTCGTGTTTTCTTTGGCGGAAGGAAATTTAGAGAAATTGCCACCTGTTAAACCTCGAGACAGAAACCCAGATCAGGCATGGATATTCTTTACACTGGAATCGCCGAAGACCAGATATTCACAAATTCATCAAACAAACTCCCCGTACTGGCAAAATGTATTTAACTGGTCATTTACGTATCAGCAAGACGCGGATATATTCTTTCCGTATGGTGACCTTTTTAAAAGAAAAGATGTTCCTGTTAAGAACTACACTCAGATATTCAAGAGGAAAACGAAGTTTGCAGTATGGTTAGTCAGCCATTGTACAACTTATAGTAAGAGAGAAAACTACGTTGATTTGCTGAAGACAAAGCAAAACGTAACATTACGTTTTTAAATAATGAATATTTCTTTAAGGCCACTTCATTATTCAACATGTTAGTTATATCTTTAGTCGTGTGTCGCATTGTAAATTCTAAATTTGACCATTTGTTTTGTTTGTTTCATTATCCGAGTGGCCTCGGTAGCTTTTGGATTATAAGAGTTTGTATTTAGAGCTATACATGCCACTGTCCCGCGGAGGTTGACTCCCTGATGGAGGCAGGTATGATAGGGAACTTCATCTTGCGCATAATTTACATGTGAGGTTGCAGTAACGGAACGGAACGATGATAAGGCACGATATGAAACAGAATTAAATAAACGTGGTCCGTGTTTAAAACAAAGTTTGCATCATTCCAACGAAACGTTTGATACAACATATTATATGACAGATGTTTAAAATTGTACTTGTTTGAAAATTAAAATTTAACAATTGGCATTCGTTTCAGAGATCATATTACGCAGATGATAACTGTAACTAACTTGAAACGAGTATTACCAGGACTTGGTTGTCTAGCCACAATACTGGCCCTCCAGATGGCTACATATTCCTGGGTTTCTGTAAGAGGACGGTATGCTGTTGAAGAGAAATCGCCAAGCTTGAAGTCCCCATATATTGATATAAAACAGTTTGTGAACTTTTCTAAAGAGAAGATTCAACACCATACTATTTTATGGTGGAATGAACCTAGTTGGATAGCTACAGCAGGTTTGCGCGATGCCTATCACCGCATGCAGTGGTGTACATATACAAATTGTGAAATGACACTTGATCAAAAACAAATCCTTCTAAGTTCTGCCGTCGTGTTTTCTTTGGCGGAAGGAAATTTAGAGAAATTGCCACCTGTTAAACCTCGAGACAGAAACCCAGATCAGGCATGGATATTCTTTACACTGGAATCGCCGAAGACCAGATATTCACAAATTCATCAAACAAACTCCCCGTACTGGCAAAATGTATTTAACTGGTCATTTACGTATCAGCAAGACGCGGATATATTCTTTCCGTATGGTGACCTTTTTAAAAGAAAATATGTTCCTGTTAAGAACTACACTCAGATATTCAAGAGGAAAACGAAGTTTGCAGTATGGTTAGTCAGCCATTGTACAACTTATAGTAAGAGAGAAAACTACGTTGATTTGCTGAAAACAAAGCAAAACGTAACATTACGTTTTTAAATAATGAATATTTCTTTAAGGCCACTTCATTATTCAACATGTTAGTTATATCTTTAGTCGTGTGTCGCATTGTAAATTCTAAATTTGACCATTTGTTTTGTTTGTTTCATTATCCGAGTGGCCTCGGTAGCTTTTGGATTATAAGAGTTTGTATTTAGAGCTATACATGCCACTGTCCCGCGGAGGTTGACTCCCTGATGGAGGCAGGTATGATAGGGAACTTCATCTTGCGCATAATTTACATGTAAGGTTGCAGTAACGGAACGGAACGATGATAAGGCACGATATGAAACAGAATTAAATAAACGTGGTCCGTGTTTAAAACAAAGTTTGCATCATTCCAACAAAACGTTTGATACAACATATTATATGACAGATGTTTAAAATTGTACTTGTTTGAAAATTATTATTTAACAATTGGCCGTCATTTCAGAGATCATATTACTCAGATGATAACTGTAACTAACTTGAAACGAGTATTACCAGGACTTGGTTGTCTAGCCACAATACTGGCCCTCCAGATGGCTACATATTCCTGGTTTTCTGTAAGAGGACGGTATGCTGTTGAAGAGAAATCGCCAAGCTTGAAGTCCCCATATATTGATATAAAACAGTTTGTGAACTTTTCTAAAGAGAAGATTCAACACCATACTATTTTATGGTGGAATGAACCTAGTTGGATAGCTACAGCAGGTTTGCGCGATGCCTATCACCGCATGCAGTGGTGTACATATACAAATTGTGAAATGACACTTGATCAAAAACAAATCCTTCTAAGTTCTGCCGTCGTGTTTTCTTTGGCGGAAGGAAATTTAGAGAAATTGCCACCTGTTAAACCTCGAGACAGAAACCCAGATCAGGCATGGATATTCTTTACACTGGAATCGCCGAAGACCAGATATTCACAAATTCATCAAACAAACTCCCCGTACTGGCAAAATGTATTTAACTGGTCATTTACGTATCAGCAAGACGCGGATATATTCTTTCCGTATGTTGACCTTTTTAAAAGAAAAGATGTTCCTGTTAAGAACTACACTCAGATATTCAAGAGGAAAACGAAGTTTGCAGTATGGTTAGTCAGCCATTGTACAACTTATTGTAAGAGAGAAAACTACGTTGATTTGCTGAAGACAAAGCAAAACGTAACATTACGTTTTTAAATAATGAATATTTCTTTAAGGCCACTTCATTATTCAACATGTTAGTTATATCTTTAGTCGTGTGTCGCATTGTAAATTCTAAATTTGACCATTTGTTTTGTTTGTTTCATTATCCGAGTGGCCTCGGTAGCTTTTGGATTAGATTATAAGAGTTTGTATTTAGAGCTATACATGCCACTGTCCCGCGGAGGTTGACTTCCTGATGGAGGCAGGTATGATAGGGAACTTCATCTTGCGCTTAATTTACATGTGAGGTTGCAGTAACGGAACGGAACGATGATAAGGCACGATATGAAACAGAATTAAATAAACGTGGTCCGTGTTTAAAACAAAGTTTGCATCATTCCAACAAAACGTTTGATACAACATATTATATGACAGATGTTTAAAATTGTACTTGTTTGAAAATTAAAATTTAACAATTGGCATTCATTTCAGAGATCATATTACGCAGATGATAACTGTAAATAACTTGAAATGAGTATTACCAGGACTTGGTTGTCTAGCCACAATACTGGCCCTCCAGATGGCTACATATTCCTGGTTTTCTGTAAGAGGACGGTATGCTGTTGAAGAGAAATCGCCAAGCTTGAAGTCCCCATATATTGATATAAAACAGTTTGTGAACTTTTCTAAAGAGAAGATTCAACACCATACTATTTTATGGTGGAATGAACCTAGTTGGATAGCTACAGCAGGTTTGCGCGATGCCTATCACCGCATGCAGTGGTGTACATATACAAATTGTGAAATGACACTTGATCGAAAACAAATCCTTCTAAGTTCTGCCGTCGTGTTTTCTTTGGCGGACGGAAATTTAGAGAAATTGCCACCTGTTAAACCTCGAGACAGAAACCCAGATCAGGCATGGATATTCTTTACACTGGAATCGCCGAAGACCAGATATTCACAAATTCATCAAACAAACTCCCCGTACTGGCAAAATGTATTTAACTGGTCATTTACGTATCAGCAAGACGCGGATATATTCTTTCCGTATGTTGACCTTTTTAAAAGAAAAGATGTTCCTGTTAAGAACTACACTCAGATATTCAAGAGGAAAACGAAGTTTGCAGTATGGTTAGTCAACCATTGTACAACTTATAGTAAGAGAGAAAACTACGTTGAATTGCTGAAGAAGTTTATCAGCATAGACGTTTTCGGAGAATGTGGTGAGAAAGCACCGCAAAACATTAAAGATATAATAAGTTCTGACTACATGTTTAATCTTGGATTTGAGAATACTTTATGTCAAGATTATGTAACAGAAAAGCACTTCGGTATCAATAAGTTAGATGTTATAAATGTAGTCAGAGGCAGTATGGAGTACAACACATTTCTTCCAAATGAGTCCTTTATTAATTTTGCTGATTTCTCATCTGTTAAAGATTTGGCAGATTTTATGCACACGCTTGGATCTGACGAAGAACGATATGTCCATTATTTGAAAGTAAAAGATAGATATGGAATACATGATTTTGTATCTCTGTACGGTAATGCATTATGTAATATCTGTGAAAAGTTGAACAATTTAGATAAGTACAGAAAATCGTACGCATATGCATCAGATGGGTTAGGGCAATGTTACGAGGCTGAGGATTTACATTAATTATATTTTCCACGAATGATGTTGCACAGAAACTCTGACATGTCTGATATACAGTGATTATGAGATATAGCATTGACAGAACACAGTCGATAACATACACATTCAACATGAAGCATATTTGCATTCAAATATCAACAACAATCGCAAGGATTAATAGAAGCCAACACAACAACGACAATGAGTTGACAACCAGGGTACCGCCTATACTTCCGTGGAAAGAAGGTCGTATATAGCAGGGGTACCGTCCGTCATTTGGCCGGTCATTTTTTCGTTCGTTTTTTCCTCATTACCAGGATATTCATTATAATGATTTAAAACGGGGAGCATTTTTTACAATTTCTTCTCATAAGTTTTTGACATAAAGAAAAATAGAGGGCAGTTCCATTTTCTATAAATTTAATTTTATTTAATCTACTTTCTAGGAAATTATTATTATTAATTAATATTTACAACAGTTTAATAATAAAGATATTGTCTCTCTCACGTGAGTACTGATCTCTTATATCTAGAAGAAAAAACGCCTGAACAAAGAAAAACATCCCCTTTTAAAAGGTCCCGTCCAAATAAGAAGTTATAAAAATAGTAGCATGCTAACACATCAATCGTATTGCATCTCCGAATAAGGGATACTAACAATAATTCATATAGCATCCTCCGAATAAGGGATTCTAACATATAAATCATATGTCATTAACCTTAATCCTACAGCATCTCCCAGATAAGGGATGCTAACACATAAATCATATATCATTAGCCTGTATCCTATAGCATCTTCCAATAAAGGATACTAACACATAAATTATATAGCATTAGCCTGAATCCTATAGCATCCTCCGAATACTGGATGCAAATACATAAATCATATAGCATTAGCCTGAATCCTATAGCATCTCCCAGATAAGGGATGCTAACACATAAATCATATAGCATTAGCCTGAATCCTATAGCATCTCCCAAATAATGGATGCTAACACATAAATCATATAGCATTAGCATTAACCTGAATCGTATAGCATTTCCCAAATAAGGGATGCTAATACGAGCATATGAGCATTAGCATTAGTCAGAGTTGTCCCAGCTAATACGGCAAAAAACGCAGAGAACGCACGATTAAAAGATCCGTGCGTCCGGTTGTGACCGAGCTTTCACCTACGGCAAAAAACGCAGAGGACGCACGATTAAAAAATCCGTGCGTCCGGTTGTGACCGAGCTTTAAGAGATACACATCTTGATGTATGGTGCTAACTGAAGACATACACAGTGTCATCAGGACCCATGTTTCTTCAAGTAGAATACTGGTACCTGTACAAAATTACAACAATATTTTTGACACGAAAAAATAAATGTGCTCTTTCTGTGGTATTCAGATAATAAAGAGTATATGCAAAACAAATAATACATTATAAACGTTTCATTATGACATGGAACAAATTGTAATCACGGGTGGCTGTATACTGGCGTTAGATTACTGTGAATTTAATATGAGACACTGTTAGTGACACAGGTAACCAAGGAGATATAAAAGTCTAACAGAAAATGCAGCATTCAATGACGACACCAGATAGCAAGATCGTTGGCCCAACATTAGTATGCAATGTTGGCCCAACGTCATTTTGCTCATCGGCGTAATGTTAGCCCAACATGTTGGAGAAATGTTGGCCCAACGTTGGCATACACTTTTACATTTTTGCACTGAAAACGAAAATGTGTGTTTACATTGGTTCAACGCTGGGCCAAAATTGGCCCAACATGTTGGCTAACTGTTATTGTTACAACAATATGCCTAGCACTGGCCAACACTGACCCGACATGTTGGCTAACTGTCGTTGTTGGCCATTGGATCAACGTTGGTCCATGGTTATTGTAATTAAGTGCCAACATTGGCCCAACACTGACTGTTATTTCAACAATGAAGACAGTAGACCAAACATGTTTCGATATTATTGTTACAATGATGGTCCAACTATATAGACAATGCACCTTGTATAACTGGATTGCATGTCGTTTCAGGAATCATATATGTATATATATATATATTAAACTGTTAATGGCTCACTGACTGACAAAGAACAAAACGCGATCACAAATATCTCACAAGAGAGCTAGAACAAAAAGAGTCACAGTTCATTTTAAAATTCAAATGTAATCATGATTCTGAAATCCTGTATAAATGATACAAACTGAGATAACGTTATTCCAATAAATCTGATTATTCTCTTCTAGATTGTTCATTCTTGTTGTATTGTTTTCTAGTATATTCATTCTTGCTGAGAGTTTATTGAGTGTTTATAACACGTGCTGCCAAACTTCTTTATCTCCTCCCTTAACACCCTTCCTCCATTTCTATCTCCAGCAAATCGTAACCAATCCTTTGCTACCAATTCGATTTCCTTGCCACTGGCCATTTTAAACAGTCGATTGTTTCTAACAGCCTCTGAAACAAAATATACATTCTGTCAAAATAAAGTTTCTGCAACACCGTCTGTGAACTTTGGACTTCTGATAACTTAATCCTAATTTTAAATACTGCATGAGGATATAGTATCTCAGAGGCGATATTACAAGATCTGTCGGATGACGACCTGCTCGACTATTGGAATCATTGACAAATAAATATCAGAAATGTGTCAATAGGACAAGGATGCACCGACTGAAAACAATCAGTATAAAAAGGAAAATTTGTCGAAAAAGGGGCCGTAACACTGGTAATACTGGGTCGAATTTGACGCCAATACGATATTCGTCGAAATGTCTTGTGAATAATGTATACATACAAGTGCGTTAACCTGTAGCTACACAGATCGATGTCCATATGTGGGGCATGACTAACTGCCGAAATGTATAGTGTTTAATCTTCTAATATAATACTGAGCGCACGGAAAGTCTAAGCGAGTAGAGAGCAGAGAGTCGGGGGGTTCAGGAGTGGAGAGTCAGTTTCAATAGTCAGGCGGTCCTGTATCCACAAGATGGATCCCCGCAGTCTTAGACAGGGTGTGGGATAAGATAAACTATACTATGGAAGCTGAGTAGGGCAGATGTTCAGCGTTACATAATAATTTGAGGATTTTGACATTTGAAAGTTTCTAAATACTATTATATTTTGTGAACCTAAGACATTTACTAATAGGGACTAGTGAAGTAATTAACAAATGGAATTACTGAAAACCACTATCCAGTCCCTTTACTTGGATGCAATATTTATTTTATTACCGAAATAAAATGTTTTTGGGTGAAAGTGAATATGCAAACAAAACATCGCACTGTTTTATATGTACCAATAAATTATGGAAATCACAACGCGAAATCCAGACCTTGTTATTAAATATACCAAGCATGTCATACGACCCCATAGTGCTACAAGTTAAATTGGAATTTATGCACCTGTTATATGTTATCAAGTCTTAACATATATCGCAGTATTCCCAGAGAGGATGCATATAGGACCGATCAGATTGCAGGTTGTAACAATTTGTTACTTAAGTATTAAATACAGTAAAAATACCATCTGGTGCGATTGGTAGAAAAGAGTATTATAATGGACCTTTGGAAACAGCCGAGCACGAAACATACGAAATATTGCAGTCTCGGTTTGATTGAGACTGTTCATGAGCGGTAGTGAAATATGCTAGCTACCGCTCACGCCCTATAGCCCCGGGTTGAGCAGAACTCAATATTCATAAAAATCAACAGTACAGAATTTTAACCATCCCGAGGATGGCAAGCATAAGGCGGAGGATATAGCAATATTGGTAAGCCTATTCAACTGGTCAGGGTTCGAGCTTGCACATGACACAATTTGTTGAAACCGCTACGGCATAAATATGATTGGTTGCTACCATGACATGTTATTCATACTCAAATATTGTTAAATGACAGTTAAGTATATTGTTCTCTCACACATAAGTTTTATAATTTGTGTGTATGCAGATGCTGTGAATGATATGTAATAGATAGAGTATGGTTTCATTGAGTTGGTTAATTTAAACATCGAGATGGGCGTAAATGTTTTATGTCATTTTCAACACATGTAAGTTTAAATAGGACGGTCGATTTTTTGTGGTGGAGGTAGACCACCCTCTTTTCCTGGGTAGAACCAGTACTGTATAACTCCCGTCATCCATACATCCGTAAGAATCGACACTTCCTCACTTACAAGTAGTACTCCCAGTGGGATTCGATCCCGCAGCGATGAGAGGCGAAGGTTTACAACGCAACGTCGTTAACCATTCGGCCATGGAGACGTCTCTTTAAAAACAACAACAACATGCAATACATTTTTTTTACTTCATCATTACATGTATATGCATTAAAAAAGCACCAACCAGTTGTTTATTAAATTCCTCCTCATTTGACCATTAAGACTGCCCAGTGTGTCAAGGTGGAAGACAACATCCTCTAGCAGTGTTTCATCTTGAATCTCAGAAACCAGACCAGTGTGAACCTTTTGTCGAATAGTGTTCAATATCTTGGTGTTCATCTGGACTTGGGCCTTGATTTATTCCATCCCAGTCAGTAAGTTCCTCTCAAAGGCTGTAATTATTATGCATGTTAAACTGATATAAGTTTAAAGGGACTAGAGGCGATCTAGCAGAGTGATTGTTGTCAGTCCAAATACAAATGAAGACGTTCATAATGTGCTTTAAAATAAGCCACATTCTACCTGGTCTGGATATTTTATTGATGATTACGTATCATGTTTAATTGATTTTATATTGCTAACAGATGTACATAATAATCAACTGACGTGTTCTTCTATCACAAAACACAATTTTTTAAAAGTCCTATGAATTACTATTAATGATTTTTATTACATTTCTATGGGTGATAGATCGTGATTTCTCAGCCAAAGAATATTCTTTATCGCTAAATATTATTGTTATAAATGATGTCAGTCCCCCGTGTTACATTTTCACTGACTGCTTGCTATTAATTTATTATTTTGTGCTGTCGTACACCGTGCTTTAGTGTCATACCCCTGGAGTGACCTCACCGTTCGCCAATTGTTTTAACGTCAACCGTCCAATCGCATCATCTCGGTATCATTACGTATTTCTTATGGTAAAATCCGATGTCACAGTAAGTTTATAAATATAGACATTAAATTAGTTTTTCGCAATCAAGATCAACACGCACAATGCACAACTGAATCGGTGAACACTTTATTAGAATAGGTATTAAATGTTTTTGTTGACCATGTAATGTGTACATGAAAACTGGTTAGAACGTAAATAAACATCCTCTTTTTTATTAGAACGAAATGAACGAAATGAACATTTTTTGTTTACATATTCACTTTCCCCCAAAAACATTTTATTTCGCTAATAAAATAAATAGTGCATCCCATTTAAGGGACTGGATATTGCCAACTTTCGGAAAAATAATCTCAATCTCCGTTTTGCCTCGGTCGACATTATTTTTCTCAGGTTGACAATATCAACTGTCATCCCTCACTGGGATGCAATATTTATATAATAACTAACTCCGAACACAAAAATAACTAACTGTGACGCTGAGTCGTGAAGCCACGTCGACATCATCTGTTTTTTGCTTTCAATAAAGCGAATCCTTTTTTTTATTAAAATCAGACATAAACTGATTTAAAATGTAATAAATATATTATTTAAGGTTTTATTCGTATATATGGACTGAAACCCATCCACAACGCTTCCAGTATGTTTAAATTCAAAAATGTGAGATCAAATTCAGTATATTTAAAAAATAGTACATCGTTTACGGTGAATTATCGTGTAATATATCCATTTGAGCTCGTGAAATTAGTGTTTACAATTGAACGACCGTCACAGTGATATATTACACGATTATTTCACCGAAAACGATGTTCTATTTCTATTCTAGTACCCCTAAAGTGCGATAATAGTGCGCACAACTGAAAAGTATGTGACGTCACATAACGAAGAAGCTATGTCAGATGTGTGGCATATTATAACCAGATATCTTAAACTAGGCTGAGTGCGGATGTATTAGAATAAAGAATAAACAAGTGTTTGCTCAATGAAGAAAGCATCGAATATGAATCAATATTAAGTTTAATAAGTAGCAGTTTATTGTCGAAAATCTTTAGCAAAAATTCCCTTTTAAAATATACGACCCTTTACATCAAATCCAATGAATTAACTATACATGTATATGCCAAAATACACTAATTGAGTGTGCTAAAAAAATTAAGCAAAGGTAGACAACGAGCACACACCATTCAATTTACATTTGCAGACGGTTATTTTCACCTAAAATATATATACCGATAGAAATAAGTTTAGCAAGTAAATATGGATATCTAGCTTAAATAAATATATTGTAATTTATAATGTGAAGTATTTGAAAACATTGGAATGACATAGGGTGATATTCTTTTTCATCTGTTATTTGTGTTCTGGTGCTGTAAGTATCAGAGTTATCTCCCATTTAGTTAAAACAGCATAATTCACATTTAAAAAATACAAATATTGTAAAGAGCTTGATTAACCTTTATTAAAAGCTGTTCTGGGTCTAAAATAGCTGTTCTGGGTCTCAAGTTATAGAAACCGCAAAAACAATTGACAATAATCTTGCCATTATAAAGATATGGGGAACCAAAGTTTACCATTTGTGAAATTACCCCACTTTACAATTGAAATCTCTTAAGAAGACGTGGGACATGGTCCGGAAAATAAACGGTAAAGGTAATTCTAGTTGTGTAAATCTTCTTAAAACTCATAATGAATATATTAAATCTGTCAAAGATATTACAAACACTTTGGCAGATACTTTTTCTAAAAACTCTTCTTCTGAAAATTGTCAACCAAATTTTCTAAAAAAATAAGAAACTAAAAGAACAGAAGATACTGAATTTCAAGTCAAAAAAATTGGAGAACTACAATAAACTGTTCACTCTCAAAGAACTTCAACAATACGTTAAAAAGGCTCATGATACATCAGCTGGTCCTGATGATATCCATTATCAATTATTAAAACATTTACCTGAAACCTGTCTCTCTACACTTCTTGATATATTTAATAAGGCTTTAATGATAGGAAACTTCCTCGATTCTTGGCGGGAAGCAATCGTTATTCCAGTCCCCAAACCTGGAAAGGATCATACAGACCCAATACATTATCGCCCTATTGCTTTAACGAGTTGTATATGTAAAACCATGGAACGAATGATTAATGAGAGACTCGTTTGGTACCTGGAATCCAACAAGCTGATAACAAAGTATCAAAGTGGATTTCGGCGCCAACGAGGCACAACAGACAATCTCATTCGATTTGAATCATTTATTAGGGAAGCTTTCGTAAAGAAGAACATCTAGTCGCTGTATATTTTGACTTGGAGAAAGCTTATGATACTGCATGAAAGTACGGTATCATGAATGATCTTTATGACCTTGGTCTTAAAGACCGATTACCAATTTTATAGAGAATTTCTTAGATGATAGACTGTTTCGTGTCTGAATGGGTTCAACCCTCTCTGACATTCATGAACAGGAGATGGGTGTGCCTCAGGGCAGCATACTCTCTGTCACCCTTTTTAATATAAAAATTAACAGTATAGTTAAATGCATCAATCCTGGTGCGGATTGCTCTCTATATGTTGACGACTTTGTTATATGTTATCGTGCAAAAAACATGAACACTATTGAGAGACAACTTCAACAATATCTGAATAAACTTCCGATTTGGTCGGATGAAAATGGTTTTAAATTTTCTAAATCTAAAACTAATTTTATGCACTTTTGTCAACTTCGTAAACATCATGAAGACCCTCATATAACACTGGATGGGTCACCAATACCAGTAGTCGATGATACAAAGTTCCTTGGTCTTATTTTCGACCGTAAATTAACGTTTATACCACACCTTAAATACTCGAAGACCAAGTGCCTTAAAGCTCTTAATTTACTTAAAGTTGTTGCAAATACTAATTGGGGAGCAGATCGTAAAGTACTTTTACAACTTTATAGATCTCTTATCAGATCCAGGCTGGACTACGGCTCAATAGTATAAGGATCGACTCGCAAGTCATACTTGCAGATGCTCGGTCCTATACATAACCAAGGATTACGACTCGTCTTAGGTGCCTTTCGTACATCACCAGCCGAACGTTTATATGTTGAAGCCAATGAACCATCACTGTCTCATAGACGGGACAAATTAGCCCTTCAATATGCCATTAAATTAAAATTTAACCCTTCAAATCCGACTTTCGATAATGTTTTTAATCCTAGTTATGAACCTCTTTTTGATCGAAAACCGAAGTCCATTCGACCATTTGGCCTTCGAATTAAACCAAAATTAAGAGACACTGAAATCGACATAAATTTGATTGCCAAGTACAAAGTACCACAAACACCAACACTTATTTTTGATCTTTGTAATAGTAACAAACCCAGTACAGACCCTACTGTCTTTCAAAGCAAATTGAATGAAATAAAATCGAAATACAGTAACTTCCAACAAATATACATAGATGATTCTAAAGATGGAGATAAGGTAGCTGCAGTAGCTGTTGTTCACAAACACAGCATAAAGAGCCGCCTGCCTGACAATGCCTCTATCTTTTCATCTGAATTTAAGGCAATTGAACTTGCCTTAAATTATATTCAGGAATCTGATGATGACCATTTTGTAATCTTTTCTGATTCCCTTTCGTCTCTTCAAGCACTGGGTAATATTAAACATGATAACCCAGCTGTGCTTCAGCTTTTAGAAAAGTACAATTCTCTTAAAGTTGATAATGTTATTATATTCTGCTAGCTTCCAAGCCATGTAGGAATACGTGGTAATGATAGAGAGCTGATAGTGCTGCAAAAGCAGCATTATGTTTACATATATCTAATGCTAAATTACCTTATACTGATTTTAAAAGTTGTATTAACACATTTATTCATAACTCTTGGCAAGCCGCTTGGGATTTGTCAGTTAACAATAAACTCCATTCAATAAAACCGTTACTTGGAGAATGGCGTTCTTCTAGTAGACCCATTCGTCTAGAAGAAGTTGTCCTAGCCCGTCGCAGGATAGGGCATACACGTTTTACTCATTCATATGTATTACAAGCAGAGCAATTACCAGAATGTATACACTGCTTTGCACCGTTAACGGACAATCACATCTTGTTGGAATGTGTAGACTTTGATCCTATGCGTCAAAGGTACTACAATGTTAATACTATGAAAGAGTTATTTGATACTATAGATTTTAGTCTTGTTTTAGATTTCCTAAAATAAATTAGACTATATAAATCATTATAATGTGTTTATATATATATATATATATATACTGTTTATATACCCGTTGACGGGCATTTGTTGATTTACATATATAGTTTGTGTTACTACCATATTATCCCTTATTTTTTGATAGTTTTATCTTTATATGTTTACATTATTTTTTAATTACGACTTAATTTCTTCATCTTTCGTCTGTTTTTGCGCACAATATGACCTATTTATGTGTCGACGTGCCGTAAAACACCATTCATTCATTGATTACGATTGAAATAAGAACCAAATTATAATTTCTGCATAGCTGGTAAATTTAAACATTTTGATTTATTTTTTTCGCAGATATCGTTTGAAAATATGCCCTGTATATAATTCATAATTATGTTAATTATATTGTTTAGGACCTCAGTCACCATAGTTTAGAACATGACCAATGGGATTTACCATGTTATTTACTTGCTAAACTTATTTCTTTCAGTATATGACCTTCGATGTACATCCGCTGGTACAGGTGAAAGATCTTATTAAATTGAATTTGAAATTTATTTTCCAAAATTGTTTTGTTTGTATTCAAAGCAGTGGCCTCTTTTCACATTGATATATGAGATTGTTAATGTTGTATTCTGAATCATGCGCAATAGATCTTTCTTTTCCTCATCATGCTCATCCGGTAAAACATTTACGCTCTCGCGATGTCTGCTAGGCAATATCACTGAAAAAAAACTGCCTCCGCCATATTTTATAACTTCCTGTTACCTCAAAGTTACTCCAAAACTTTTGGGAAAATGTGAAAGTTGGTATATGTATGTTTTAATTAGCAATTATACAAGTTTCCATCATTCCAAAAGCAGGTTATTCGGTATAAAATTGAAGATGACAATAACTACATTTTGCGCAGGACACGGGCCCAAGTCACTCTATATGTAACACTTGTTACTGAGAATAGAAACAATGTAAACACAAACTATTTACCGCAAAGGAGAAAGCTTCTCTTCTGGCAAAACTATTTGTGAGATAACTATTTTTGATTTAGATATATTCAAGAACCTGTTCATATATGACGACATCTGGTACACAGCCAGTTGTACTGACTAGATATAGGTCTATTCTGTTCCAAAAAAAAAAAAAAAAAAAATAATTTAAAGTCTCTATATAAGCGATTTCAAATATAAGTGATTATTATTAATTTTTTTTAAATAAACGTAAACATAAATACGGAACAAGTACCCCTGTGCCTTCTTGTCAATTCACGGTCGAATGATTATTATTCGACCATATATGATCACGTGATCTGAAGGTCAAACCTTGTTATGAGCTACAACATCCCTTACCGAATCTACATACACCAACATATATGCGACATATATGCGACTTATATGCGGCTTATATGCGACATATATGTCACTTATACTTCACTTACAAGTCTCATCAAATCCTGAGTAAGTGAGTTATATGTATATGTCAAGTGTAAGTCAAGCTGATATGCGGATCTGACATAGGTCAAATAGTTGTACAGGAGTGCTGTATACAACATTTACCGCATATAAGTGAGAACTTAGGCATTTTCTAATCACTTTCTTAGTTGCCGATGTCTGTAATTTTCTAAGTCCAAAATAAAGTGAAATATTTACAAATTCTGTAATTCCAATTTTTGCACAGTTTGATATGACAATGTGGGTATCATTATTACCAGATTTCGGAGACATTCAACATGCATTTAAAACGGGTTTTAAGATAAAAAATATTTTTTAATACAAACTTTTATTTTTATCATTTATTTACCATTGCATGGTATAGCAGTGCATACAGAATATTTTGGTAAAGATGACAACAGATGCACTTATTTCCTCTTAATCACATCATGACAGTCTGTTTGTCAAACTTAAACGGTATATTCCCAATACACCAATGTTTACACACATAAAAGGGATACACGACAATCTGAAAGTATTTATCAGTCATTGAACTTTACATTTCAAATTATTAATCTAGTAGTTTCTTAACTTTTAACTAGTTTGCATTTATTTAAAAACAATGTACCGTATTCGCCACTTTAAGCGCCCCGCCCAGTGGGCACACAACGTTGATTCAACGTTGAGATGTGGTTGGATTCTGGTCACGACGTCGATCAACGTTACTTCAACGTTGAATCAACGTTACCCTATTCAACCTTCAACCATCAACTTGTATGGATATGAGTACTGACGTTGAATCAACGTACTGACGTTGTATCAACGTTGATTCAACGTTACCGTTCTCAACGTTGGAACATCGTTAGAATTGTAACGTTGTATAGACGTTGATAAAAGGTTGACCTTTCAACATTGTGGATATGTATATATATATATATATATATATATATATATATATGATATATCAATCATATAATTGTTTAACGAGGTGTAGGTAAATAAAAGATGTGATAGATAACGCCATTAATCATTGCAGAATTGTATACTGTACTCCTTAAATGTCCTCTTTAATTACATATATATTGACGAATTGCATCCGCGGAATTCGTTTTGCAAGTATTCGTTTTGCAAGTAACGTACGTTAGGCCTAATTGCAACAATAACATGTCGTATATTGCAAAGGCAGCGTAACCCGTAAAACGTTTATCCTAATGATTCGAAGTCGGAAGTTTATAACAGATGTTACCTCCAGTATATGTGTTGAGGGTAATACTGGGAAACTGCGTACTTATGCTACATGTTGTTAAGGATCCTAAGGTTAGATCTTGTCTTATTAAAATAAGATTAAGCGCACATAAACTTCAAAATAGAGCTTGGTCGGTACAAGAATATTCCATTAACAGACAAGACAGACTCTGTAAACTTTGTGATACTAATCAAATTGAAAGCGAAATTCATTTTATGTTGGAATGTCCAAAATATGCTTCAGTAAGAAATGAATTTACAACAGAGATCTCTAATACATGTAAAAATTTCAATGCTTTATGATACAAAAATCAGTTTGCTTTCTTGTTATGTAATGAAGACGAATATATAATCAATAGAACAGCAGGGTTTATTTACACATGTTATACCATGAGATTTAATCATTTGAACTGTAATATAAGTAACAAAACAGGTCTGTCATGTTAGTGTTAAAAATCATGGATTTTTCATACTTAACAGCTGTAAGAACTTGTTGAAGTTCTTGAATTGAATTGATAAACTGTTATTGTTGTTTTATGCCTTATCTAATTAGATGTTTACTTATGTTTAATTGTGTTGTATAATCAGAATTAAGATTTTGTTATTTTATAACCTCATGCATATATGTCAAAATTATTATGTGATTACTATGCCAGTGATGGCCCATAATTGAAAATAAAAGATATTCTATTCTGTTCTATTCCTCCCCTGGATATCCGCTAGGAGGCCACTAACGGAAATGCTGACCCAGCCAATCAAATGCAGGGATATAAAATTTCACGCGGAAAACTGAGAATGTGTCTTGTTTACAAAGAAATGTGTGTATAAAATCGTTTTAGTACAGTTATTTCGATATTCCATAAGCGTCGGTGATCAAGTTCGAAGTGGTTAGTCAGTATTACTTTGTTTGATGGGAAAAGTATGTGTAAAATATTTGTGAACAATAACGAATCCCGATCGATTTCGTACTCGTTGGAATGGGTCCATCTTTTTTGAAGTTTTTCTATCCTTTTTTCAAAAGATATTCTCCAACGACCAGTCTCTTGACGGTAATGTTCTTTATAGATACTGCACACAATCAATTTCTGATTATCAATGCAGCCTCGTTTCGGAGGAAGGGTTTTATGCTCCCCCCCCCCCCCCCCCCCCCCCCCCTCATTTTTACGATTTTGATATTTCATCTGCTTAAAAAGCCACACACAAAAAGATAAAAAAAGAAGGCTTTTAGGGTCAAAGAATGTTTAAATTAAGAATTACGGTGAAATCTTGCATGCTATGTGTGTGGCGAAAATCAATATGAATGAAAATTTCCGTTCAAGAACATATGTCTCTGCAAAATTATAATTGGTAATGTATTAATTAAAGGTATTAAATCTAGCTCTGTAGAGGGCAACATGTACAGTACGGCTCACGCGAAGCACACACTTTACTCGATTCGCCGAGTTTGGCCCTATTGAGTGCCAAGCGAATCTATGCCAAGTCAATGTTTGGATTTGGCGAATCCACGTGGCGAAAGGACACGAAGTCACTCCGTGTAGATTCCAATTAACCATAAGTTCACACCTTTGGCGATTTATTTTTTGGGAACATATCTAAATTTTCCGACCACTTGTTCGACATCGCGCTTGCAAAAAGCAATCAATTGGCAGAAAAATACAAACGCCGTGCAAAGTTGACATGACTGATAAATATAATGAATACATTCAGTAATTCATTTTGAAGTCTACATTAATGAGTCACTGGGACTCACATATGTTGAAAGTCGGTAGCGCGGCAGATTTGTAACTGGAGGCCACGGGTTCAATCCTCCATGGTGCCACTGAGTTCCGTCGGTGTGTTCTTGGGCAAGACACTTTCCCTTAGCCTCGTCCGTCGGATGGGGACGTAAACCGGGCGGTCCCTTGTATCGGGTCTATCCAATACGTTAAAAAAACATAGGCATCTATTCGATAATAAGAGTAGGGCAGGTTCCCGGATTCCTATGTATCCTTCCCCTCTCTCTGGGGCGGCTCTAAATAACCTATACTGTGTTGATGAGCCGTTAAACAACATTCAATTCAGTAAAACATCAGCAAAATATGTGCATACAGTTTCAAAACTGTATAATTTTCGTGTTATTCCTTATTATATATTGCTACCATTCTTTGTTTTACAAAGTATTTCTTTTAGAATATGTGCTTATATGGCGCAGTTGTCTCGGTTCTGTAACGGGTAATCACCATCATAAAAATCTCTATTTTTCTTTATTTTATGGTTGCAAACAGTCTACACAAACTTTAAACAGTTCAATTAGTCCTGAGTAGTTTGACATGCCAATCAAGTGTCAATTTAACTTTAAACATTTTAATTGTGGGTAATATTTTATAACTTTCTTCGGTGGCATTTTGTGTTCATCATCCGGGATTTCCTAGTCTATTCTATTCTGTTATCTCAACAGAGAAGCGCAAAGGACCATGACACAGTCTAGGAATTTCCATACTAGCGAACACCTACAGTTAGTAGAACGTTGTTACTGATTGGATGACAAATAGTTTTACCCAATCAGAATACGCGTACTACATTGTGATTGCGTTCTTATTTAACCGGTGTCGTGTTATATTTGTTCTCTTGTTATCACATCGAAAACGGTTATTTACCACTTGTACAATTTTCGAGCAATGCGTCCATCGGGCACACGTTTAAGAATGATGCGTCCTCAGAAAAAAATGTGCGTCTAGGACGCGGGACGCAGAGCAAAATGAATCACTGACATTTCGAAAAAAATATGGATTTCAAACTTTTAATGCATTTAATCAAACGTTTTTCCGTTTCTGTTGTCAAAAAAAAATCAGTTCTCCTGAGACCGACACAAATAATTTGGATACCCATAATCCCCGGCACTAACAACAGGTTTATGACCCGGAATTCTTTACAATTTGTTTGCTTATTTTTACTAAAAAACTCATCGATATAATAATAATCAACAGCAGAATCGTAAATCGTTTTACAAACACCGATTAAATAATAATTGTAATTTCCAGTATAGTAATTACTAATTGTATTTTATGTTGTCGCCGCGAAGCCGGTAATAGGAACCGCCATATAATTATCGTGACATTATCCGGGCATTCGAATTTTCAAAAAACAAAAAAAAAAATTGTTTTCTGCTTTTTTTAAAGTAATTGAATAATTATGCATTAAAATAACTGCAGCAATAAAGTGTTGCACCTTTCACCTGTGCAGTTTCGACTCGACTAACTCCGAGTTTGTATACACGAAGTATCGTGGCGTAACCGTTATACGCGAAGTATCGTAGCGTAAGTTCGCCGAGAGCCGATTCCCACGCCGAGTAGTTTTATCACCCAAACTCCGCGTAATTACGCAATTTGTAAATTCCTCACTCGGCATGAAATGGTTATACGCCGTGGCCTTTTGATAGATTAAATGTGTAAATAAACAGATTCGTATACCTTACTTTCCTTTTCAGTAAATTTGTTCATATATATATATCTTTCTTTCCTTTTCAGACAAGTGGTGGAGACCTTTGTGGAGGATGAAATTAAAAGGTTTTTAAAATATGCCCAGGAAAGGACTGGAGGTGGAGGGAGGAAGAAATAAACTCAATGGCCTGTTGACTATCACGAGAAAAATTCAAGGACCAAGCAACCAGTCAACAGCAAACTCTATCACAGACCAGTGCTCAACAGTGAATTGCTCTTGCGCTTCCCAAATTGAAATCATGGAACAAAAAAAAAATTAGAGGAGAAGATTGACTTTCTTATGCATAACACATCATCAATGCCACCTGCAAACATACTGCAATCCATTCCACTGAACACCCAGCATAATATGCGCACCTCACAAATACAGCCAATCACACAAAAAGCAATGCCACTTAACAGGCTGCAGATAACTACACCAACAATATCAAACACACATATTTCACCAACAAGCTCACCAAACACACAGAATATTCCACCAACAAACTCACTAATGACACCAAACACACAGAAGAATATTCCGTCAGTGAGCCAGCAAGTGGAAAGCATCGATTCCTTGGATGACGACATTTATACTGCATATCAAGCTGTAAGTATCGGTCTATAAATACGTCTTGCTTGACATTTTCAAAGTAAGGAGTATCTTCCATAAATATTTATAATTAAAAATATTCACTGATGATACTGCGCAGATTATTTAACTGCTGGGATCGATTATATGGAAATCCTTCATGAGATGGGAGACGTGTGATTCTTTTTACGAAAGAGCGTATGAGTGAGTGAAAAAAACAACATGTTACCATCGAGTGAAGGATTTCTCTATAATCGAACACAGCATTTAAATAATCTGTTTATTACATTTTAAATCAGTTTGTGCATGATTTTAACCGAAATTATTCGCTTTGTTGAACGTTATCAGCGGATAACGTTGACGTCAGTACACCGTTATTGACGTCAACTCGGCGTCACAGTTAGTTATTTTTGTGTTCGGAGTTAGTTAATAATATTTAGCTGAGAAATTCCAATCTTTTGCCGATGAAAATGTAATAAAAACGTGTTAATCTATTATACTTTAAAAAAAATGTAGGTATAAAGTGCAGGCATATATTCTTTTATAGAGTTCTAATTTTTGTTGAGCCCGTTTACGGATCTCGATTTAGCGATTACAATGTTGTCCGGGTATATATTTGTCCATTAGTCTGTTCGAGCTATCGAAATATAGGTCACATTTGGTCGGATCAGCATGACATAATGTTGATCCTTGTTGAAAACTATTTTGATTTGACATTAAACATGGCCGCCAGCGGCCATCTTTTTTACATAGCATTACATAGTAAAAACTTGTAGCGACTACTCCTCTGAAACTACTTGACAGATTTCCATGAAACTTCACAAGAATGTTGCTCTTGATGTCTAATTGATCCCAGCAAAATTTTGGATAGGCCTGAAATTCAAGATGGCCACCACGGCTAAATATTTATTTTTTAAAAACAAGTTTGTAGCAACTACTTCTTGACAACTGTAAGTGATATTGATATCGGACTTTTTCTAAAATGATCACCATGACATGATGTTGATCCTTGTCGAAAATTATTTTGATTCAACATTAAACATGACCCCCAGTGGCCATCTTTGTTTACATAGAGTTATATAGTAAAAACTTGTAACGACTACTCCTGAAACTATGTTACATATTTTTATGAAATTTCACAGGAATGCTGATCTAGCTATCAAAACCTATCAGTAGAGCTTCAAGGTCGTTGACCTCTTTTTTGTTTCATTTAGAGTTCCAGCACACATGAAGTCGAGTTGGTTCCTGGCTATGGTGTGAGACTATCGGTAGCACAGCTTGATGCCTGCCTTAGAAGGCAAAAAACAGTGGAACTGCCATGGCAAGGCTTTTGATAATTGTGTTTTTTGACGACGAGACACTGAGAAACAGTTGTGTGAAGGGTACTAAATCAAGGGCACCACTAGACGGCACGATTGTGAATGCCATTATTAGTACCGTAAGTAGTTTTGAGCTAGTTTTATTATTACTGTAACTTGACACTGTCCATAATTAAAGCAGATATTGAGCTCAAGCAAATAAACTTCTTTTTTTCACTCATGAAATGTATGTGTAGAAACATGATCTCATAGACCCACATAAGTGTGCTGTAATAAATGTGTTGATTAAAACCTAAAAGGTTTTATTTATTGTTTGTAATCGCTGGAACTGCAATATTTATATCAGTTGCTCATGTGACATCCATTAAAGAGACAATGTCTGTAACTTTTAGCTCTTAAAACACACAATATTACCGTCAGTGTGTTAAATAAGAATGAAACATACAATTTGATTAGTTAAGATTTTGGCTAGCATTTTTAAGATTTACCGATATGTTATTTTGATATCAGATACAGGGTTTATAGAACACTATAGCTATGCCCTTGAGATGATGACAGACATGATAAACAATACAAGTTTAATGTCCGAATCAATGTCTTTGATGATATTGTAGGCACTTTGTCTTAAGATCAGTGTAACTAGGTGCCACTTTTTATTTTCCTAGGACTGAAACATTACTGATTGTACTATTAAAATCAAAATGAGTATGAGTACGATAGTTACAATGTCACTATCAATTTGCGTACGGAATTGGTAAAGAGTTCTCGTTCGTGAATTAATTTGTGGGAATTCTTTTTTCCCCCGCATTATTAAAATTTCACTGGACATTTACCGTCAACAGCATGCTTTTCGAAATTGAATGCATGCATTTTAAGATTATTTTAATTGGGTTAGAGTTTGCATGAAAAATACATCAAGAAGCATTTTTCCACCCAATAGACAACCCCATATTATAGAAATGTTTTTTGTTTTGTTTTTGTATTTAGCCCCTACAGAAGGAATTAATGGAACTACCCCTACATATGTTTTTAAAAGTGCTGTCTTTGGGGCGTGCATGTTTTCAGGAACAGCTGGAGTAAAGCTGATATATATATATATATATATATATATATATATATATTTACATCTCATTAACTCAATTCCTTTTTCCTCTTCATATGCATTTTAATAAGTGCCTCCATGAAAAGACGATACGACTGAAGCTTTCTCGCCTCTCACCGTTGTGGGTTCAAATCCCCCTGGGAGCTAGACTTGTCCAAGGAGGAAGTATCGCTTCTTACGGATGGTGAGAGGTTTATAGTACTGGTTCTACCCAGGAACAATGGGATGGTATGTCTACCACAAAAAAATCGACTGTCATATATGGCCATACATGGGTTTAAAATGACCTAAAACACCATTCTGTTCATTTCAAACAAACCATAATGATGAATATGCTAGATATATAGCTGATTTTTGAAAAGTATATTATATTTTATATATTTCAAAACCATTTATGTAATTTAATATGTTCATTATAATATTTTCTTTGATTACAGGTGGTTGCTGGATCAAAGCCCTGCGGTGGAAACATCTGCTGAAGTTCTGTGTTGTAAAAAGAAGATACCAATTAAACCTCAATATTATGTTCAAAGTTTAAACGCTTTCTGTCTTCTTTCTTCACATATTTTACGCCCTTAGGGACGTATACTAGGTCTTGGCGATTGTCCGTCCATCTGTCTGTCCGTCCGTTAACTTTTTGTCTGACAACTGATTGGCTAATAACTTGAAAGTATAAGGTCTACAACAATGAAACTTTGTAAACATCTTTAGCATGATCCAATGTATGCATCTAATAAAGGCCCATAACTATGGTTCATATTTTTTGAATTGTTCACCCCTTGAAAACAGGTTTAACTGCCTTTTACAAGTGATTGTGACTAATAACTTTCAAAGTATTAGATGTATAACAATGAAACTTTGCACACATCTTTCAACATGAGCCAATGAATATGTGTTAATTACGAAAAAAGGACCATAACTGTGATTTTTTAAAACTATTTCCCTTTGAAATAGGTTTAACCTTGACAACCACAGGCGTATATGCCCTGCTAGGCTACATGTGTATACCCCGCTAAGCAGTGATCTTGTTGCGGCAGGAAACCACAGAAAACAAGATCAGTGGATGACCTTGCAGATTCTAGAAATCAATCCCTGCAGGTGGTCAAGAAACTAAATGTGCTTCTGTCTGGTGAAGTATAATTGACATATAAGTGGCTTATATGTGACATATAAGTGGCTTATATGTTGCTTATATGTACAGCATTGACATCCCAGCTAAACATATAAGCCACTTATAAGTCACTTATATGTGACATATAAGTGAACTGCAATACTTATCTGGACATATAAGTGACATAGATCTCATTTGCATACTTATAAGCGGCATAGATCTCATTTGCATTTAAAATCAATATATGTCACTTATAAGTGAAAGATATAAGCCAAGTATAAGTGACATATATGTAACATACATCTTGACATATAAGCAACATAGATCTCGACATATAAGTAACATATGCAATTTCCGTAAGGGAGAGTATATTATGTATTTATTGCGCATGTATGCTATTCGCCTAGGGAGTTGATGTATCAATAATAACAGGTGTGTTCATCTATGTCTCATTCAGCAACAAGCGTTCCCGGTTGATCAACATGTTCGCGGATATAAATGTTCACGATGCCGACATGTTCGCGGCTATAAAGGTTCGCGATGCCGACCCCACGCGAAAATCGTGAACGTTATTAGCACGCGAACGTTGCTAGGTTTACAGTATAGGAATGTATTCGATCGTAAGAGTAGGAAACGTTTCCCTGATTGCGTTTCCTGGATTCAGGTGTAAACCAGTTATTCTTTGCAGTGTAGCAGTTTTTCATTTTAGTACTAATTTCGGGTGTATTTTTTTAAACATGATATTCATTTACTTGTTCAGACTTAATTTTACTAAATAACACTTAAAATAAAATATGCGATACTTTTCAACCATTTCTTTGATTTATATGTTTTGTCATGCGCATGATTAAAATGTGTGACATTGTGACACTTGCGTAAATAGCATTAGTATGTTGATTGCGGTTATCCTTTAATCGTATATAAGTGTAGGTGAAAGTGTACTTATGTAACGAATTAAGCACTTGTAAATGTAAACATATATAAATACTTTATCTTCGGACACTAAGTGATGAAAAGTTAAACCCCAAACAAACAATCAAATAAAACAAATAAACAATAAGAATACTTAAATACATGCATATATTTAAATAGCAAACAAATGCAAACAAATGCAAAACATCTCCGTTCAGAAGCTTTGTCTCATATCCTAACCATGAAACTTGTTTCCACTTGAATTATTTCATTTGATATTTTGCTTTTTCTGTTTAAAATGAATAACAGATATACAATACAATATATGTGTTTATTATAATTATGCTATTTCATTGCGCTATTATATCTTAGTTTCTATCTAAGTACTGTGGTTTTGGTTGAAAAAATAGTGAAATACTCTAACATGCAGATCGGAAAATGCTGTAAGGGAGATACCTAAATATATCAGAAGATGTTCGTAAAGCGCCCATATCACTGTATCTATAGATATAAAGCATAATAAGCCCATATGCGCATATATTGCACATAAATAGTAACTATTTTAAAAATGTATACTTGGTCTCGGTTTAACGTATATGTTAAAGCATGTACTGTGTGTTTATTATTTTTGGTTGAGTCCAATGAAAGACACTATAATGAAATGTAATGCATCTCTATATTAGTATGTTACAATTGAATTGCACCATACATGCACTACGATAAATGTAGATGGTGCAACTATTATCCTCGAATATGTTTTGAATGTGACAGGTTATTGTGCACTACGACAGATGTAGATGCTGCAACTATTATCCTCGAATATGTTTTGAATGTGACAAGTTATTGTGCACTATGATGGATGTAGATGGTGCAACTACTATCCTCGAATATGTTTTGAATGTGACAGGTTACTGTGCACTACGATGGATGTAGATGGTGCAACTATTATCCTCGAATATGTTTTGAATGTGACAGGTTACTGTGCACTACGATGGATGTAGATGGTGCAACTATTATCCTCGAATATGTTTTGAATGTGACAGGTTATTGTGCACTACGATGGATGTAGATGGTGCAACTATTATCCTCGAATATGTTTTGAATGTGACAGGTTACTGTGCACTACGATGGATGTAGATGGTGCAACTATTATCCTCGAATATGTTTTGAATGTGACAGGTTATTGTGCACTACGATTGATGTAGATGGTGCAACTTTTATCCTCCAATATGTTTTGAATGTGACAGATTGTTGTGCACTACGATGGATGTAGATGGTGCAACTATTATCCTCGAATATGTTTTGAATGTGACATGTTATTGTGCACTACGATGGATGTAGATGGTGCAACTATTATCCTCGAATATGTTTTGAATGTGACAGGTTACTGTGCACTACAATGGATGTAGATGGTGCAACTATTATCCTCTAATATGTTTTGAATTTGACAGGTTATTGTGCACTACGATGGATGTAGATGGTGCAACTATTATCCTCCAATATGTTTTGAATGTGACTGATTGTTGTGCACTACGATGGATGTAGATGGTGCAACTATTATCCTCGAATATGTTTTGAATGTGACAGGTTATTGTGCACTACGATGGATGTAGATGGTGCAACTAGTATCCTCGAATATATTTTGAATGTGACAGGTTACTGTGCACTACGATGGATGTAGAAGGTGCAACTATTATACTCGAATATGTTTTGAATGTGACAGGTTACTGTGCACTACGATGGATGTAGATGGTGCAACTATTATCCTCGAATATGTTTTGAATGTGACAGGTTATTATGCACTACGATGGATGTAGATGGTGCAACTATTATCCTCGAATATGTTTTAAATGTGACAGGTTACTGTGCACTACGATGGATGTAGATGGTGCACCTATTATCCTCGAATAAGTTTTGAATGTGACAGGTTATTGTGCACAACGATGGATGTAGATGGTGCAACTATTATCCTCGAATATGTTTTGAATGTGACAGGTTATTGTGCACTACGATGGATGTAGATGGTGCAACTATTATCCTCGAATATATTTTGAATGTGACAGGTTACTGTGCACTACGATGGATGTAGATGGTGCAACTATTATCCTCTAATATGTTTTGAATGTGACAGGTTATTGTGCACTACGATGGATTTAGATGGTGCAACTACTATCCTCGAATATGTTTTGAATGTGACAGGTTACTGTGCACTACGATGGATGTAGATGGTGCAACTATTATCCTCGAATATGTTTTGAATGTGACAGGTTATTGTGCACTACGATGGATGTAGATGGTGCAAATATTATCCTCGAATATGTTTTGAATGTGACAGGTTATTGTGCCCTACGATGGATGTAGATGGTGCAACTATTATCCTCGAATATATTTTGAATGTGACAGGTTACTGTGCACTTCGATGGATGTAGATGGTGCAACTATTATATTCGAATATGTTTTGAATGTGACAGGTTATTTCGCACTACGATGGATGTAGATGGTGCAACTATTATCCTCGAATATGTTTTGAATGTGACAGGTTATTGTGCACTACGACAGATGTAGATGGTGCAACTATTATCCTCGAATATGTTATGAATGTGACAAGTTATTGTGCACTACGATATATGTAGATGGTGCAACTATTATCCTCGAATATATTTTGAATGTGACAGGTTACTGTGCACTACGATCGATGTAGATGGTGCAACTATTATCCTCGAATATGTTTTGAATGTGACAGGTTATTGTGCACTACGATGGATGTAGATGGTGCAACTATTATCCTCGAATATGTTTTGAATGTGACAGGTTATTGTGCACTACGATGGATGTAGATGGTGCAACTATTATCCTCCAATATGTTTTGAATGTGATAGGTTAATGTGTACTACGAGAGATGTAGATGGTGCAACTATTATCCTCGAATATGTTTTGAATGTGACAGGTTATTGTGCACTACGATGGATGTAGATGGTGCAACTATTATCCTCGAATATGTTCTGAATGTGACAGGTTATTTCGCTCTACGATGGATGTAGATGGTGCAACTATTATCCTCGAATATGTTTTGAATGTGACAGGTTATTGTGCACTACGAGAGATGTAGATGGTGCAACTATTATCCTCGAATATGTTTGAATGTGACAGGTTACTGTGCACTACGATGGATGTAGATGGTGCAACTACTATCCTCGAATATATTTTGAATGTGACAGGTTATTGTGCACTACGATGGATGTAGATGGTGCAACTATTATCCTCGAATATGTTTTGAATGTGACAGGTTACTGTGCACTACGACAGATGTAGATGGTGCAACTATTATCCTCTAATATGTTTTGAATGTGACAGGTTATTGTGCACTACGATGGATGTAGATGGTGCAACTGTTATCCTCGAATATGTTTGAATGTGACAGGTTATTGTGCACTACGATGGATGTAGATGGTGCAACTATTATCCTCGAATATGTTTTGAATGTGACAGGTTACTGTGCACTACAATGGATGTAGATGGTGCAACTATTATCCTCTAATATGTTTTGAAAGTGACAGGTTATTGTGCACTACGATGGAAGTAGATGGTGCAACTATTATCCTCGAATATGTTTTGAATGTGACAGGTTATTGTGCACTACGATGGATGTAGATGGTGCAACTATTATCCTCGAATATGTTTTGAATGTGACAGGTTACTGTGCACTACGATGGATGTAGATGGTGCAACTATTATCCTCTAATATGTTTCGAATGTGACAGATTGTTGTGCACTACGATGGATGTAGATGGTGCAACTATTATCCTCGAATATGTTTTGAATGTGACAGGTTATTGTGCACTACGATGGATGTAGATCGTGCATCTATTATCCTCGAATATATTTTGAATGTGACAGGTTACTTTGCACTACGATTGATGTAGATGGTGCAACTATTATCCTCGAATATGTTTTGATTGTGACAGGTTATTGTGCACTACGATGGATGTAGATGGTGCAACTATTATCCTCCAATATATTTTGAATGTGACAGGTTACTGTGCACTTCGATGGATGTAGATGGTGCAACTATTATATTCGAATATGTTTTGAATGTGACAGGTTATTTCGCACTACGATGGATGTAGATGGTGCAACTATTATCCTCGAATATGTTTTGAATGTGACAGGTTATTGTGCACTACGACAGATGTAGATGGTGCAACTATTATCCTCGAATATGTTATGAATGTGACAAGTTATTGTGCACTACGATATATGTAGATGGTGCAACTATTATCCTCGAATATATTTTGAATGTGACAGGTTACTGTGTACTACGATCGATGTAGATGGTGCAACTATTATCCTCGAATATGTTTTGAATGTGACAGGTTATTGTGCACTACGATGGATGTAGATGGTGCAACTATTATCCTCGAATATGTTTTGAATGTGACAGGTTATTGTGCACTACGATGGATGTAGATGGTGCAACTATTATCCTCCAATATGTTTTGAATGTGATAGGTTAATGTGTACTACGAGAGATGTAGATGGTGCAACTATTATCCTCGAATATGTTTTGAATGTGACAGGTTATTGTGCACTACGATGGATGTAGATGGTGCAACTATTATCCTCGAATATGTTCTGAATGTGACAGGTTATTTCGCACTACGATGGATGTAGATGGTGCAACTATTATCCTCGAATATGTTTTGAATGTGACAGGTTATTGTGCACTACGAGAGATGTAGATGGTGCAACTATTATCCTCGAATATGTTTGAATGTGATAGGTTACTTTGCAATACGATGGATGTAGATGGTGCAACTACTATCCTCGAATATATTTTGAATGTGACAGGTTATTGTGCACTACGATGGATGTAGATGGTGCAACTATTATCCTCGAATATGTTTTGAATGTGACAGGTTACTGTGCACTACGACAGATGTAGATGGTGCAACTATTATCCTCTAATATGTTTTGAATGTGACAGGTTATTGTGCACTACGATGGATGTAGATGGTGCAACTGTTATCCTCGAATATGTTTGAATGTGACAGGTTATTGTGCACTACGATGGATGTAGATGGTGCAACTATTATCCTCGAATATGTTTTGAATGTGACAGGTTACTGTGCACTACGATGGATGTAGATGGTGCAACTATTATCCTCTAATATGTTTTGAAAGTGACAGGTTATTGTGCACTACGATGGAAGTAGATGGTGCAACTATTATCCTCGAATATGTTTTGAATGTGACAGGTTATTGTGCACTACGATGGATGTAGATGGTGCAACTATTATCCTCGAATATGTTTTGAATGTGACAGGTTACTGTGCACTACGATGGATGTAGATGGTGCAACTATTATCCTCTAATATGTTTTGATTGTGACAGGTTATTGTGCACTACGATGGATGTAGATGGTGCAACTATTATCCTCCAATATGTTTCGAATGTGACAGATTGTTGTGCACTACGATGGATGTAGATGGTGCAACTATTATCCTCGAATATGTTTTGAATGTGACAGGTTATTGTGCACTACGATGGATGTAGATCGTGCATCTATTATCCTCGAATATATTTTGAATGTGACAGGTTACTTTGCACTACGATTGATGTAGATGGTGCAACTATTATCCTCGAATATATTTTGAATGTGACAGGTTATTGTGCACTACGATGGATTTAGATGGTGCAACTACTATCCTCGAATATGTTTTGAATGTGACAGGTTACTCTGCACTACGATGGATGTATATGGTGCAACTATTATCCTCGAATATGTTTTGAAAATGACAGGTTATTGTGCACTACGAGAGATGTAGATGGTGCAACTATTATCCTCGAATATGTTTGAATGTGACAGGTTACTGTGCACTACGATGGATGTAGATGGTGCAACTACTATCCTCGAATATATTTTGAATGTGACAGGTTATTGTGCACTACGATGGATGTAGATGGTGCAACTATTATCCTCGAATATGTTTGAATGTGACAGGTTATTGTGCACTACGATGGATGTAGATGGTGCAACTATTATCCTCGAATATGTTTTGAATGTGACAGGTTACTGTGCACTACGATGGATGTAGATGGTGCAACTATTATCCTCTAATATGTTTTGAATGTGACAGGTTATTGTGCACTACGATGGATGTAGATGGTGCAACTATTATCCTCGAATATGTTTTGAATGTGACAGGTTATTGTGCACTACGATGGATGTAGATGGTGCAACTATTATCCTCCAATATGTTTTGAATGTGACAGATTGTTGTGCACTACGATGGATGTAGATGGTGCAACTATTATCCTCGAATATGTTTTGAATGTGACAGGTTATTGTGCACTACGATGGATGTAGATGGTGCAACTATTATCCTCGAATATATTTTGAATGTGACAGGTTACTGTGCACTACGATTGATGTAGATGGTGCAACTATTATCCTCGAATATATTTTGAATGTGACAGGTTATTGTGCACTACGATGGATTTAGATGGTGCAACTACTATCCTCGAATATGTTTTGAATGTGACAGGTTACTGTGCACTACGATGGATGTAGTTGGTGCAACTATTATCCTCGAATATGTTTTGAATGTGACAGGTTATTGTGCACTACGATGGATGTAGATGGTGCAACTATTATCCTCGACTATGTTTTGAATGTGACATGTTATTGTGCCCTACGATGGATGTAGATGGTGCAACTATTATCCTCGAATATATTTTGAATGTGACAGGTTACTGTGCACTACGATGGATGTAGATGGTGCAACTATTATACTCGAATATGTTTTGAATGTGACAGGTTATTTCGCACTACGATGGATGTAGATGGTGCAACTATTATCCTCGAATATGTTTTGAATGTGACAGGTTATTGTGCACTACGACAGATGTAGATGGTGCAACTATTATCCTCGAATATGTTATGAATGTGACAAGTTATTGTGCACTAATATATATGTAGATGGTGCAACTATTATCCTCGAATATATTTTGAATGTGACAGGTTACTGTGCACTACGATGGATGTAGATGGTGCAACTATTATCCTCGAATATGTTTTGAATGTGACAGGTTATTGTGCACTACGATGGATGTAGATGGTGCAACTATTATCCTCGAATATGTTTTGAATGTGACAGGTTATTGTGCACTACGATGGATGTAGATGGTGCAACTATTATCCTCGACTATGTTTTGAATATGACAGGTTACTGCTGACTGCTGTAATTATTCTACCTAACAAGACTAAAATTAAAATGATGTTTGTTTGCCGGTCACCGGTTCAAACATTCGGCCAGACTTCAAATTTCCTTTTTCTGTAAAATATGATCGATTCATTTTTTTGTAAAGCACAGACAGTGTTTCCTCATCATCTTTATTAGTTTGGTTTACCAGTTATTTTAGAATTGTATGTACAATGTTAACAATTTTCAACATTGCAATACAAACCCAGTAAACTATAATCATCTTTAATAAGTACAAATAGTCGTGTCCGAACAAACAACATTCACAAAATAATCTAACACACATGGAGGGAAAAAACATATGTTCCTACCTACCTACCCGTCTGAAACTGGTGTAGGCAAACTAAGACATTTTAAGTGTGGCCCAAGCACATTTTTTTGTTCGGACAGTGTGTTTAATTTTTACTGAAAAAACAAACCACAACTTACGTCGAGATGTTATGAGAAAGTTAATGGAAAGCGCATGTTATATACTCACAAAAAAAGTATACCCCCTTTTTTTGCTGGTTTTCCCATAGGCCAGTTTTTGAGGGCGTAGAACAGCTTGAACAGCGCTTTCATTAAACCATGTTTGATTTGTTTAAGTACGCTTCACTGAGTACTAAATATTCCTTTAAACAGCTTCAAATGTTGACAAGCAATACTCGTTTATGGATGCTATGGAAACCTTAAAGGGAGGTAATTTGATGATTTTTAATAATCAAAAGCTGCTACCTACACAATCGGTGTTGTGTTTTTCTGTGATTTCCTTTTCGAAAGCAACGTATAGTGAATATTGTCTTGGACACATTGGGGGTAACGTTTGCAGATTATGTGTTTTTACCAAAAATGCATGGTTTAAGAAAAAGGGGGACAACCCCCTTGTGTACTGAACATTTCAAAACAATATTTTGTTTGGACTTTTGGAGGTAGTCGATCTAATTACTCGATATACATCATTTGTTATTTCCTATTTTGCTGTCTATATAATAAGGTTAACAGAAACCTTGTACTTTTTTTTATTTTTGGTCAGTATATATCATCATAAATGTATACTATGATTATTATCTTTTGATAAAACTGTTCAATTAGAATTTGTATTTGAATGTCTTTGTAAATACACGTATAAATCGTTAATACTGTTATGATTACCCTAATATCTGAAATCCGCCGCACTCAGTCAAGCATAAATTATAAAAGATGTTATTTAGTTTATACGTGGTGTAAAATCATTTAATATTTTGAAGCATTCGGGGTGGGTGGTGGAACTTGTTGGGTTTCACAGTCTTAGCCATGTATAGAGGATAATTGTTGTTTAGTATGATAAAATTGCTGTGTTTTAATTCCCCATAACTTCTAAATTTCTTAACCTATTTCAATAATCTACGACTCATTTTCTTAAGTTATTTCCAATCCAATGATATAACTTTTATAGTTTATAAAAAAATGACCAACTGACATTTTTCATTGAAATGACAACAATTCTGATATACTTGACCAGTTTTAAAAGTATAGCTCATTTTCTTAGTTAGACCATTTACAATCGGATGATATATATTAAACAGTTATGATCTAAACAAATAATAAAAAAAAAATTGATATTGAAAAAAAAGTAGTTCACTGAGGTGGCAGTGAAAAAATAAAACTCTTTATTTCACACGCATGAAATACCACTTTTATTTCATTTCTAAAATCCACTATTTCACTGCTAAGCATAAAATAAGATACGTTATTGAAATACAGCGCTATTATGAGTTGATCATAGTTGTACTATTTCACCATCTAGGAAGTGTTGAAAAGTATGAAATTGCGTTGTCTTAGATAACAGGATTATTACTGGATTAACGTGATTTGGAAGTATTTATCACTGCTAGTGAACACGCCATATATGCATGGTTTCGCGAGAAGCTTTATTCTCGTGTTTGATCCTCGAGATATAGTATATCCACAAGAGTTGATGCTTACTCTAGTAAAAATCATTTTTGTTGTATACCTTCATAAGAAAGCTCGTTAAGTAGTATAGCACCGTATAGTAGACTATTGTGTTTACACAAGTAGGCGACTAGTTTGTTTACACAGGTAGGCGATGACGTCTCACGACGTCAACGTCATACGACGTTTACAGTATAGTGATACAGAAAACTGCTTTTTAGTAGTATAGTGAATCAGATTCAGAAAACTTCTAGAGATGACACTTTTTTTTGTTTTCAATAGGAAATGAATGTACATGGTATATATTATTAATCGGTATAGAATACATGCTTTTATTTGAGATTATATTTGCTGAGAGTTTTGCTTTTGTCACAATCTGAATTTACCATACAATGTATTCTGTCAATTAATTTATTATACAACATGCATATTTCAAACAGATAAGTTACAGTGCTACCAGTCCAGAACTAAGTGACGTCACAAGATACGAATATTTCATGAGAACGGTTTCCTCAGACGAGTATCAAGCACGAGCAATCGCGGAAATTTTAAAGTTAGTGGTTTAAATACTGAGATAATGTGAATAATGACAGATGTATTGTTCTTGCTTTCTGCATTTCCTCGCATATCTTTCTATTATTATATCAAGTTTCATTCCGGTCCCATTAATAGTTTTAAAGGCGCTTCGTCAAATTGCTCGTACTGTTTAATGTGTGATCAAAGTGAGCATATCGTATTTGTATGTATTCGATAAAATTCCGTACTTGTATATTTAATATATTATTTATAGTAAATAAAGGAAACATTGAGCTTCATAAAATGAGGTGTTTCTTTCACCTTGTGTAAAGAGAATTATTTATGTAAGGCCTCGTTTTATTTATTTAAGGGCTCGGGAATGGACATACGTGTCTGTTGTTTACGAGGATACAAGTTACGGTCAGCTGGGAGTTACCGCCATCAAGAAGGAAGCCGTAGCTCGGAATATATGTATTGCCGATTCTCTTGAAGTCAAAAGGTATACAACAGCAAACAACGACAATCTAAAGCTAATCCTTGAGTTTTAATCTTGAGGAAACTTATTTTATTGTTATACACTACCTATCGACGAGATATGTATTGACATGCAATTGTTTCCATGGTAGGGCGTTGGAGAAACATTGTGAATTTAAATTCTAAGTTATTTTTCCGAATGGCCTTTTTGGTGTAAATATATTTATATTTTTCAAAGGTTTACAACACTATATAAATTATGTAATTGTACAGAGAATATGATATAATGTTGGCCTTTTGGTCTTAACATATAGTTAACTACTAAAGCTACATATTGTATCTGCTCCACAGGTATTTCTCCACAGAGGATGAAAAGAATAAGCAACTTCAAGATGTCCTATCTAGATTGAGGCAGTATAACAATACAGAAAGTAAACACAATATTTTATTTGGATTAGTGTTTTTTTGTTTCAACAATACTCAATACGTATACACTTAAATCTATGTATAAATTGTTTATCAACATTATCAAAGTGTCCTTGCCTGTACATACCATTCATGGTTTTGTCTATACATACCATTCATGGTTCTTCATTTGGCGCACAGTTAAAATTAAATTAAATAAAACATGTCAAGGAATGCTTTATCTATCTGAGCTATCTACTTGGGTATTTGATTATAAATCTGAGATGCAAATTAGTAAAAACAATAACAGAGAGCAAAATTACAAAACACGCATTGAAAACAAACACTTATACATATCGATAGAAGCAAAGTAAGGACATAACAAAACATATAAATGGGTTATTAACAAGCCTATCATCTTGCAATGGTCAGTGGCTAAATGAGCCTCTGGAGGTTAAACCATGAGCTGGGTTTAGTTTCCCCCATCACAACCTTGTCTTTTCCGTATAGTAGAACTAACCTTTATATTTGAATACTCAAACAGCTAAAGACTACTCAACAAATAGGTAGTGTAGAATTTAATTAGTTGTACAGTGTTAAGTACAACCAGGGAGTAAATATGTATATTTACTCCCTGGTACAACACTGAATTGTACTGGACAAAGTACCCAGCAAACAGAATGAATCCATATTTGGACGTATATTTATTTCATATATGTGCTATGTAAAAACGTTGGAACTCAACCGCAATATTAGAGAAATATTGATTCCACCAATATGTTGGCCTACAAATAAGTTGCAAATATGATCTCAATAAGGATGACTGCAACAATCCAAATAAGTAGTTCTTGAGATTCATTTTTTCTTTACTCACTTAGGTCAGATAGTGGTAATTCTGTTCCTGTCTCAAGATATCGTGGAGGATTTATTTGAGCTCGTAATGAGAGTCACAAACGACTCTTTCGTTTGGGTTGGTAGTGATGCTTGGACGGGACGCACGCTTAGACCTAGTATACGGCATATTGCCGCGAATACTATTGGTGTACAGCCAATGATAAGGAAAGTTCCAGAGTTTGACATGTATTTTGAAAGGTATTAGGCCAAATCTAATGTTATTTAATATAATCGAATCTAATACAAACACTCCATTTTCATAAAACTTCTCTAATATATGTCAGCATACTAATATCTACGCTTTGATATTTGTAACATGATATTCATTTTTCTTTACAACCACTCTAAGATGAATGTTATAAAGCTTTGCGAACTTGTTTAATACACGGGTTATTCATATAGACACTCGCCCAGATATAATTGTGTAGAGCCTGTTTAGCATAATCTGTATTGAAGTAAACACTTATTAATACTGTAATCTACTCAATTAGACCGTGTCTGACACTTTTTCTCTCTGTGTTTGTTGTTTCCAAGAGATCCGCTTTTCAGAATTTATTACTAATACACTTTGCCTTACGTGTAGCTTGAGACCAAACACTTCGCAGACCGATAGGAATCCTTGGTTTGATGAGTACTGGAGACAACTGTTCAATTGTAGTAATGAATGCAAAGACAAAAACATCAAAAATGGTATGCTTTTATTGCTTTATTTTGTTTAACCATTTATGTACTATAAGGTTACATTTATGTACTGTAAGGTTACATTTATGTACTGTAAGGTTACATAAAGGTTACATTTATGTACTGTAAGGTTACATTTATGTACTATAAGGTTACATTTATGTACTGTAAGGTTACATTTATGTACTGTAAGGTTACATTTATGTACTGTAAGGTTACATTTATTTCTAATTAAGGACTATTGGTTCCCCATTTTTGTAAAATAGATCCGAAATGGATGGGATATGGTCAAGCGAAATGTTCAACATAGTGCATATTTTAGGCATGAGCAATGTCAATCATATATCGTATTACATGGCAGTAAATCAACACTATTGATCTGAACATAATATCAGAAAGAAAACTTACATAGCAGAAATCGTACCCTTTATATCCGAAACGTTTGATACAATTTTACTCAGAGTTCATAATGTTCAAACTATGCATTTGGTTGAAAATTTCCACTTGACCCTATCCCATCCATTGTGAGACTTTTAAAAAAAAAATGACTGACAAGTCACTGTTATACTTGATGCATTTGGTTGTGTTAGGTCATGAAACGACTTATACCATGTATTCATGTTTATCTCTTGCTCCTCACCGCTGTAGGTTCGATCCCTCAGGGGCCTAGGAATCCTTATGTGAGGAAGCTATCCAGTTGGCTTGCGGAACGTCGGTGGTTCTACCCAGGTGCCCACCCGTGCACGAAAATTGCCCGGAGGGGCACCTGGGGTCTTCCTCCACCAGTGGAAGCTGGAAAGTCGACATATGACCTTAGCTGTTGGTGCGACTATAAATCCAATTCAATTCATGTTTATTTCTTAACACGTGTGTGTGGCTTTATTGTTTTCTTTATACCCATGTTTAACGTTATGCTGTTTTTTATCATTAGGGACGTATAACAAGAACCTGAACACATACTCAGTGATGGATGCCGTGTATGCCTTTGCGCATGCCTTAAAATCACTCTATAAAGACAGGTGTGGATTCCCATCGAGTAAGAAAAAATGTACTATTTTGGACAGGACAAGGGCCGAGGATTTCAAAGACTACCTGCTGAACGTGTCTTTTAAAGGTCTCGACCACTTGTATCTTACTCTACTTTGGTATCATAAATAGATTAAATCATAAATAACATCCGCAACCGATTGTATTTATTTTATATCAATATTATTATCATAGATTATAAAATTATCACTTGCACAAAAAATCACGCATATCAAGTATTACAGATTAGTTGTTTATATAAAAAAAAAAGATAATAGATATATTTTCAATTAAACAGTAGCTAAGTAACCCACTTTAGTGAGTCATTTGCACAACACTACTTACAACTACTACAATTCATAAACAAAAACTCGCTTAATATCTTCTATAATATACAATTATGCAGATCCGACCGGCGAAAACTTTAGCTTTAATGGGAATAATGGACCGCCGCGGTACAGCGTGATGCAGTTTGATGGTAATGTCTGGAACGAGGTCGGAATATTCGAAGGTATGTATTATAGAGATTATTTAACTGATGGATTCGAAGATTCGAAGATAGGATTCCTTCCTTCCTTGTCTCTTTCATTGTAGTTTCTATTCCTTGTTTGCAGTACAGTGCGGACCTACGATGCCATTGCGTTCGGACGCTGTGGTTTCTATAGGACCCTATATATCATTTTGTTAGTTTGTTTATTGGTTATTTTGACGAACAAGCGGATGAGAGTGAGTGAAAAAAAAAACCCACCTATCATCGAGTAAATCAATTCTAACTAGTCGAACCCAGCAGTTAAATAGTATATGTATTACATTTTAAATCACTTTGTGTATGATTTTATCCGAATTGTTTCGCTTTGTTGAATGTTATCGGATGATGATGTCGACGTCATCAACACTTTCGTAGATCTAGTTAGCTATAAGTATCTAAAGATCATGAATTTTCTTTCGCTGAGTAATAATTACACTGACCATTCAGTGTCGTGTTAGTTTCCAACCTATGTTTTAAATAGAACGATGTAGATCTAGCAGATACTGGAAAAATAAAAAAATGGCGATTATGGCATGTTTGTTTATATGTTTGTTTGTTTACAAGTTTTCTTCACCACCCTTTTTGTTGTTTTTTGTCTCTTTCATTGTAATTTCTATTCCTTGTTTGCAGTACAGTGCGGACCTACGATGCCATTGCGTTCGGACGCTGTGGTTTCTATAGGACCCTATATATCATTTTGTTAGTTTGTTTATTGGTTAATTCGTTTGTGTTTGTTTGTATGTTGTTTTACGTCATTTTCATCACATGCAAGACAAGTTAGTAAGCAATTAATAAGACAAGACTTCATTTAAAGAATCACTCAAGTAACATAACACTGTGCATGTTAACATATACACAGCATAACAATTTCATAAAAAAAACAGTTTTGTTTGAAAAGAGCATAGTCTATATATATGTCTATGCGATCTGAATATCATTAATGTATTGTTTTATATTACATATTATATGACCCGTACATATACATGTACCATGTTCACATTTTATGTCTTTAATCAAAATGTGAATGTGTTTGTTTCTAGAAAGAGATTTCTCAAAAGGTGTGTATTGTTAACCGGTCGGTATGCGGAATGCTCGCTTTTATAATCGTATGGCTTTTAATATTGGACATTTTTGTTACCCACACTAATAATGCAATAGTGTAACATGTAATTGAAAATAACCATTTAAAATGCATCATCATTTCAAAAAATCGCGCATTGCAGGCATGCACACACACATGCGCACAACCATTGAGCAATTCAGGTACAATTAGCGTACTGATTAGATATGTACTTCGTCTCATATCATCTGGTATCAAATGTAACTCTGTATCATAAAATACTGTGGCCCCCGTGGAATTGGGGTACACGATTATACGTCAGCCACTTAAAGCAACCATGGTAGCCATGGTTCAACGTGCATTACCGAATACTTTTGAAAACATTCACATACATTGTGTTTAATGAGTGTGCCCATTTATTCGCCTAAAATATGACGACATCAACCACGTTGAACGCATTCCTAGTTTGTTATGGAAAAGGTCCAGCTTACTGAGTAAGTGCATATGGCGAAGGCTCGTTAGCTGTTTTTGTCCCCAGCCCTGACATTCCCATAAAATGTAAACAGCCTATCCGATTAAAAAGTTGTTTTTATTTTATCAAAATTGGGCTCAATGTCACGCTTGTCTCCTTCTATTATTTTTAGCCTACAGTCATGGTTAAGTCCTAATATTTCAAACAATGTAGTCCTTCCAAAAAGAATACGCAATACTCCTTCGGAGGGATTCGTGCAGGTTGATAGAGGGAATTGTATTCCCATTTGCACAAATAGCATACTAAATAGTGAACAACAATGATATTTGAAATTGTGAACTCGTCTCTGTCGAGCAAGAGCCAGTCTTCTTGGTAAAATCCTAACCGAGTATATGTTGTGAACAAAATAGTTTAATTATCCTAAACTGTCCTAGTAAGACATTATTCCTATTTGTATCTTTACCAAATTAAATGGCGAGTTCATGATATCATATAATACATACTGTAAAGGGGATCCCTTGCAACCAACAAACACAAACAAGATAGAAACGTAGCAGACTCGGTTTTACTGAGTCTGTTCATGAGAGGTAATATATTTTGCAACACCACTCATGCCCCCATGCACCGGCTTAAGCGGTTTTCCACGTTAGAGCCATAAAGATTGGGCTTGATGATTCCAAAGTACCAGTAGATAATAAAATTACTGATATGTAGTCTGGGCGACGTTTTAAAACCCGAAAGCAGCCTCAATACTCAATGTAAATGTCGTTACAAATACAATGTTATCCTCCCAAGGAAACGGTGAAAGACATCTCCGAATTATATCTTGGCATTTAAACAAACATGTCCAGTTGCACCTCATCTTAATCGATCGAAACGTGGTTATCGTGTATTGTGTGGGACACTTCGCATGAAATAAAACGGCATATCAAAATACTGTTTAAGCTGAAATATAATTAGAACATTTAAAATACTAAATTTGGCAACCTGAGAAATATTGCCAAGCATCATCAACATAATCGACATTAGCTGTCTAAACAACATATATGGTATACTATAACCGATATTATCTAGTTGTATATATACTGGGGGAAAACTTTTAGTAAGTTTTTTTAGATGAAATAGTACTGTATACAAGATATACTGACAGTCTGGGATTTTAAGGGCTTGACCCTTACGTTCATTTATTCGTTACGTCATTTTCGACTGTTATTGACTTGTGTTTAATATAAAGTAGTGTGTCTAAGGCAGTAGTTTCTTTATTTTACGACCAAAAATGTATTATTTCCAGGGTGCAACAAAAACTTGCTAAACTTTTTTCCCTCAGTATAGTTCCTATTTATGTAGTTCCTCTATTGAGTCCATGTTTTACCAAACTTCCCTTGTAAATGGTAAATATATACTGGGTATCGCTGGCCACTGGAAGTATGTGCAGTAACTGTTACAACTTTGTAATGGAATTCCAGTAAGGGATATTTAATTTTCGGGGTGGAACGTTTTTAGAAAAAAAGATTGAGTATGTTTAGAACTTATGTTTCTTCCTAAATATTCTTAAAGCTCAGTATAGTTTTAAAAAACTTCAAAATAAGTCATACATTTGTTTTGCTTTCATGATTTTTTTTTTCTTGAAGATCTCATAATAGTAGTGAAGGTTGTTTTTGGCGCCTTTATCCTATTGTAAAACTTGTACAATTACAGTTTTTCTTATTGCTCCATGAAGTATGGAGCTAAACTGTCAATATTGGTATAACTATATATTTGTGTGTTACTGATTCATGAGTATGTAACTTAAAAAAAAAAAAAATCCATTCCATTCAATGGACATATGGATAACAATTGTTATGCAGCTCGCATTGCATGTTATATATGCTTAAACGACACAATCCATTCATTAACGATGTATTGTTCAATATATTGATTTCAATCGCTTGTTTTGCTTTTTTAAATGTCTCGAATAACAAAAGAATAACAAAATAGTAACACAAAAGTATGACAAAAGAATAACAAAAGAATAGCAAACCATGAGCTGTGTTATTAGTATCAGGTAGTATTAGAGTGTTTAAAGATGTAGCAAACCCATTGCCTTACAGGAAGTGTCGACCTGGGGTCGCAAATTGTCGCATAATGGCGGATAGTAAATAATTATCTTTTTTTTCTTTTGTACATTTTCACTACTTTAAAGTGCCATTTTTCGTTTATGTCACATTGTTGATATATCTGTGACATTTTTCAAGCATTGTCATGTCAAAATTGTCAGTTTTGAAATTTGTTATGCTTATGTGGAAATGAATGTATGAATACAATATGATGGCATCTCAGTGTTTATGGTTTGAAGGAAGCTTTCCTTCCTTCATGAGACAAGTTCTCTCTTAGAAGATAAATGACCCCCCACTTTTTGTGGATTTTTTGGTAGCATATGGGATGAGAATATTATAAAGTTATTCTTTATTGGTCTTAGATAGAAATGACAACATAGCATTTAAATTTTAATACATACGCAACTCTATGCAAAAATCAATGGGCGTGTTGCACGTAAACACAATCACAACCTTTCTAGCTTAGCTCATGTAGGTTCAATCTTAAAGCAGAAACATAGTGTGTTTTTTTTGTTAGAACAGTCTCATTATTAATTGATCTTTAGCGAGTTCATATGTAATCTTGCTTTTATAAAACGAATGCGTTAACGTAATAAAAAAAAACAAGGTTCTATCGAGGTTTTAATCAATTTACTAGGTTTTATAAATTCGACATACAGTAAAAGAGTAAAAAGCTGATGATCCGTTTACTGACTCACTTCCTGCAAAGCGGCGTACGCAAAGCACTGGCGACTTATTTAATGACGTTATTAAACTATTTGACAGATCATTGTTTTATTAAAACCGATTGCCTTAGTAAAATTATTTAATTTTATATTAATTATTAATTACATTAAACATTTTGATTTAGGTTACGCTATCGAATCAGCTCCCCTGATATGGCACAGCGAGACTTCACTCGGTAGTATGTACAAACCGTCTATATGTTCATATCAATGCAAAAAAGGCGAGGCCATGTCAAGGTCGGGGAATCTGTGCTGCTGGTCGTGCATTCCGTGCTCGACCAACCAGTATCTCAAGGTAGGTTTGTGAGCGTGTAAATGGCTGACCGATATATAACTGATAATTGACTGTTCTTGCGGATAATTTTGGCTGTTTCCAAGTAGGTCTAGTTCTTATATTGACCACAAATATATGAAGAGTTATGTTTATTTGAAATTAGTTGGAACTATTGACACTTATACGGTACTGTTGGTACTATATCAGTATTGCTGTTGTATAAATGTTGGTACACCACTTTTTCTTTTGGGGGCTGGGGGTGGGGGTGGAGGGGATGTAAGGGGTGGGGGAGATAATATAAATGTTTATAAAATAGAATATCTTTTTAGAACATGTTGTTTTAAAGATAGGTTATTTTAACGGATAACACACTGATTAACACTTTGGTAGTTTTAAAATGTACACGATTGTAAAATTGTAATATATGAATCGTTCATGTTCGGGAATGCTAGCACGAAATTTAACTGTTTTATTGGAACCGCTCTGAGGCTCTGGTGAGGTTATGTAAACAAAACAGTTATGCCGAGGGTTGGTATTTCTCGAAATAAACCTGGTAACCATGATTGATTCTGTGTCATGCATTACGCGTTGATGTTGCGTATAATCTACATTTTGTATATTCACACAATGAATTCGTGCAATTGTTGATGTTTTCGATAGCATGGTTGGCAGCACGTGACTTTTATATTATCCGCCCCGAGGTGTAAGATCAAAGTTTTCTGAACTCACTTAAAACACGGATAGCCTATCCGGTATGTAAAAAATGCATGTATATGTGTATAGAATCCATTAAATAATATGCAATTGCTTTGATTACTGTCATGTTACAATTACACTTTTACACTTGTTCAAGATGAACAATCGTCATGTTCTTCAAAGTTTATCCTTGGCACAAATCATAGTTTCTTGTATGGGTTTACAGCAAGTAAAAGTGCGTTTCTCATTTTGACATGTATTCATTTTTAACAGCAAATAATGCACGCAGTTATATTTTTCCATTTATATTTCTTTGTACTTTTGACAGAAACTCTTTCACATAAATAACTTTGACAATGAGGTTTGTATGTGTGTGTTTTTAAAGTCAGTTTTTAAGAACAATTAAACGAACATATCTAATCGTTTAAAATCGTGTCCGTCATTCTTTCCTGCTGTGGCCTCATCGTAACGTCATTAGTGGGCGTGGTTTTCTACCGGAGTAAAGAGACTCCAATCATCATGGCGTCTGGGAAGGAATTGAGTTTTGTTCTATTAGTGAGCATCTTCATGTCGTATCATTAAGTCTCATATTGCTGTTTTTTTCTTGTTAGCTGTTTATATCTCATTTAGTTTTAAAATTATTATTTTGTGTCTTTTACAGCAGTTTAAAGTGAATATTTCATTCATTTTTAGTTATTGTAGATGCTTTTACAGCTCTATTTACACGCATTTCTCATTTTATTCCATTATAGGTAGACGATCAGTTGTGTGTAGATTGCCCTGAAGGTCAGCTGCCCGACCAATCAAGGACAGGGTGTACACCCATTGAGGAAACCGCAATGACTTACAGTAACATATGGGCAATCGTGTCCGTCATTCTTTCCTGCTGTGGCCTCATCGTAACGTCATATGTGGGCGTGGTTTTCTACCGGAGTAAAGAGACTCCAATCATCATGGCGTCTGGGAAGGAATTGAGTTTTGTTTTATTAGTGAGCATCTTCATTTCGTATCTATCAAGCTTTGTGTTTGTGGCGTACCCTACGCCAGCAACTTGTGGAACGACGCGACTACTTTTAGGAATCTGTTACTCTCTGTGCTACGCTGCAATACTCGTTAAAACCAATCGAATATATAGAGTGTTCAATATTAAGACTAAGAAACCTAAAAAAGTGAAGTTTATAAATGCAAAGTCGCAGCTTTTCATTACATTTGCTATAGTGTTAGTAGAAGTTGCTGCACTCGCAACATGGCTAATATTTGATCCACCAACTGTTATACATGTTCATCCAACATATTTGGACAACATAAGAGTATGTGGAGATTCTAAGGGATATGCATACCTTGGTGCCTTAATGTACCCTTTCTTTCTTATGATTGCATGTGTCGTTTATGCCATTAAGACTAGGAACACGCCCGATGGTTTCAACGAAACAAGATTTATTACGTTTGGATCATACTCCTTTTGTATAATGTGGATAGCCTTTATTTCAATTTACTTTTCTGTAACAAATAACACTATTAGAGTAGTAGCTTTAAGTTTTGCATCAACCGTTAATGCAACAGTAACGTTGATAACGCTGTTTATAACAAAAGTGTACGTCGTGATCTGGAGACCGCAGAAGAACACCAGAGAAAACGTGATGTCACGACGGAGGACCCATAGTTACGAAACTGTGGAAATAAATAACATGAGCAATCTCAGTAGAATGGTGAGCGCAGGTAAGTCGTGTATTGATAGATACTCATATTTTCGTTATGCTTTAAGATAATGTAACAATATATTGACGTAAAACAATATCGTAGACGACGAAACTATCCGTTTACATGGCAATTGTTCACAGAACATCGTCTTAGCGCGACATATTCGTTTATTTGTTTTGCTGGACCGCTCATATATTTTACATCGTTCGATGGGTTGTTTACCCGAGATCAGACGTTGCAATAGCATAATGAGTAAAGTGTATGACAGTGCCTCGGGACTTCTGATCTTACACTAGATAGATTTTCTCGTAACTGCTGAGTTGTTCAGTACAATTCTGGATACACCATGAGGTGTTTCTTATTATGTGTTTATATACTTTTTATTTATACAGTTTTGTTAATAACATATATGTGTTTCGTTGCCTAAATTCTCTGGATGTGGGTTTTATTGTTAGAGATTGTGTACACATACAATCGATTTAAGCTAACCAGTAGGCCTTATTGTCTACTGACAGTTTCGAGTCGGTAACCCTGTCTTCACCACTCGTTGTGTTGTGAATTGTCATTTTCCTTGTACATTTAACTTGCTCTTAGTAGTGCATCGCGTTTGGGTGCTGTGATTTCTATAGGACCATATTTCTCATTGCAGAGTGCATTAGTTCCAAATAATATACAGATAACATGTATTACATAATTTCATTTTCATTGAACTAACGGTTTTAAAGAAATGCTTACATATACATAAGTATACAGATATATCAATGCATTTTTCAGTTTCCACGTGGCATTCCGTATATCCTGTCGGTGGTTCACAGGACTCGGCTAATCCTACAAGGTTTCCAGGTCAGCCGAAGTTTGGAAGCAAACTATCAGTGTCTGTCATATCAATGAACAATATAGATCAAGCAAACGCTTCATCCAATCCGGGCATTTCATCAGCTCCTCCAGATCACAGACGCTTTACAGACTCGGATATTATAGGAATTTCGTATAGTCCGAAACCTACTAATTCGGAGGAAGAAGTTATGAATGACGTACTAAAAAGCAATATAATTGCAAACACTTTATTGAATCCAAAAGATCATAATAAAGAAACGGAGACTCCGAATGGTGAAACAAACAACTTTAGACATCGACGATCTTTAAGATCATTACGATCTAGAAGAAAAAGTAGGAGATCCTCTCCACGACCAAGAAGTGCAGACGCAGCAATAGATATTGTGCCGGATATAATAGTAACTTCCGCGTCCACAGAAAATAATAATAAATTTCAGGTTCATTTATAGTTACAAAAAGAGCCGCTAGACATAATGCGAATACATAAAAGACGAGTTTTATATAATTTAGAACTAAGGAAGGGATTTCAAAATTTCTGTCTTTCATCACAAGGTGTCGATAAAAGGACTCGCTGCTAACTGTGACTTTCAATGACGATATATTCTTATTTGTGCATGACGTTTGTTTATGGATCATGGTATCCTAATATATACTAAAGGCAAAAAGAATGGAAACTCGGGAATTTCCGCTATAGATTTTATACTTAAAATCATATGGTACATGGCTGTATTAGATCACTCATTTCGGAAAAAAAATAATACTAGAACAACACATAACACGTCAAAATGTTATATATTAAATACTATGGGAAGCACTGAATGATTTATATTTGCGTCGTATTTTTTGGCATTTTACACCGTATCATTTCACTTCGAGCTGTATTAATTCACTTTATAACGAATGAACAGAGTGTACACGTCGCATCAAATCAATATGTACGTCATCAAATGACTTCATGTTGAATTAAACGGCCTGTCATTGAATAGTTTGTAAATATCCACATTTTGACGGTTAGGGCTTCCCATAAAATACAGTACTACAATAGTTCAACATTTATGAAGTTCGTGTTACGAAGTTTACTGTTATTAAACAGTGTGCAACAGCACAGTTGTGTCCTTCCTACATCTAGCTGCAACCCTGTTTTTACAAATCTCTGAATTATTGCATGGAATTAAGTCCGCAGTGTATACACTATATAGCGGAAATTCCCGAGTTGAGTTGTGTTTTCTTACTGATGTTCCTAATATTTTCCTTAGTATATAGTCCTTATATTTTCCAATTACAAAATGGTTTGCTGTTTTTTAGTCTCCCCAAATCCCGTGTTATCATTGTTTGCACATGTAAGTTCAGTATGCTATCTTGTGTTTTGAATGTTAAACTTGTTTCCAGATAATACAAAATAAAGGGTATTCGCCTACATGTTCAGGATATCATCCAAACGACTGCAGATGTGTATAACCATTAAATGTGTGAATGATGAGAAGGAAACAACATCAAACACAAGTTGCAGTTTACAATTTTGCGATTATTAATAATAAGTACAAAGTGACTATTTATATTTAGTATAAAAACTGTTGTCGTATAATGACACAGCCATTTAAACATGTAGGAATAAAAGTTGTTTACTATTTGCCAGCTTCCCCGTGTGGTTGCCGGGGTAGAGTACAACCACTGCAAATCCCGCTAGAGGCACCCTACTCCACCTCATTCTTGTTCATTTTGTCATCTTTTATCATGCTCATTCAAGGTCTTTTTCATGACACCGCATATGCAAATGTGGAAATGTGGCTTCATGGAAAATGGAGTGACTACAATATAATTTGCAGCAACTCTGTAGGTTAGAAGGTTATATGCCTATTCTCCATATTTTATGTGGATGTAAATGGAGGATGAGCCTGGCATGTTCATCCCAGTTTGGCGCCATATAACCTTTCTTGCGTTGGTGCGCCGTAATACCCTAATGCAATTCAATTCAATTCCATCTTTAAAAAATATCCGAAATTGATAGGATATGGTCAAGTGAAACGTTTAACCAAATGCAATAAGGCATGGCCAATATCTCTGGGCAAATGGACTATTCTATGGACCTAGTTATTTCACATAATAAACAAAACAACTAAGAGTAAACTGTATCAATATTTTCGGATGTAAAGGCCACACTTTCTGCTATGTAAGTATTTTATGCTCACATCAATAGTATTGAATTACTGTCATGTGCTATTAGGTTGACATTGTTCATGCCGAAAATATGCATTTGGTTGAAGATTTCACTGGAATCTAGCCTATTCATTTTGAAAATGTTGTTTTTAAAGATGGCGGATAAATCGTCCTTAACTGATGACAATTTCACTTGACCATAGCCTATTCATTTTGAAAATGTTCTTTTAAAGATGGTGGGTCAATATTCCTTAAATGATGACTATAATTGTCTATTGAGACTGTTTGAAAATTGCACTTGACCAGAGCCTATTCATTTTGTATCACGGTTCTCAATGACCATATATGGAATATTTATAAATATGAAAATTTACTGATTTATAGACGAAAAATGAAGCAACTGGATGAAAAATATGTAATACTTAAAACTGCACTCATTTGCAGTGATTTTCTTTGTTTTAATTATATTTATCAGTATTACATATATGGTAATATGGAACTATGACGTCATAGTTCTCAAGGCCGGATAGAATGACTGACAACGCCACGACATAATTCGCTCCTACGAGCGTATAAAATGCACTTTATAACAAGAAGTGCTTCCTAATACTTTTCAGGCATGAATCGTGATCTTGTAGGACATGTCGGATGGAAGTGTAACTATTAAAGAGTGGTGTTTGCAAGAGCGTACCTCTAGTGAAGACATTGCGGATTTGGGATTTGGGTTTAATTACACTAAATCAGCCGGATGTGCTCGCCCGGTGCATTCGAAAGTAGTTCAGTATTAAAGAGTGCCCCCCTTTTTTTCCCCTTAAAAACTGTTTTTAGTGAGTTTCCTAATATTTTTGGCTGTAACTGTATTCTGGACATGTTGTTGATATTTGAAAATGGAGCTCATCATGTTCCTGACAGTTTTTGATATAAATTTCAGAAGTGAAAGTAGACTGTGTACAACATTGCAAGGGGTAAAAATAGCGTTGATCCGGTGTTAGTATACAGCTGAAGAAATTTTCTTAGAAGATATTCAGTCCCCTATTCCTTGTTGATGTTTAATAGCAGACATGTTTATTTGCATGATAAAGTAAGTTTCCCCGAATTCTAACCAGGTTTGAGCTTTTAACAGGTTGACAACATTCTAACTTTACTATGGAAGGGACATGGAGACTCATTAGTATTTAGTTTGCGTTCACTAGTTGATAAAATTCACAAAATGTGTATGTTTTGTATTATTATAGTTAGTGTATTTTGTCATTACTTCTATTTTTATTACTTTTGTAGTAAATCTGTGTGTGTAAAATCATGTAGCCTTCCGAATAAAATGTATTCTGTTTTGTTCTATGTATTCGTACTCTGTTGTTGTCATGATATTCCTCAAATAGCGACGAATGATACTAATTAGTCGAGTGTTCTTTGGACAAAAGAGAAGATTACCGAAATATGCTTTTATATATACAAAGTGCGATTTTGAGGTGGGAAATGATCTATTTGAACACTAACATGTTTAAGTGATAGTGTTCACTTATAACGTTCCATGTTGTGCAACATGTGCTATTTCTAATTGTGACAGTATGATTTTTTCGTTTCAAACATACACTTCATTCGCAGGCCCGTGCGGCTACACAAAGGCACACCGATTAATTTTGGCAATGTACCAAACATTTCAGTGTGCAGTTTAATGGAATACCAAATAAACTCAATTAAATCGTCGTAAATATATTTTCTAACTTAAAGTTGAAAATGCAATGGGAATGCATGCACTCAAATGCAGGAAATCGCATGTAGAAATCATTATTTTTTTTACAATGTTGGGGTGGGGGCATGTCCCCTAAGCCCACTAGGAAGGGATTTCCTTCAGTTAAATTTCAGGCCTGGCTACGGGCCTGATTCGGTCAGTAAATAATATTCTTTTTTTCTGAGAGGTGTTGCATTTAGTGATACATTTTGCATGGAAAAATGCATCAAATGATTTAATTGATGCATAAATGATATACCTTCAAGCCTGGGCATTTTTAATTTAATATAAAATGCATGACCTGAGAAAACTGAAGTTAAACAGAAAATGATTCTTTATTACCGATGATTCTATACTCCCTAATGCCCTGTAAGAGTAGCAAGCAGCAGACAGTGCCAAGGGAGACAATTCAAGGCGGTAATATATGTTATTGATGATAGTGGATAAGTTACCATTTAGTATACCTCGCTTATCATGGCTAAATGTGGATTAACTACAGTCTGCTTTTGTTGCAGGTATTCGGGTGGTCAAATTGGTCACCATACCTTTTGCAGTTTCAGTGCTGGTTCAAGAACAATCTTTTCATACAATATAATTGCTTACATAGACATGACTATTAATTTAAATATCTTTTAAATCGTATTTATAAGTGCATATACATAAATCGATATACTTCTCAGTTACAAATAACAATAATAAAAATACGGACCTAGACAAAAAGCATTCACAATAGCTCACTGTTTGAGACTTCGACTCAGGTGAGCTGAAAATGCATGCTGTCCCCATATTACCATACTTTCCTCGCCTGTATAGGAGGTTACGTAAATAAAATCGTAAAACCGCGTATCATATTGTATTTGTTCATCAATACTAACATGTCAATAATAAATATTGAAAACTGTTGATTTAATGTTAGTTCTGACCATTTTGACCTAGAACTCTGTTCCCAGGACGGAGGCAAACCCTGGATTCCAACGCTGCTTTGTAATCTACACTTTCTAGGCAACCACTACGCTAAATATGAACAAACGCGTTGAAGGAGTTCAGGTTAGTTACGAGGAAACAATAAAACTATGACCCCATATGTCCATAATCCCCAAGAATCCGACCATCAAAATCGTAAAAACCCGTTTTATTTGATTGCGTTTATTATTGACATGTAATTAAAATATTTAAAGCGGTTTCGTGTTCAATTTGATGTATTTGACAGTCTGGCCTTGACCTCTAGTCCCAGAAGTCAGACCCTCTATCGGAAACCATCGTTGTCATCCAGGGTCCGTATTCATAGAGCAACTTAATTAGAAAAGATTACTCAAGTCAAAATTTAATATTTTTACATATTTTCAAATATCCTTATCAGCGACACAACAAAATATAGACAATATAAAATATGTTTTAAGATAATGATTTAGCTGTGGGGTTTGTTAATCCATAACATTATAAAACATAATTATAATATTAGGCATACGATGTCTTTAAACGATAGAAAACGGTGTTTAAAAATGGATACCTTTTGATTTAAGATATGGCTTTCTTTACGAATAAGGACCCTTAGGAGACTGGGATGCCAGCGCGGGGGCGCCCCCTCCCCCCACCCCAATGTTCAGAGTGAGGTATGCTTTGCCCCCACTCCCACCCCACCACCCCCAATAATTTGAAGACAAAAATGTTTAGCGCTAAAAAAGTGTTTTTCTTTCCTATATAATATTATATATTTTGGTGTAATTGAGCGTGGATAACGGTGGTTTTTTTGCTTGTCAAAATTTTGGGAAACATTTGGGCCCCCCACCACCCCCACCCACACCCACCCCTACACACACACACACACCAATTAATTGAAACATGCTTTTTTAGTGTCAAATATCTTATTCAAAACGTTTGCCCCCTCACCCTCCCTAACACCCCCTCCCCACCCCAACACCCAATAATTGAAACGTTCCTACGCCATTGAGGTAGCATTGACATGCTCTGTGCCAAATATGAACACTATCTTTAACCTATGAAGGAGCTCAATGTATTTAGACGACTGGGGGACGGACTGACGGACGGTTGGATACAACGGACTGCAGGATATCTGCGTTTTGATCGAGAAATGATAGTGCACGTCGTGCCTGGAGACCAAAGAAGAACACCAGAGGGAAAGTGATGTCAATATTGCCTATTAATGCTGCTTTTTATAGAATATAATCTGGCAAGGATATTTTTATTTACATTGTCCCATTTTATTGTGATGACAATAGGGTAAGAGTTAGCTTTGGTGCATCCTAGAACCAGTTCGACTTTTATCTACATAGTTATGTAACTGTGGATATAATTAATATGATTAATCTCGGTAGAATGGTGAGCGGACATAAGTCGTCATTTCTTTTATTTGTCTGATAAATAGCCATACGTAAACCATTTTTATCTAGAATAACTGATGTATTACCTACCTACCTACTTTACGTGAGAAGTAAAACTACAGTAACTGCACTTTACAAGAACATCATATATAGGTAGGCGTTATTTGCAAAAAACATAGTATGATAGATGTGTTTAAAACTGATAAGTTGATAGTTCGGTAGATATACTTCTATATTTAATCGCACAACGAGAGTGGTGCGCATAGGGTCTTGTATACTGAACGAAACAAAGAAGAAACGTCCACTGAAACTGAGTTAGATTTTAAAACGAATAATTAAACAATAATTGAAGTTGTTTTAGAATAGTTAAATCTTTGCAGCAGCATTGTTTTCAAATAAAAACAAACATTTAGACCTTTTTGAACCATGGATTAAAATATCAGTAAAAAGTCACACATGTCAACGAGCTGTGGCAAGCGGACAAGCGTGAGAGAGGTATGAAGAGTGGAGCTGCAATCAACACTTTGGTAAACTCTGTTTCACCGTTGCAAGGCCGTATACGATGCACGTGGTGACCATATAAGTTATATACATGTATACTTTTTGAAATCAACCCACCAAAAAGGTCTGACTTTTTGTTTTTGTTAAATTTCCATTTGATATAAATAATGTGCTGTGTTATGAAACTGACTCAAGTTATGATTTATACGATACTCAAACCGCTTCAATGTACGTTTTAATAATTGTACTTAAAAATAATCTTAAAAATAATCATCGAATAAAAAAATAAATAACAGTAATTAATATTACTTTTTACAATGTCATCTGACATCTAGTATATCTGCTAGGTGCTCAGACGATTCAGCTAGTTTGACAAGGCTTCAAGCTCCTCAGAAAGTCGGTGACAATTACCAGTGTGTGTAAACGCCATGAACACTTAAGATACAGCAGCAAACTTTGCATTCGATACAAGTCTCTCTCCAGCTATACATGTTCTAAAGTTTGACGTTTTGCGGATTCGGTAGCCCAGCAAGCCTCCTTCGGTTATCGGTTTCCAATTTATTTTTCAGGTCAACATAATTCATTGTATTTAAGACAAACATCAACCGCTATCGTCCTATAAGGATTTAGGTAGACGCCATCATAGGGTCCACAACCTGTCCGAAAACAGCATAGTGGGCTGTATTGGCCTTGTGAAAATGTGGATGTTTGTAAAATATAGCTTGGAAAAAAAGGAGGATCTTATCTGGTATCAGAAATTAGAACAAAAGGTGTGTTCATGGCATATTGTATATTTTGTATAACTTGATAACAAAATTATAACTACACGTAATATCATTCTATTTAAACAATATTGCATATAATGTACATATTAATAGCAAGTGCATGTATATGAAATAAACAATACTGACGTGTATTCTTTCATCGTTTTAGACTAAGAAATTGTGTCAAATGTGTTCTAATTAATGGTGTACGGCAATAAAATAGAGCAGAACGCGTCATGCATGCTGTTTCACCATCACACACTTAATAATAGCGTCTACAATGGAATTTGCAGTTCTGTAGGTGGAAAGGTTATATATATGCTCATTCTGTTTCTATTTCGACGTAAATAGAGAGGTGAGCATGGAATGTTCATTTCTGTTGGCGGCATTTGACCTTTAAATGTTGGTTTGCAGTAAAACACCAATATAATCCAACTTTTCTATCAGGTTGTACACAGGGTTTTACCACCTTGTAATAGTGTAATTTTAGTTATAATACGTTTGCCCTATCTGGTAAAGTGTTAAAGCATGTTAACTATGTTGTATGATGAATAAAAACAATATGATATGAATAGCATGCATGCTAGATATTCCAGAACATTTATGGCAATTTGCAATTTAACGAAGAACATGTATGAAATCAGCACTATTGTGTCGTCTCATCTTCGAATACAATTTCCGAAAATAATAAAAGGATACAGTTTTAAAATATTTACGAAATGTCAATCATTATGCCCTGGTTCGGTTCCTTTTTGAACATTTTTATTCAGCTGATACGTCTGGTCAGACTTGACGTACATTTAACCTCAGGCTTCAGTTCTGGTCAGACTAGACGTACATTTAACCTCAGGCTTCAGTTCTGGTCAGACTAGACGTACATTTAACCTCAGGCTTCAGTTCTGGTCAGACTAGACGTACATTTAACCTCAGGCTTCAGTTTCATTAAAGGGACACGCATCAATCTTGATTCTTTAACAACTCGCGGTTTCAAGTTATGGTTTTCTACATAACTTGCATTTGTTTAATCATTAATAGTAATCATAAGAATAGTATTAAGCAAATTGCTTTTTCAAATGATTGACAGCTGATTATTTTTCACCAACAATACATTTAAACCTCTGGCATTATAAGACGATAAAAAGATGCTCCTGAAATAATCAAACCAAGAGATTTAGTTTAAGGAGGTTGGCTGGGAAAAGACGTAGTGCTAAGATTTTTTTTTAATTAATATTTAAAGCTTCTTTGGTATAATTTAGATTCAAAATTATCACAAAAAGGCTAGGTCACCACACTTTTTTCCCCACTAGACGTCATCGAAGAAGGCACATATTTCTAACTTCAAAATTTCACTAAAAAGAGGAAAAATATAGTCATTGAACATTTTCACAATTGTTTTCATAACATTAAGTTTTTGAAAACCAACAATTAATTTCCGATTGCATATATACATATCTTTCAAATCATACAAAAACAATTGTAATCCTCATTCGTCTTCTTACTTTAAAAAGCAAACATATATGCACCGTACCCCACCCACTTTTGTTTTTACCGAAAAATTAATTCAAGATAAGAATGATCAACTTTTTTTAAAAATTGTATATGTCAAGGTCCTATGACATTTCTTTCAAAACAAGTAAAAAAATATATAGATCACCAAGCTTCTAATGATTTTTTATTAAAAATTCTTTAAATTACACCCATTTTGGAGTTATTTTGACATTTTCAATGTAACATACTGTACACACAATATTGATATGGAGATCGAAAATAAAATTAGCTCAGTATCTACTTTTATATATATATTCCACTACTGAAAAACAAAAATCTGATCTATTCTATAGCAAAAGGATAAATTCTATTCAGAGCTACCCATACCCCCTATTTTGTTGACAACAAAAAATGATCACAAATGACGGAAAAAATATGGAAAAAAAAAATTGCTTAAAATTTGGTATTTTGCCATCTTAAATCCTACATTATATCCATATCTACTAGAATGGAAAAAATGAAACAATTCTGTTGTCAAATAAAACTATGACTTAAAAAAATAAAATGTTTAGACTTGAAGATGTCAAAACTTACCCAGCCAACATCCTTAATTGTTGATACCACTTCAAGATTGCCGTGTGTACCTTTAAGGTCCATAGTGTTTTTATGTATCTAAAATTCACAGCTCATAATTGCATAACATCAATTTGTCACGAAAATACATACTTAACGATTAATACATATAAGTACTAATGGAGAAATTGTGATGAGCAAAAATGGAGGTTATACTCATGGGTCGGCCATTTTGAAGGCAGATGAAGTCTTTTTTGGCAGACGATCAAACCTATATTAAGACTGAATGCTGTTACATGTACACAGGAAAAATATTTAGGAATTAAATGCATACGTTTTACATAATTATGTGCCACATATGTATTCCATATATGTATTTCATATGAAAGTAACACCTATACATATGAAAAAGAAATGTTACTCAATAACATTAACACTTAAACATGTCGTTTAACCATTTCTACAATATTTAAAAATATATATATATGTAAATTCTGTTATGTATTGTAATTTCATATGAAATACATATGTTTACATTTCATTTGTGCCACGTGTGTATTGTTTTAACAAGGATAACGTATACTTTTGATTTTACAACAGGAAACTCTTCAGAATTATATAATATTGTATGTTTATAACCATGTGTGTGTATTACATGTTTCTTCATTTGATGGCCTCAAGGGAGAACACTTGTTGTAAACTGATTGAGTTACCATCATTAAATTTAACATTAAAGCATCTATTATTATTATTATTATTATTATTATATGGCATTTTCTTCACGCGCATAAATTCGACGTTTGCGTAACGTCATGTTCATGTGGTAACGTCAATTGTTGATGGACCAGTTAAAATAATTAACGTCACTTGCTGCTTCTCATAAGTTAAAAATAAAAATTAATTAACTTGAAATAATGTTTTCTGAAAGTCTTATAGAATCTCTAAAAATCTCGCCAAAATCGCCCCAGGCGTGAGGGGCGCCGCAGACGTGAGGGGCCCAAGACGTGAGGGGCCCCAGACGTGAGGCGTGAGGGGCCCCAGACGTGAGGGGCCCCAGACGTGAGGGGCGCCGCAGACGTGAGGGGCCCCAGACGTGAGGGGCGCCCCAGACGTGAGGGGCCCCAGACGTGAGGGGCGCCCCAGACGTGAGGGGCCCCAGACGTGAGGGGCGCCCCAGACGTGAGGGGCCCCAGACGTGAGGGGCGCCCCAGACGTGAGGGGCCCCAGACGTGAGGGGCGCCCCAGACGTGAGGGGCCCCAGACGTGAGGGGCGCCCCAGACGTGAGGGGCCCCAGACGTGAGGGGCCCCCCAGACGTGAGGGGCCCCAGACGTGAGGGGCGCCCCAGACGTGAGGGGCGCCCCAGACGTGAGGGGCCCCAGACGTGAGGGGCGCCCCAGACGTGAGGGGCCATTTCAAACATCATTTTCTCCAGGCCCTGATTCTGGATCCGTGTAGCCTAGCTACAACATGTATAAATGAAAGTAACATGCCCCTAATAAGATAATAACTCATGCGGCACACACCATTTTTCCTGTGTATCTCAGTGGTCGATTGATTGTACATAGTGATTCAAAACAGAGGATTATCAAAGTACTCATCCTTGCATTAAAATATCATTGCTAACGTTCCATTTTGTAAAATCAAGTTTAAATCTTGTACAGGGTTGCTACAGAATAACGTTTTCATCTTCGCTGGATTGTGTCACTTATACAAATAGCAGAGCAAAGCGGAAACGGTCGGTATGTCTGTTTAAATGCAGAGGGTATCATTGAACGTCCGGTATGTCTAAATGCAGAGGGTCTAAATTACAACTGGGGATCAGATCAGTAGTTCAGATGAAACATGTATTAACAACGTTTGAAAGCAATGTTTATTGTCATTTGTTAATAATAGTTTCCTGTGAAAACACACATATAATGGAAGAGAGATGACATTTCGCTTGATATGGCAAAACAAAATAAGTTCAGCACTGTCTTCACGCAAGATGACTGTTTCACTTGATACACTGTCGTGTATAGGTATGTCTGATAGCATGTAACCAGAACGATGCACATATTGCTCGATACTGTTTAGTTCAGAAACCCATATTTGTATGGCAAATTTGCTCTGATTATTTGTACTTGTAGAAACTTCTTTCATCACCATACCGATGTTCCTTTCATTTGGTTGTTGGCAATTCTTTGGATCTAGCACTAAGCACCTGTCTAGTCAATTCTTCGAAAGCCTGAAATTAACAAAGAGATCCAACATAATAATAACGGAGAACTTATCATCATTTAAATGTATATGTTTTGATAAAATAACTAATTTCTCGAGAATTCGTTCTATACTAAAGGAATAAAGAAACGCAACTCGAGAATTTCCGCTATAATGTTGTATGCAAACTATTCTGCTGTTAATCGAATGGTACATGGCTCCTTTCGGGGAAAAAAAGACACATAACATACCAAATAGTATCCCTTTATAGTTTCAATATTGATAGAATACGCGTTTGGCTCAAGCAGGGTGTAACATTTTGCATTCGTTTAGCATTAAACACAGTCCTGAAATGGCACACATCTTTAACAAAACATCTTGGGATTCCTCTGGAATATTACATGGAATTAAATGCAGTATATACATTACATCTTTTTTTCCTTTAGTATAAATAGTAATACGATATGAGATTTGACATTGTTTAAACATCATTTTTAAATTCAGCGATGAATTTATTTAAACTGTACTTCAGTTACAAAGTTACAAATTCTAAAACGAAAATATTCACTATAAATCAATGGATTTAACGTCTGTACGTGTCGCGGTACCATTCGGTTGATGTATTTTTTTACACAAAAGGTAATAAGTTTGTTTTTTTCCACACGCATTTTCGTTAAGAAACGCGCTACATTACTTTTTTATATTAATGTCACCTATCATAATACAAATGTATACATTTTTCAAAACTGAAGCTTACTAATTATGACTTATAACGTTAGTAGAAACGTATCCCGCGAATGAATACCTTGACGTCGTTATAACTTCGCCTTCAGGTTAGGCCATTCTTTTTTATTTTAAGTATTACGGGCTCTCTTACCATTAAACTTGGAAAATAAAAAGAAATAATGATGTATTTCTAAACAAGTATTGAAAAAGAAATCGAATTGTATATCTAACCAATCTATATTATTAATCTATATTACTTAGACAAATACAGTGGATGAGTTACCGCGGATGAACCCATTTTTATTTCTATTTTTTTCTTTTCTTTTTATATCCTTATTCACGTTTTTGCTGAACAAATCTGTTAAACAATTAATAAAAACATGCTGGCCTTAATGTACGCATTTAGCTATATACCATATTAACGTTTAACGATGATAAACATAGTAATGTCAGAGTTTAGAAAAGAACTCGGAAATTTATTAGTTGACTATGTGTATCATTTATCCTGTGGAAAACTGGATTAAATTCTTAGAACAAACGACAACAGAATTGTATATGTTTGCTGTATATATTTTGTAGCGAGACATCCATCCAAATATACTAAAAAGAATCAGAAGTTTCAGAAGTGGTCTGTCGCATTACGTGGTCCGAGTATTAACTTTCATACCCCATCCAACCCCTTCTCCAAGAAGAGAAAACGGGGTTGGTTGGGGGTATGAAATAAAACCTTAATTTCGGCTTAAAAAGTGTGCATATTGTAAATTAAAAGCATGTAATTTTAAACAGGTTAGCGCATTTTTTTCAGTAAAAAATGTTTTAAACGTGTTTTATTGTCGAAATATCCGTTATAAAATCCTACTAATATAAGGTTTAATATCATTTACTGGCATTAAGGCGGGATCACGTAATGGTGTTGAAGGAATTCATTTTTATATCTCAAATATGCTAACATGTGCTACGCAGCCATTACGCACAAGTTTCTTAATGCATTAAAAAAAACAATATGCTGCTATTAATCAAATAGATATGTTATCATTCGAAGAAATAATTTTTCTTCAAAGGCTAAGCATGTATAAATAGGAAATAAAATTGTCCAATATCTAAGAATAAATGAGCAAAATACTGCAATCCACCTGAGATCAATTACAGATACCTAAGCCAAAGAACGAACTATTTAAAGGGAGCTTTTCAAACTCTGGAGCTTTGGTATGGAATAGTATTCCGCTCGAAGTTAAGCTTTCGCCCGTTACATTTTCGAACTTCACAGAGCAGACAGACACAACGATTAAATGTGTATCTGGTTGAGAAAATATGTCCCTCATGGAAAACTGTACATCATTGAATATAGTTTCCAACACACGCTTGAAATGCGCAAAAAGTAAAAGTAGAACCAAATCTAGCAGAATCTAGTTTGTTTTTACATATTGTTTATTTTATGGGTAGAAAGCAGTAATGATGTATACACTATAGAAATGTATCTATGTTTACGTATAGAAAGTATATTTATGTTTCATCTCGATTGATTTTAGACAGCTTTCATTTTAAAATATCACATATGCTTTGATATGTGTTCGCAATGGACGAGCGGTTAGTCTCGGTCAGCCAGACCGTATCTTGCATATGACTCACTTGCAGATATCGATCTGAGCAGATTAGGCCAATTAAAACGCCCACTAGCGATTAGCACAATTCGACGTTTGCGTGATGTCATGTTGTAAATAAACGTACAACGTCAATTGTTGATGCATCAGTTAAACTTTTTAACGTCACTTGCTGCTTCTCATAACTTAAAAATAAGAGATTACTTTTAAATTAACTTAAAAATATGTTTTTGAAAGTCTCGCTGAATCTCTCAAAATCTCGCCAAAATCGCCCAAAACGTTAGGGTGATTTTCAAACGTCCTATTTTCCCTAGGCCCTGGTAGCATAGCGTAACGAAGAAATCAGAAGCGGGCCGGGTGACCGAAGCTAACGAGCGGTGCAAATCATTAATTAAGTATTTCATTCCTTTATTGGATTTAACAAGTAATAGACAGAGTATGGTCTCATCGAGTTGGTTGCTTTAAACATCGAGATAGCTAGGGGCGAATTATGCATTTTTCGAATCCATCTAGACAAGACGGACAAAAGACCACATTTTTGGCAGAGGTAGTTTAGGTCATACACTTCAATTTAAGAAAGAAGGCCAACTCTGGAAATCGCCATGTTACTATTTATTGGAATCCAAAATGGCCTCCACTTCATTTTCAGTTGTTTTTCAACAATTGGCGGTCTTGAAGATATTATAAAGAATGTTGATGAGCACAATCTATACCTAATGTCTAATAAGGATACTATTTGAAGAAAAACAAAATATATATACATGTATTTTTTCTTTAATTGGTGACGTTATTAATTATATTTATGTGAAATTAAATTAGAAAAACATATTATATTAATAAAATACTTGCAATATTTCTTTCATGTGAGACCGCTTATATTAAGATCCGGTAAATATATTTTATTTATATGCATATTTATTTCAACTATAGAATAAAATGCTTGAAATATAATTCAAAAGTTGTTCCATTTGTTTAAACGATTCCAACAGTTACAGATAAGTAGAAGCTATTGACTTTACCTATTAACAAAGTTATGTCAAAAACCTCTTTAAATATATACATTATCTGTGCAAATATAGGTAGTTTGTGATTATTTATGACTATTCCATCATACTTTATAAAAGAAAATCCTGGATCTATAATAATATCAATGACAAAACAATGTCAGTGGTTACTTTATTATTAGGAGATAAAAGCTAGTTGTGCTGTAATCATACAAGCTGTCTGTTATTTATGTAATCATACAAGCAGTACTGTTATCTATGTAATCATACAAGCAGTACTGTTATTTATGTAATTATACAAGCGGTCTGTTATTTATGTAATCATACAAGCAGTACTGTTATCTATGTAATCATACAAGCAGTACTGTTATTTATGTAATCATACAAGCGGTCTGTTATTTATGTAATCATACAAGCAGTACTGTTATCTATGTAATCATACAAGCAGTACTGTTATTTATGTAATCATACAGGCAGTACTGTTATCTATGTAATCATACAAGCAGTACTGTTATCTATGTAATCATACAAGCAGTACTGTTATTTATGTAATCATACAAGCGGTCTGTTATTTATGTAATCATACAAGCAGTACTGTTATCTATGTAATCATACAAGCAGTACTGTTATTTATGTAATCATACAAGCAGTACTGTTATTCAAGTAATCATTCAAATAGTATTGTTTTTCACGTTAAATGTAGGTCCTCTTTTTGTCATACGTTGTTATTTACCAGCAAACATATGTACAATTAAACGATAAACCACTTGGATTGGGTTGATATGTGGGTGCGGAATATGAGTGGGGTGATAGGTGGGTGGGGATTATGATTATGAGGCCTTCATATAAATTGAAAATGTTAACATTTTGAAACGAATGAACATGTAATAACATATGAAAGGTTGAAGAATATACGTTAGAGTGGTTTCGAGACGTAGGCTGTGATTAATGGATAGAATCAGATAGAATGAAGAAAATAGGAAAACGCATTAGAAACAGATGTACACGATGCCACAGGATGTAAATAGTTATGTCTTTTTTACGCATTATATGTCTTAAAGGACAAACAAATTAGGACATATTTTAATTATACATAGATCAATATATTATGCTTTACACTTAAGTACGAAAAAGGATGTTTGCAAGAAAATGATGTTTGAAGGGTACACAGAAGAACAATACTACAAGCATGCTAAGAAGGACAAATGGGTAGGTACGGAGACAAATATATTTTACAAGTGGCATATCAATGCAAATGGAGGCAAATGGAGGAACCCTTTGTCTGACAAATAAAGAAACTATGTCAAGGCTGATTAATTTGTTACGAGAATGGCTGGATCTCGTTACAGGAAAATAAATACTATGACATGAAATCTTAAATATTTTAAATAAGAACAGGTAAATTCAATAAAGATTGAAATCCGAATTGTTTGTTTTGTTCAAAACATTCCACTCGTGAAAATATATCATTTAACTTGAAATAACAAAGATCTGCTATCACTTCAAAATGCGGAAGTTTGTAATTTATTTTTCAAGTAAAAAAGTTGACATTGTTTGTTTAAAATTTCAATTTACCTCAGATGGTTCGCAATCTTACCCAGAATTAAAACAAATGGATTGTAAATGCTGATACAGACGTCTGTCTAATGTGGTAGAAAAAGATAATACACTGTTTACAACCAGGCATAATGGGATATATAAATATAACCTGAACGCAAACAAAATATGAAAAAAAGGAAACAGTTGCGCTATCAGCAATCAAATATCGATACCATTGTTTGTAAACATTATGTTTACCTGTGCAGTTTCAGTTTAGGCCAGATTTTTAGTTTTGGAAATTGGAAAACTATCTTTTTAGAAGTATGAGAACGATGAAAAATTCCGTCTTACTGTAGCAGCACTCAATGACGAAAGGTCAGTGGGTCAATGATTATGAAGAAAACTCTTGAGAAAGCTTCAAAAATCATAAGAAACAATATTCTAAGATTCCTTCTGTTTAACGCATCATTCTCAAAATAATGTCAAATTGAGTCAGATCCATTACATCTTGTGTTTCAATCTCGCTTCATCATACTGTTATAGGCCCCACATAAGAAAACCAGAAGTAAAGTTGGTATCAGGGTCTCAAACAAAACATACACTTGAAACGTCACTGGCAAACGTTGTTTGTAAATATGTAGAAACATCAGATGTTTTATGTCCTCAGCTACAGTGGTACGTTTAGGAAACATAACCTTTTTTTCGAGCTAAAGTTATCTCGAGCGCTCGAGTTTTTATCTCGAGCGCTCGAGTTTTTATCTCTTTAACTCGAGCGCTCGATTTTATTTTATCTCGAACGCTCGACTTTTTAAACTTTAACTGACGTCTACCTAAATTCTTATAGGACGGTAGTGTTGGATGTTTGTCTTTAATCTTGTCTTGTCGTACACTTAACGGTTTGTTCTCTTATTGCTCTGGCTTCTGCCAAGTCACTGAGTACTTACTTTGTGGCTTTCTAGTGTGTGCTTTTATGTTTTATATATACATGATCATTTATGTGTTTTGCGAGACAATGCATTTATATGACAGATCGACATAAAAAGTCGAGCGCTCAACTTTTTTCATCTCGAACGCACAACTTGTTAACTCGAGCGCTCGACTTTTTATCTCGATCGCTCGAGTTTTAAAGTCGAGCGCTCGAGATAAAAAAAAAAAGTAGATCGCTCGAGATAACTTTAGCTTGAAAAAAATAGTTGTGTGTATTAAACGTACCACCGTACTCAACAGATGCAAAAATGTATTTTTCCGGTTGGAGCTTTGGAAAACGTCAAAAATAAACTCCTTGGGCACCGCTGCTAAAGGGTCATTTCATGATAGAGCCATCAGTCTCGCGCAAAACATTTATGAAAGAACACGATTGTCCACAGATAAGAGTTATTAATGCGTATATTTTCTACCTGAATGTTATATGTGTGTAACTGCTGTTGAACTCAATACTAAAATGGTATATCTGTTCCCGAAATATCTATTGATTGAAATTCAGGGTCTTATCTAAGAGGAAATGTTGAATGGAACATACGTTAGTTTACTTTTCAAATCTGCACTTAACAAAAATGACAGTGTTTCATGGGCTTTATATCACGATTTCTTACAGTCTCAGACAAAAGAATCCCAAATATGTGTGCGTCAACAATTGACCCTCCTCTTTAAGAAAGCTGCTACAACAGCAGTGATCAAACACTATATGGCTATACTGCAACAATCTACACAATACACAATCCACGCATTTGCTAAATATGTTCAATGCCAGTGACCAGAAACCCACGATATGGACACATATGTGTTGCTGAGGACAAATCTTTAATAGGCTCCACATAGAAATAACAAGTATGTGTTTCTATCTAGTTTTGCTATGGTGTATATTAGGGGTGGGTGGGTGTGTGGGAGGGGGTGGGTTAATAAACGGCCTCTATCTGCAGTTATAGGACAGTGGGACAGGTGTGGACATTTTACTATCCTAATTGGTTTCACAAATTATATGCGTTCGGCATTGTTAAGCTATTAAAACATACCAAGTTATTAAGATATTTTGCAAATGTTATCGCTGTATTTTTTGTTTGGCTCTTAGCGCCATTTTGAAATTCTTAAAATAGTATCGTGTTTATTTTGATTGTGATCAACATCACCTATATGTTAAGGCAAAAATATTCCAGAAAAAGAAAAAGAGAAATAACCGAGAAAACTTCATCTTTTAATTTGTACTATTTTTATCAAGGCGGCCGTTTTGAATATCTTAAAACAGCACCCAGGTAACTATGTTAGTTTGGCCTTATTTTTAAAAACGTTTGTATTGGTCAAAACTTGTTCTGTACAACATTTCGTGCTTTTGTGTTCATTACAGCTGTCTGCCATACTCTAACTTCCAATAAGTGGTAGTTAGAGTACACCATTTATTTTGACAGGTATTATTTCCAATTAAACGAATTACACCTGTTCAAATACAAGGAATTTTAGTGACCATGCTACAGTGTTTGTTTTATTTCTAATATGAAGATAAACTACGAGCTATCTAGCTAACTTGGGTATGTATATTCCTACACTAGCAATCTCCTGCTACCCTGTATACACTAGAACTATTTTCAATAGCGTAGGATCATGCGTTGTTAGGTTAAATGCTCCAAAATCGTTTGCGAGCAATAAATGAGATACTCTACGCGTATCGACCTAAAAGGCGGTGTTTTTTATTAAAAGGTGTAGATCTATATGTCGTATTTTTTATTATTTTTCTTTTATCAAGGAATCAAAAACAACTTTTAGTTGACTGTATACCTTCAAAGGAATAAGCAACTTACATCTATTTCAGCTAATACTGAAGGGTTTATCTCCTTTCTTGGCGACGACAACGACGACAGTGTACTGCTGCGGCTATTGCTCCGTGTGTAGCGCAGGGAGCTCGGTGAACACGACCCGTTTACTCTGTTGTGCGTAATATTTAATTCCAGTTTTAAGTCTGATGTTGGCCTAGTGAGGTCCGTTACACTACTATCCAGAGATAGGTAATCATCCGTGTAAGTGTCACTTTCACCGTCCGTATGATCGTATCCGTTTATACGTGCATGCGCGTCGTCATTTCGTTTTAAGGAAAGGTCAGGCGCACTTCCGTTGTGCTTTATTTTTGCGCTGGAAGTCTTTTTCTTGGTAGAGAATTTTCTATTGGTCCATTTTTGCATTGTGGCTTTTATACTGTTACCCCTACCTATAGCATCTTCATCGCTATCATTAGACCTTTCGTAAAGGATAAAATCGGCGGGTAAAGTGGATATTAGGGATTTGGTGTTTTGGTTTACGTCAAACGTGGGACTGGAGTGTTTGTCCTGTTCAACAATGGTTAAGTCTGTGTCAAGTTTCTGAAGCTTGACATTTAATTCCTTCAACTGATCTTGTAGGAATTCGTTTTTATTTTCGTCCAACTTCTTGGCCTTCCCGAATCCGAAAATACTGCGTCTGCCGTTACTGGGCTTTGTTATCTGCTTCGTGATGGTGTCGACCTGAAAGGAAATAAAGATATGAAACCACATCAAATTATAAAGTATAGTCATGATTTGATATATACGTATCTTGTGGTTTTAACAGTATCTTTCTTTTGAACAAGTTTTACTTGCAATTTGATTTTAGACTTGTATATGGGCATAATATGTAAAATGTTCTCAAATGAAGCAAGATTCTTGGTTGATAACGTTTCTATATTTGCTATATATAAATCACCAAGAGCTACCACATCAGGAAAGTGACTCTACGACCAAACCAAATATTTATTTCCTTTAAGACAAATTAGTTATCTTACTTTGAGCTGCGTAGAAAGACGTCGCTGACGTAATCGTGTGACGTCACTAGTTCGTTGGTCATCTACCATGAATTCATTCATATATGAAGAGTTCGGCGACCTGTCAGGTGAGTCGGGGTCTTTAATTTGGTGCTTCTGAAATACCATAGATAATGTCATATATAGAGGGTCTTACATGAGTACTCATTCATTATTGAATTTATTAAACGAGTTGGCAAAATGATATAATGCGAGTCTCTTGCCGAGCATTATATCATTTTTGCTAACGAGTTTAATAAATTCAATAATGAATGAGAACGAATGTTAGATTCTATTTATCACATCACTCACGTATTGACTTTTATTGCATTTTGCCTGTCGATTTAACACGCGAAACCGACATAAACCGTGGGAATTGGATCATTGTCATTATCGTGTTTTTTTTACAGTGCATACTTATATAACTGGTGGTATATCGAAAAGATAGAATGGTGTTATTCCACTCCCACACCGTAAGTTATGTGATAAATTGTAGTATATGATTATTGTTGTGAATGTGTGATTTTCGATGACTGTGTTCTGTGAATGCTACATTTCTGTGTCAAAGTTTGTATCGAGTTTGATACAGTCTGTTCAGTGTTGGGAATCCGCTGAAAACCCATGATCGATCATCAGAATATTTAACCGACCGATGATCGATCATTAATCGATTAAACATGCTGCTAAATATGACACAAGTGTGATCCTGTTTCAATTTCAATCCTGTACACATTTATGTTCTGGTAATAAAGCAGCTGAATGAAACTGACCAGCATTTATTTGAAGTATAAGTTGTGATACACGCTAGATTTATCATATATGATTACAGGTACATATTGCAAAATTGTAACATTTTAGTACAAGAGAATGAAATAATTTAAGTCAACATTTTTCAACAACCGAGTCAAGTCAATCATGAAAAAAATTGTAATCGATTAATCAAACTAAAGGCTTAACTGATTGATGATCGATGAAGTCGATTAATCGGAACACCAGTGTTCACAATAACAATAATCTGAAACAATAACTAGATATTAAATATTGTTGAACTCGATTTTGTGACATATACGGCCAATTATAACCAATAACAAAGGCAAATCATAAACATATGTACAATTTAGAACCGAAAGTCTTAGAATAGTCTTTAAAAGAAATCGAATATTTATTATTATTATTATGCAATAAAGGTTAAATCAGTCAAACCCAACTCACCTTCTGCCTTTGTGCTTGCTTCCGTTCCAGCTCTCGTTTTTGTCTCAGCATTTCTTCCAGAAGTTTTTGTTTAACCTCTTTTCTTTTCTCACCAACGTCGTCGCTTCTGTTATGTTCACAGCCTAACGAGAACGATTGTGATAATGTATTAAATTTGATATAGCTTGCTGTATTGATGATAAACATCGGATCGGCAATGATATCAGTTAAGGCTGGTAATGATACAAGTGGAAGACAACCGCAACACTTGGCATTGAAAAAAAAATCAATTAATCTTAATTGAAACTCATTATTTGTTGTTAATTTGAAACTTCTAAATTAAAATGTATTTGTCGTTGGCATAAGAAAACACATTTTCCCTTCTATCAATCATGCTACGTTACATCGACATGTACAAACGTTGTATTTGTTTCACTAATGAAATAGGACTGCACTAAAGTATATATCTCCGAATGATGATAAAACTGTTCCTTTCAATATTGTTTCAAATGTGTTTATGTGTCTATTAAGATGTTATATGAAACACTAATTGACCTATAATCATCTCTCTTATCGTTCTGTTTCAGTGCAGCAATTATATATCAAATAAACGTGTAAATGATGTCTTGACGCATACGCCTTTAACAAGTATGCACTTACATTAATCAACAAGAACTCGAGTTTAAAGAAACTTAAAACATCAAACTTTCAATAAATACTCGAGTACCCTTTAAACATTATATAAACAAGAGTTATGTAGTTGGTTGGAGCGGTATATTTGTGTTCACAAACAAAAGGGCAAGATAGAATTTGAACAATAAAACAGCCAGCTATTTTAAAGTACTACTTTAGTAATCTGTCGGCTATGCTATACTCACAACATTAAAGATGTTGGCTGGGAAAGTTTTGACATATTCAAGTCTAAGACTTTTTAAATCATTGTTGTATTTGACAACATAATTGTTTCAATTTTGTTTTTTTGCATTCTGGTAGATATGGATTTATCACAAAACATGCGGTGTGGGAGTGTAATAACACCATTCAATATTTTCGATATTCCACTAGTGGTATAACATAATGTTAATGACGTCATGGACGTCACGTTAATGTGACGTTATAAGTTATGTGATAAATAGAATCTAACATTCGTTCACATTCATTATTGAATTTATTAAACTCGTTAGCAAAAGTGATATAATACTCGGAAAGAGCCTCGTATTATATCATTTTGACAACTCGTTTAATAAATTCAATAATGAATGAGCACTAATGTAAGGTCTTCTATATAATGTATGATTTAAGATGGTAATGTATCAAATGTTAAGCAAAACATTTGTTTTCATATGTGTTCTGTCATTTGTGAAAATTTCTTGTTATCATGAATGAATGAATGAATGAATGAATGTTGTTTAAAGGCTCATCAACACAGTATAGGTTATTTAGGGCCGCCCCAGAGTGAGGGGAAGGATACATAGGAATCCGGGAACCGTGCCCTACTCTTATTATCGAATAGATTCCTATGGTTCTTTAACGTGCTCGGAGGATAGTCCGATACACGGGACCGCCCGGTTTACGTCCCCATCCGACGGACGAGGCTAAGGGAAAGAACACACCGACGGAACACAGTGGCACCACGGAGGATTGAACCCGGGGCCTCCGGTTACAAATTCGTGTTATCAACAAAATAGAGGATATGGATAACTCTGAGTAGAATTTATCCCTTTGCTATAGAAAAAATAAGAATTTTGTTTTTCACTAGTGGAAATGATACATAAAGTAGATACTGAGCTAATTTTATATTCGATCTCTATGTCAAAATTGTGTGTACAGTATTTTAAAGTGAAAAGGTCAAACTAACTCAAAAATGTCAGTAATTTAACGAATATCTAATAAAAAATCATTAGAAGCCTGATGATCTATATTTTACTTGTTTTGAAAGAAATGTCAATGGACCTTGTCATATACAAGTTTTAAAAAAAGTTGAACATACTTTTGTATAATTATTGTTTTAGTAAAAATAAAATGGGTGGGGTATGGTCCATATATATTTGCTTTTTGAAGTAAACAGACGAATGAGGATTACAATTGTCTGTGTATGTTTTGAAAGATATGTATATACACTCAAGTGATATGAAAACGAAACACGGGAATTTCCGCTATATATTGTATATACTGCACACTTAATTGCACATAATATTCCAAAGAAATCCCAAGATGTTTTTTAAAAAGAAATTTGCAGTTAACTAGAGAAAGGACACAACTGTGATGTTGTAGACGTTTTAATCACGCTACACTTTGTAACAAGAACTTCATAAATGTTGAAGTAGCTCTTTGAAAAATTGAGCTAGTTCAGTACTGTATTTAACGTAAATAGTTTGCAAAATGTTGCATCCTAAGTTTGCTCACATGATTGAGCCAAACGCATACTCTGTGAATAATGAAACATTGAAGGAATACTATTTGCTGTATTATTTGTTGTTTTAATATTTTTTCCAAAAGGAAAGGTCTTACGTAGCCATGTACCATTCGATTAAAAGCAGCATATTGTACATACAATTTATAGCGGAAATTCCCGTGTTGCGTTTTCATATCACTTGATTGTATGTAATCGTAAATAAATCATTGTTTTTCAATAAATGTAACGTTATGAAAAAAATTGTGAAAATGTTCAATGACTCTATTTTCCCTCTTTTTAGTGAAGAATATGGGTCCTCTTCAGAGACGTCTAGTGGAAAATAAAGTGTGATGACCTACTGTTGTAATTTTGTACAGGTACCAGTACTCAAGCCTGGTTACTGAGGACATTATGTCTGTCTTCGGTTAGCACCATAAATCTAGATGTGTATCTCTCTGCAGAGCTAACTCGGGCTAATGTTAATGATCATAATGTATGGGTTAGCATCCCTTATTTGGGAGATGCTCTATGAACCAGGCTAATGCTATAATGCTATATGATTTACGTGTTAGCAGATTCTATAAGATTGATGAGTTAGCATGCTAATATTTACGACCATGCTAACCCCTTATTTGGAAGGGACCTTATGAAAAGGGAGGGTTTTCTTTGTTCGGGGCTTTTTCCCGGCTTTTTCCTGGATACAAGAGATCAGTAATCATGTGAGAGAGACAATAGCATCATTATCGTTAAAATTTTGTAAATAGTAATTCATAATAGTTTCGTAGCAAGTAGAGATTAAGTAGAAATAAAGTTATAGAAAATAGAATTGGACTCGATATTTCTTTCTACCTTTTGGGGTAAGAAATTGTAAAATACCCTTTTTGATAATTTTGTATCTAAATGATACCAAAGAAGCTTTAAATATCAATTTAAAAAAATCTCAATCTTGTTTATGACAAAAAGCATTTTTGAGTAGTTAAGTACTGTTTTTCTGGCGGAAATGACTTTATTGACTTGTTTGTGACAGTTAATTTGCATGGTTGTACGACGATTTTATTTGTCAACTTCAAAGTTTTGAATACAGGTAAGATGTGCCGAATGAATGCAGTGTGTTCACGTCAACAGAGGTCAGAATTGTATTTTCTTATATGCCCCATGACCGCTACTTTACCCAGCAGTTTTTTAGAGAGGACGGTCACATCACTAAGAATATATAATAAATCTTAGATTGATTTTGAAAAATGGCAATCTAGAAAGCTTGGAAAATATTATACATGACTCAATGGGATTTGTTTTACTTCCGATACACCATTATTCTCGCAGACAGAACTAGATAATTCACTCACCTGCGCATGCGCCCTGCTCAAGTTCTCCATTATTTTCGCGGACGGAACTAGATGGTCTCTGTAGTGACAGTTCCAGGTGTTCCTTCCAGTTATCCATCTCCTCTCGGCTCTCCATCGACAAGTACAGGCACGTGAAGTTCTGTAACGTATCATTTACATAGAATTGGTATTTGATCGGTTAATATTTTCATTTTCGTATTAAATAGACTGTATTGAACACGTGAGCATGTGTTATATGCACACTCATTGACGGGAAAATAAATGGGTCGATTTTATGGAACTTAAACAATTAACAAAAAAATAGGGGGAAAAACTCCCACATTTAAAATGAACGCATGTTATGATAATGTTTACAGATTCCTAACACACGTTACGCATACATGAATACAGCATGCCCAATACGTTTTATTAAACGAAGTCAGCACAACTGTGTGTTGTTATTTTGCATCATGCAAGTAAACCTCTCGACCAATTTAATTTTGATACTGCCGAGATATCTCAATTAACAAATTAACATGGCTATCTCAAATTGGAGACACTAGAAGCAGTGGCGTAGCTGCCTACATATTGTCCCTAGAAATCAAACAAATAATTGAATTGAATTGGGGTTTTAAGGCGCACCAACACATGAAAAGGTTATATGGCGTCTAAAAGGCATGAACATGCCAGGCTCATCTTCCATGTACATCGAGATAAAATATGGAAAATGGTCCTAGAACCTTCTCACCCTGAACTGCAGAGTTGCTGGAAATTCAATAAAAAATGCCAAAAATGCAATAAAAACGAAGGTGGGGGTGTAGGGGGTTGGGGTGGAGGTGTATGGTCAGCTCATATTAATTTTTACTCGTGGTCTTTTCAGAAAATAAACTGTTTTCGCTCGCGGTCTTTTGGAACCAACCACAATATGATTGTGCAACATTTCGAAAAAGATTTTCAGAAAGCAAGTATTCATATTAATATATGTTATCATTTATTAATATATGTTATTTTGTTCTGTTCCGATGCTTTTGTTGCGAAATCTCAGATTAAAAAAGCTTGAAATCGCGGGTTAGAACCATATTGTTTGCTGCTTAAAATACAGTCAAAATGCAGGATTTGGCTTCCTTCTGAACAGAATTCCCGCCCCACCCACCCACCCACTAGACCTTGTGCCTACACACTGATTGAGGCACAGTTACGTCACCCCCCCCCCCCCCCCCACCCACTAGACCTTGTGCCTACACACTGATTGAGGCACAGCTACGTCCCAGAGAAGTTAATGTGGTCTTTAAACATTGGTAATTCTAAATAAATTTCATTCATTGTGAGCATCTGGCTGAAACTGAGGCTTAAATATTTCTGGCAAGGAACGAGACGAAGATAATGTATGCCAATTTCCAAGATTTTTAAACGTAACCTATTAATTGATAGACTTTTCAATGTAGGTCACATGGTTAATCCTTTAAGGTTTTATATAGAGAGAAATTGAGCTCATAAAGGTCAAATTGTAGGAGATTCACCTATTTAGAGGCATTTAAACTACGTTTGATGACGCACAGGCTAACTTACTTTCATGAGATAACTCGAAATGTGGCTACGTATCATTTTACGACTTTATCTAATATGCCGATAACCTTGACATTTCAAGGTCATATTTATGTATTTTCAAAGTGTGACCCAGAGATCGTGTATGCCAAATGTCAAGTTCCTATCTTCAAAAATTTGAAAAAAAGTAGTTCACTGTGATCTATTTGTTGATTTAATTTGTCCAAGATTTGACATGGTTACCCTTAGTGTTAAGATGTGGGACAATGTAAGTTGTTGACCTACTTATGCGATCATTTATCTTCTCTAAAGAGCACTGACATATTTTCGAAAACAATTTAACAATACATCTTGAAAAATCACTGAATGACAAATTTTTAAAAATTGCCCTTGGTTTTTGGGGACCTTTAACATTGATTTGTTTTCTGGAAATATACAAACGCCCATTATTTAGTTAAGGGATTAGATCTGCCAAGTTATGACCGATAACCCAAATATTTTTTTCGCGTAATAGATGTCTTACACACCGTGAAAGGGAGGGAAAAAATAGAAAGGAAGGGTTAAAGAGAAAGGGGGGGAAAAAGATAAATGGAGGGGAAAAGAGAATGAAATTGAAAAACGAGAAAGCATACGAACACAATATGACGCAAGTCTTTCAACAAATATAGAAAATAATAAAAAATAATTTTAAAAAATGGTATCAACCAATCAAGGTAAATTTCAATGGAACGTAAAGATCTACAGCTGGAATAGCTCGACATGGACAGAACATTAATAAACCCCGCTCTTAATATCCATTCATCTAAAGTACATTTCGGAGCGCACGCAGTAAACACTAGACTGGCATCAGTTCCGTTTATTATTATAGAATTTCCTTAGCACTGAAAGAGGCAAAAACGTGTATGGTCTTATCTGAACATTATAAATGCAGCCATGAAGAGAAACAGCGCTTGAAATAAAATAAAAAACATTTTTTTATGCAGTATTATTTTATTTTTTAATTTGTCTAATTGTATTATTTAGACTGATACCAGTCTAAGTAAAAACGTATACAGACTTTAAAGCGAAGGCGTGTTAATAAACAAACTCGTTTTTATAGCAGTGCAAACAAACAGTGTATAGATTATATAAAACCTTGAGATAACAAACAAAACTGAATGAGCGTAAGCAATAAGAACACAAATAACCTTTTGACGCGTTGAACATCCCAACTGTACCCCAGCTGTTAAAACTCAGATTAAGTGTTTTATACATTGGGTGAGGCATTATAAATTATATCAACCCGAGTGAATATAAGCGTTGAGTGTTACATAATCCACCTTCTGGAACTACTGAACCAGTACAGCTATCGTATATCCCGTGATGGAATTCTTCACAATGATAAACTGTAGGTATGGTATATCATCGTGTGCGCTAGATTTGATTTATCTGGAGAAATGCTATAATTTATAACTTGAGAATGAGTAATTAGATCAAAACTGAAACTACTTAACGGTATTATGAATGATGTTTTGTAGTAAAGACTAGCAGGACGATTGTATTGTAGTATAGTATAGCAAGATATATTATTGTAGAGTTATCCCGAAAGAAAAGGGAGTTTAGGATAGAAAAGCTAGAAAACGGTACTGTAGTATGGTTGTATTTTGGTATAATGTGGCCGGCCAATGGTACAGTATATCAAGATGACTGTATTTTGGTACACTATAGCAGACCAATGGTATAGTATATCAAGATGATTGTGTTTTGGTACAGTATAGCAGGCCAACTGTATAGTACATCAAGATGATTGTATTTTGGTATAGTATATCAGGCCAACTGTATAGTATAGATGGTTGTATTTTGGTATAGTATAGCAGGCCAACTGTATAGTATATCAAGATGGTTGTATTTTGGTATAGTATAGTAGGCCAACTGTATAGTATATCAAGATGATTGTATTTTGGTATAATGTGGCAGGCCAATGTTATAGTATATCAAAATGATTGTGTTTTGGTACAGAATAGCAGACCAATGGTATAGTATATCAAGATGGTTGTATTTTGGTATAGTATAGCAGGCCAACTGTACGTATATCAAGATGATTATATTTTGGTATTGTATAGCATACCAATGGTATTGTATATCAAGATGATTTTATTTTGGTATAGTAAAGCAGGCCCTTGGTATAGGATATCAAGATTATTGTATTTTGATATAGCAAAGCAGGCAAACGGCATAGTATATCAAGATTATTGTATTTTGGTATAGTAAAGCATGCAAACGTTATAGTATATCAAGATTATTGTATTTTGGTATAGTTAAGCAGGCCAATGGTATAGTATATCAAGATTATTGTATTTTGGTATAGTAAAGCAGGCAAACGGCATAGTATATCAAGATAAATGTATTTTGGTATAGTAAAGCATGCCAACGGTATAGTATATCAATATTAATGTAGTTTGGTAAAGTAAAGCAGGCCAGTGGTATAGTACATGAATATGATTATACTTTGGTATAGTAAATCAATATGATTGTATTTTGGTATAGTAAAGCAGGCCAACTGTAGAGTATACCAAGATTATTGTATTTTGGTAAAGTGCAGCAGGCTAAATGTATAGTATATCAAGATGGATGATTGTATTTTGGTATAGTCTAGCAGGCCAACGGTATGGTATTTCAAGATGATTGAAGTTTGGTATAGTAAGAGTATGAGAGTGGACCTTTCGAAACGGCCGAACACGATAAATACGACATATTGCAGTCTCGGTTTGATTAAGACTGTTCATGAACGGTAGTGAAATATGCTAGCTATCGCTCATGCCCTCTAGCCCCGGGTTGAGCAGAACTCAATATTCATAAAATCAATAGTACACAATTTTAACCATCCCGAAGATGGCATGCATATGGCGGTGTAAATGGAGTATAACTGTATATTATATCAAGATTATTGTATGTTGGTATAGTAAAGCAGGCCAACTGTATAGTACATCAAGATGATTGTATTTTGGTATAATAAAGCAGGTCAGCGGTATAGTATATCAAGATGATTATATTTTGGTATAGTAAAGCAGGCCAACAACTGTATAGTACATCAAGATGATTGTATTTTGGTAGAATAAAGCAGGCCAACTGTATAGTATATCAAGAGTTTTGTATGGTGGTATAGTATAGCAGGCCAGCTGTAAAGTACATCAAAATCAGTGTATGTTGGTATAGTATAGCAGGTCAGCTGTATAGTATATCATGATGATTGTATTTTGGTATAGTAAAGCAGGTCAACTGTATCAAGTTGATTTTATTTTGGTATAGTAAAGCGGGCCACTTGTGTAGTATATCAAGATGGTTGTATTTTGGAACAATCTAGAAGGACAACGGTATAGTGTATCAAGGTGGTTTTATTTTGGTATAGTATAGCAGGCCAACTGTATAGTATATCAAGATGTTTGTATTTTAGTATATATTACAGGACCATTGTATAGTATATCAAGATGGTTGTATTTTAGTATATTATAGCAGGACAATTTTATAGTATATCAAGATGGTTGTATTTTGGTATATTAAAGCATGCCAACTGAATAGTATATCAAGACGATTATATTTTTGTATAGTCTAGCAGGCTAATTGTTTATTATTTCAAAATGGTTGCATTTTGACCAATATAGTATAGCAGACCAATTGTATAGTATATCAAGATGGTTGCATGTTGGTCAATATAGTACAGCAGGCCAATGGTATACTATAAATGACAGTATTGTTATACAGGTTAGCAAGATATGTGTTTTGTAGTTAACTCTGCCCGAGAGTTAAGCTTACCGCGTGTGATAACTGAAGAACAAAACGTTTCCCTCTGAACTTATCCACCAGACTGATGACACTGTAACCATGGAGATTTAGGACGTCTACCGTCACGTGATCTTCGGACGTCAAATAACAAAACAGCGTACCTTCATGCAGAACAAACCAATACCTGCAACGAGTTAGAAATATGTATTTGTGTTTTGTTTTGACATACGATTGGTATCATGGTAGAAGTATCCTAGGGCCGTCCTTAAAAAAATTGCTGGTTTGGTGTACTCCGACCCAAGACGTTTTAGGTGGGTAGGTAGGTTGGTGATTTTTTCACGCCTCCAAAGACAGTAAAAAACATAAGAAATTAAAGGAAAAATAATCTTAAAATAGCAACAAAAAAAAAGTTAAAAGAATTGCAATAAAAAGTTTTGGGTAGGGCTCTTTTTAGTGAGTAGGTCGAGCACAGCAAACCAACATTGTTTTACGGATGGCCCAGTGGAAATTACAAGATGTATATGTGTAGGGCTCTTTTTAGTGAGTAGGTCGAGCACAGCAAACCAACATTGTTTTACGGATGGCCCAGTGGAAATTACAAGATGTATATGTGTACCGCCATAGGTTCTTTTCTTTGGAAATATCAAAAAAAAGAATGCAGCTATGACAATTAAAAGGGAGTCCATCAGTATTGGTATTTTGTTTTAGAATTGTTAAAATGCAATATTTTTGTAATAGATTGATAGAAATAAACTAAATGAGCCATAAACCACCAATGAAATTACACTGAACTTATAAAGAAGTAATACGTAACAACGGTTACGCGCAACTATTTTTATGGCGGTCAGATATCGTTGAGGTGATCTCCGTGACAGCTATGTGTAACCTGGGAGATTTCTAAATGGCCCGATAAGACTTGTTGTAATGTATAATTATTAATTACTGTACTTTATTATAGGAAACTGTTAATGTTACATATATCATTGAACCATTTCACGTTTTAAATTGGTCATTTCATAGATTTTTTATTAGTTTTAGACGAATGTATCCAAAATGCCTGATGCACCCCCTTTAAACTTTGAATACCAATAAACCGCTTTAAAAATGGTTTTATAATATTGATCTTGTCAGGTCTGTGTTTAGGGGTGTTCAAGTAATTTTTAGACCGTGCTTGTTCCGCTGGGCATTTCTTACGTTAAAAGCCAGGAAATGAGGCATAAACAAAATTAAGTGAAAATGTTGCTGAGCGTGTTAAAAGTTAAGTGAAATGAGATAAATAACCGAATGGTGAATGAATTGTTTGTATTATACTACAAGGTGTTATCATGGAGAAATATAAACACTAAACTGCGAAAACCTGCCCCAGGTGAATAGATGGCTATTGACATTTAATTACCTCGCATATTGTAACACAGGTGTGACGAACAACTGCCAAAATGCGTTACTTAAAACAGTCAAGTGAGAAATGTATGGTTTAATTTTATATTGATGTTTATACAAGTAGTAAACGTCGCTTTTAATTGTTACATCTTAAGTTTTGATTATGAATACACTTATGTGTAGTATATTTAGATTTAAGCTTTTTGATATGGAACATATTTTCTTGGCTGTCCATGTCAATAACTGCATTTTATTAGGTAAATGTATTGACCATTTGTTATAAACTTGAAATGCGTCTGTGTTTCGGTCGCTGTTTCGGACATGGTCAAGGACTGTGTTTCGGTCGCTGGTTTGTCCGAGTGTCGGTCTCCATCAGGTCTGTGTTTCGGACACCGTCATGTCCGTGTTTCGGTCGCCGTCAGGTCTGTGTTTTGGGCATTGCCAGGTTTGTGTATCGATCGCTGTCATGATCGTGTTTCTGCCAATGTCCTGTCTTTGTTTTGGCCGCTGCCTGTGTTTTGGCTATGCTATGCTCTGTGTTGACACCCCTGTCAAGTTTTTTATTTGTATCTTCGGAAAATTAACATTATGGCATTTGAAAAAAACAATTAGTGATCCGCAACCTTAAAGCTTTTTCTAGGTAAAGTGTTTATCCTGAATACCGATACGTGATATTCTATGGACTTCACAACAATCCGCTGAGCCGTGCAGACAACATAAAAATGTTCTTTTTGTGATTGTGGAGCGCTGTGGTCCAGTCGTAGAGCGTTGGACCCATGATCGAAAAATCGTGGGTTCGATCCACGCCATGAGCATATGTGTTTTGTTATGAACAAGACACTTTATCTGCAATTGCTTAGTACTGGTTCTACCCAGGAAGACATCGAGAGTGATTAAAATAAGTTTAGAGAACTTTCGCTATAATCGATGTAAAATAAATAAGCGTCATGCATTTTCGTATAAGTTGAGGCTATAATGGTATGTCCAATTAGGGCAGGCCGTCTTTTAATTTTAAAAGGAGTCCGACTCACTTCATCCATTGCGCATTAAAACTCTTCCGCTCTATGTATCCGGCAAGAGTTTGGTTCTCTTCCAGATCCTTCGCGGTTATTTTCTTGACGACTAGGGGTTTGTGTCTCTTCCGCATGTATGTCGGCGATTCTGTCGGCGTCGACGGTGTTGTCTTGTCCGCTTCGCTCATATTACTAGTTTGCGTATTAAATGACCTCGATCTACGAACCTCCTTCGATCCCTGAAAATATACAGAAAAGCTGTTAATTTAAAAATAAAGTTGTCAGTGCTGTTAATACGATAGAAAGAAATATATAAATACATTTTTCGTTGATATATATCACAATAGTATTATCATACGCTTTCATTATCTCACCAATTAAACAATAAGTTTGCAAAGCAAAAGGTTTGCCGATCCTTAACGTAGTCAGTCCTGTTACATATATTTACCATGGGCTTTCTATAAAGAGCAAGCCAAATATAATACCTTTATAAACGGCTTAACCGCCGTTAGCATAATCATCGTGTCTAACGTGTTTTTGTTTGTTTTTTTTGTTTTTTAATTATTTACCATTATTTCTTGTCTGTGTAACCATGACATCGGCACGAGAGTTTTCCTTTCACTCGTAGACTTCTTTACTTTTGATGTATTTATTCGGACAGGCTTCATGTCGAACAGGATAAGTTAACAATTACTCTAATCAGAACCAATGTGTTATCTTCGTCATACGTGAATTTTCAGTCGACGTGCCGTAAAACACAATTTATTCATTCATTACATTTTCAAATCCAATCAAAACAGTCAAAATCAAACGGTTTACTGTTTTACTACTTTCTTCAGAATTGTATGTCGGAACTTTTCGGAAGTTAATAATTTAAAAGCCGTCAAAAAAAAAATTAACTCCTAAAACCTTGATAAGCCTTTTAATTTAAACTATCCCATTCGTTTGCGCATAAAACAAAATATATCCATAATGACAAATAACATGTTTGTCCGAAACTGAACAACAAATGTTACATGCGTTAACAATACCGGGAGAAAAACGTATCACCGAACAATAATCTCAGGTGTCCAATGTTGCACTCTCAAGACCACAGTGTTATCTTTACCGATTTCAACCAAAGAGACCTTGAACTTTCGAATTCATGGGGTGAAAGCTTTTGAAAACAATTTCATAAATGTGTTAAAACATGGTTATGGGTTAAGTATTAAACTATTGAGGGATAGATAAGTTGCAATGGCATATTTCGTGAGGTGCCTTGTTCTTTTCTACAAGGCATCGTGTCGATGATTTGTTGTGAATGAATTAATTATCCACACTTATTCTTAAACTTCTTAACGATTCTTACACATACGTACATATAATATATATTATCATTTACATGCAAATACAGTATTAAGGTATATTAACTCGTGCAAATATACTACTCAAAGTTTTCTAAACACCAAGATTCAATTCGCCATTTTACGGTGGCTGGTTAAACAGGGTGGCGAAACCACATGACTTTTTGATCGGTTACGCGGCAAAAAAATTGTAAACAAAGCGCTAGATTCAGGTAGGTGTTTGCTTCATAACTTTCTTAATATTTAACGATTTTTATTCATCTAAAGCGCACATACCCCGCCAAAGTGAACTCTTTCCTCCGCCGTAAAAGGCAATTCGATTCCTCCAGTAGTTTTTTGAGATTAGCCCTCCCGAAGTCTTGGAAATGAAAGAAATCTATGACCGTGTACATTTTGGGAGGGATAATCTCAGTAAGTACTGAATGAATCGAATTATCTTTTGCGGCGGAGGACAGAGCCCCCATTGTAAGGGAACGTGCGCTTTAGTTGAACACAATTCGTTGCATATTTAGAAAGTTATGAGGACAAAAGTACGTGAGTCGAGCGCTTTGCATACAGTACTTTCCAGTGAAACCGAACAAAGAGTCACGTGGTTTCGCCACCCTGATACAACTCAACAATTAATTTTGTTTTATGATTTTTTAATGCGAAATTCATTATGTTATTGTCAAAAATTTATTAGAAAGCATTTTTTTTCTTGTGTATTTTTGCATGTCCCCCTACAATCTACAGTTTCGTGCGGTAGTTGGGATTTGGGATGAAAGGCGAAAAGGTTTGGTGCTTAGCAAACTTTGAGTAGTATTATATTAGGTGACAACAAGCGTACTGATGGCAGTCCGCATGCACCTGTATGGAGCTATCTGACCTGGACGCTAGAACAATGTGCAATGCTCTACCATATGTTTATTCTTTCTGCAGCTTTAAGAAAATCAGTTGAAAAGTGTAGTAGTCTAGCTGACAATATTTGTGACAAACTGACGGGTAAACTTAAAGACAAACAGAGAGAAAGACGGACGGACGGACGGACGGACGGACGGAGGAATGACAAGCAAACTGACATCCAGAACAGACAGACGGACAGTACAAAAAATAAATGTCTGGGCTGTATGGGGCGATTGTATAAAAATGAATACTCGTTCGTGATTTATTGTAGACACCAACATGCCGTATTTCTGGTGATTTTTTATTCTAACACTAATTAACCTGCGTTATTGCCAAATGCTGAACATTAATGAAAGTATGCAATTTAATATGAGTTTTTTATAACAGTAACGAATGACACAATCCCGTTAGCAACGGTGCATAGTGTACATGTGTCAGTTTATGTCCATTTAACGATGGTCAGCGATGGACATGACAAATGTAGGTGAAAGTAATGACCAACGTGACCTGCAGAGTGTACAAAAATAGCCAGGTGATGTGACCTTATTTTGTTTTTGTTGCATTCCAGCGATTTTATGTCGTGTTCTAGCGATATTTCCTAATTAATACAACGCGGTGGTATCAGTAACACTGCAGTCGTGTGTAAACATTCGTAAAAAACGATTTACTTAGATTCTAATACCGGGAACCAGGCTTCTTCGAATATGTGTATTCTGGGCAGCAGGTATCTATTTATATGAGTATATTGGGTATCAGACTCCATGCCTACTCATATATGTAGACCGGTATCATTTCAATTTAAATGTGCATACTGGCTAACAGATTGCTTGGTTGTATACGGAAAATCAATTTCGTGTACTGGGTACTGTGTTTCTATATATATGTGTATACTGGGTGCAGGTTTCTCCATATGTATGAATACTTGGTACCTTTTTTTGTAAACTGGTTACCTGGATTTTAGTTCTACACGTATATTGGGTACCCGATTTCTACTTACACTGGCTAACAGGTGTTTGATTATTCGTATACAGTGTACCAGGTTTATGGGTACCAGTTTTCAGGAAAATGGTGTAATCGGCACAGTCCCGTGCACCCGAGTATCCCATGAGCACAGTCCTGTGAATCCGAGTATCCCATGAGCACAGTCCTGTGAATCCGAGTATCCCATGAGCACAGTCCTGTGAATCCGAGTATCCCATGAGCACGAACAACATGAATCTATTCGACAGTAAGACGTGTATATGTTTCTCGGGTTATATGTATCCTACCCCACTAATTGCTCAAAATAACCTAAATAATGTGTCGATGAGCTGATAAATATTAATTTAATTAATTCATAAACTTGGTTCCAGATCGCCAGGGAAACACATTTCTACTTATATTTAAGCGTTGGACAATGTACATTCGTATTGCATTTGTTTACACATTAATCAGCTCCAGTCAATATGTGAATATAAGTCTAGTGTTAACCTGATACACGTCCCCGATCCTAGAAACCACCCTATGTTTTACAATTATAGTCGTAGAAAATGCGCGCAGCTGTTGCGGCAGCATGTTCCACAATTGTCATAATTTATCACATGACATTTAATATTAGTTTCGCTGTGGTTCAATAATTATACATCTGTTATAGAGAAATGAGGTTAACCTAAAATATATATAAAATCCACAATTACCGAGGTAGAGTTTTATGAATAGAGGTAGGGGATCGAGTTTTGAGGTTTGAGGCAGTGGGTAGAGTCTTGAGGTTTGAGGCAGGGGTAGAGTCTTGAGGTTTGAGGCAGAGGTAGAGTCTTTAGGTTTGAGGGAGGATGTATAGTCTTGAGGGTTGAGGCAATGGGTAGAGCCTTGAGGGTTGAGGCAATGGGTAGAGTCTTGAGGTTTGAGGCAGGGGTAGAGTCTTGAGGTTTGAGGCAGGGGTAGAGTCTTGAGGTTTGAGGGAGGATGTATAGTCTTGAGGGTTTAGGCAGGGGGTAGAGTCTTGAGGGTTGAGGCAATGGGTAGAGTCTAGAGGTTTGAGGCATGGGTAGAGTCTTGAGGTTTGAGGGAGGATGTATAGTCTTGAGGGTTTAGGCAGGGGGTAGAGTCTTGAGGGTTGAGGCAATGGGTAGAGTCTTGAGGTTTGAGGCAGGGGTAGAGTCTTGAGGTTTGAGGGAGAATGTATAGTCTTGAGGGTTTAGGCAGTGGGTAGAGTCTGGGTAGCATTGGTTAAAGTGGTATACATGTATATCTAGTTAAACACGTCAATGCTAATTTAAGGGGATGTTTACATAGGGAGAAATTTGCAATCGTCGAATATATTTACAACACTTAGTGGATAATAATAAGTGTGGTTCATGCCGAAATTCAAACAAAATGATACAAGCCAACATTTATAAAAATGGTTGTAAGTATAATTACCCAATATAATAGAAACTTTAAGATCAACAAAGTGGCTGGATACAAATATATGCATGTAGTGTTAAGAAGTGTGCACGCACACTCCCTGTGGTATTGTAACAGGCCTGGTGGGATTCGCCAAAATCTCGGAGCATGTATCATGCTTGTACGATTCGGCAGTATCACCAACCCTACATTCCTGTGTTCGAGTGGCTGATAAAACAAGCTATGAGCATACACTCCGTGGTCTGAACTGAACTTTCCAATTTTAAAGGTTAGTTAGGACAATGCATACTGACAGAAAGTGATACATGCTGACTATAAAGAATATGAATAACAAATGTCCCTTCTGAGTTCGGAAATAATTGCGTACAACCCTAGACATTAGTTTTGGGCTATGTGTTCTGTATTCCGATGCATAATAAAACAAATGAGGCATTTCTTTTTTCAGGACCTTATGACTGTGTAAGGAAGCCGTTTGGTAAATAGCCTGCCCATAAGGCGCAATGAGGACCTAACAGACCCCATTATTCGTTTTCCCCTTGAACCGCCTTAAACGGAAAAGGCTGGTAGTGTTGCATATTAATGGGCAATTATCATAGTTTGTGGTCATTATTGGCCATGCACTTGTTGGCAAAGTTGATATTTATCTGCATAAAAACTGTACAAGACATAATAAATTAACTAATAGTTATATATTTAAAATCAAACACATTAAACTTTTCTCCCTGGTAGAAATATTTGGGGCTTTACGACACCGTTTCCTAGAACCCTTCAATTACGCATTTGATCCCTGTATCCATTGTTCCCCAATCCCTAAAGATAACTGACCATATTCCCCAGACTCACAAAACTCCTGGGGGCGTCTCCGCAATGGTGCTTAAAATATGGACGCGAATCTAATAGGAAACTAGTTCAATATACTATGTATCTTGCTTCTTTGCTAACTGGTATAACAGTGAACTAAACAATAATAACACATATTATTCTTTTTCAAACAGAATTTCAACAATAATAGCACCTACATATTATACTTTTTTCAAACGGAGTTGCGGAATAAATGACACAACAACGAAATTAATGTAAAAGACGAAACAAAACTAACTTACAGATGTCGCTTTATTACAACTCAAACTAAATCCAGATGTTTTCTTGAACCCTACATACACTCAAATAGGAAAATGCATGAATTGCACAGATAAAGCGTTTAAATTGCTTTACGATAACACGGGTACCGATGTGTGGGCATAAATCCCACAGGGGCAAGAGGTTAATACGGTACTTTATTTGCGATCTTATTTCGTGCAGGTATGATTGGTGGTTTAAATAATGCAACAGGACCTTTAAGGTGGGAGGTCGAACTGTCAATAGTTCAATTATCATTACGGTCGGTGCTATCGTCTTTGGCCATCTTTAGACAACATATTGAAAGCACTAGCAGCATCAACCTTCAAAACATTTACAAACATAACAGACAACATCGTAAGCGCATACGTGGTCGAGCGGTTAACGACGTTGCGTTGCAAACCTTCTCGCCTCTCACCGCTGCTGATTCGAATCGCAATGGACGCTCAACTTATAAGTGAGAAAGTGTCGATTCATACGGGTGTCGGTCGGTATACAGTACTGGTTCTACCCAGGAATAAGTGGGTGGTCTGCCACCACCACCAAAACAAATGTCAATTTCTTAATTTAAAACTAATCCCATTCATTTGAAAAGTAACCGATATTCCCAAGAAACAAGGAAACTGTAGAAAATAATGACGAATTTATTACATTCCGTTTGAGGTGTGCATGAATATATTTATTATAATTTATATTCTGATCAGCTATGGTTATCAATGTGGAAACCATCGATATCGAAATCATTGACATGAAATAAGTGTGAAACGTTATTTAAAATTTAAATGCCGCATTATAATAAAATCGACTGCGCACCGCACCATTCATTCAGTCTTATTCAGTAATCGCTACATGAGTTCTGATGTATAAACATCCAATTTGAAAAACTGCAGATTGTGATTATGCCCTTCAAATCTGTGAAGCCAGATTAAAGGGTACGTTCTTCCCTGGTGTGCACTGACGTGATAGCAGATCACCGTGACTCGATTAATATGAATACTCGAAAAGCAAAGTCAATACCAATAGTTTATGCCAAAATATAATTAACGTTTCGCAGGTTTCCTTATAAAGTGAGACTTTATTTTTAAACGGCATTAACATGAGTTGAAGAGTTTACGTTCATAAATCCAAGCTTCATAAATCCAAGATAAGGAAACAATTTACCACAATACTGATGGAATTAAAAGAGAATCTACATTGGACAACGCGGTGATTTAGGGATATCTCTAAGCGTATTATTTATATATTTGTTTCAAATAGACGTTAAAATTGTGTATACTCAAGATAAAGATCATATCTGTAATCAAAGCAAAATTTGCACTGAATCTGGTTCCCGGTCACAACCGTTATAGTAAGGCGACGCGACTACAGTGTAAAAACGTGGTACTTCCATGGTACTTCCATTTAGCTGCGAGAATCATAGTCCTTACGGTCTATGGTAGGTACAGATTATAAAACAATAAGAGCTATGAAGAGTAGTAGCAGTAGCAGTACCAGCAGCAGCAGCAAGCAGTAACAGCAGCAGCAATAGCAGCAATAGTAGTAATAGTAGTAGCAGCAGTAGTAGTAGTAGTAGTAGTAGTAGTAGTAGTAAGAGTAGGTACAGGAGAAGTACTGGTAGTAGCAGTAGCAGCAGCAGCAGCAGCAGCTGCAACAGCGGTAAATGAAATAGTATATATGTGTTTGATTGCTTTCCTTGTTTTCCTTGTTTACTTGTTTACAGATATCTTGTATACGTATTTGGAACACAATTACGTCATCGACAATCAATTAACACACGGCCACATGTCAGCCACACACTATGAGTTATGACGTGTATGCTCATAATTATTTCTAGATCATAAAGGTGGGGTAAACGTGTCACATGTATAACTGTAGATAATGTTATTTATATATATATTGTGATAAATGCGTAATTGTAACCATATACACTAAACCAAATTGCTAAGAATATGTCAATAATATTCTCATTGTTTTGTTACATCTTTGATAGTTTTTTTACTCATTATAGATGCATATTTCTAAATCTAATTCAAAGTTTAGCACTTCCTTAATTTGAAAACAACTCAAAATACATTTCATGATCATACGTTCGATGTCCTGTTAGTTTATGTAAAATGTAATAGTTTTTTTTACTAGATATGGGAATTGGCCTTAGGAATTATATCCCCTATTTTGACAGATCAATGCAAGAACTTCAGCTAAGATAAAAATACAGTCCCGTTGTTTGTTCTCAACTTCTGTTCTTTTGACTGTCCAATCTTTTCTGATATACCCCCAAGTAAGATACATTGCTAGATCTAGTTCTATTATATAGAGGTTCATTCATACTGGTTTCGTATTACGACTTTTCTCCTTAAATGCATATAAACTGAAGATTGTTTTCGGTGCCGTCAACATAGGATGGCAGTGTAACATCGGGTTCTGAGGGAATAAGCGAGTACCACCATAGCAGTCACACCGAGTCTTTAATTGTGTAAAGTTTAGCCATAAACATAACATGCTCTAACATTAAACAAGTACAAGTAGGTTTGGGCATTTCAGTATTGGCAGTATTGGGCCTATCAGTATTGGGCATTTCAGTATTGGGCATTTCAGTATTGACAGTATTGGGCATTTCGGTATTGACAGTATTTGGCATTTCGGTATTGACAGTATTGGGCATTTCGGTATTGGGCATTTCAATATTGGGCATTTCAGTATTGACAGTATTGGGCATTTCAATATTGACAGTATTGGGCATTTCAGTATTGACAGTATTGGGCATTTCGGTATTGGGCATTTCAATATTGGGCATTTCAGTATTCACAGTATTGGGCATTTCAATATTGACAGTATTGGGCATTTCAGTATTGGCAGTATTGGGCATTTCGGTATTGGGCATTTAAATATTGGGCATTTCAGTATTGACAGTATTGGGCCTATCAGTATTGACAGTATTGGGCCTTTCAGTATTGGCAGTATTGGGCATTTCAGTATTGGGCATTTCAATATTGACAGTATTGGGCATTTCAGTATTGGCAGTATTGGGCATTTCGGTATTGGGCATTTCAATATTGGGCATTTCAGTATTGGCAGTATTGCGCATTTCAATATTGGACATTTTAGTATTGGGAATTTCAGTATTGGCAGTATTGGGCATTTCAGTATTGGCAGTATTGGGCATTTCAGTATTGGACATTTCAGTATTGGGTATTTCAGTATTGGTAGTAATGGGCATTTCAGTATTGGCAGTATTGGGCATTTCAGTATTGGGCATTTTAGTATTGGGCATTTCAGTACTGGCAGTAATGGACATTTCAGTATTGGGCATTTCAGTATTGGCAGTATTGGGCATTTCAGTATTGGGCATTTCAGTATTGGCAGTATTCGGCATTTCAGTATTGGGCATTTCAGGATTGGCAGTATTCGGCATTTCAATATTGGACATTTCATTTTGGCAGTATTGGGTATTTCAGTATTGGGCATTTCAGTATTGGCATTTCAGTATTGGGCATTTCAGTATTGGGCATTCAGTATTGTTGGGCATTTCAGTATTGGCCATTTCAGTATTGGCCATTTCAGTATTAGCAGTATTGGGCATTTCAGTATTGTTGGGCATTTCAGTATTGGGCATTTCAGTATTGGACATTTCGATATCGAAATGAGAATAGAAACAAACGAACTAAATAGATATATGATTAAATTGCGACATAGTTACTTTGCACTATTTACTTGGCAGGCGTTTTGAATACAGAGGTCAAAACCTTGAACAACGCATTAAGAAACTCACAAAACAAGCAATTTGTTTTTACAAAGCGATAACGGAGGTCAATACATTTGTTTTGAGATAAACTAATGAGATGGCATCGAGGTACTTAACAACCCCTTGGCACGAACATACAACTATAAGCACGTTTGATTAAAACTTGAGGTCTCTACAAAAAAGAGTATCACTGTAGCGAGTTTAAATCTTAATGTGAAAATAGTTACTTCTAAAATACCATACCGTCATATGAATACCATAAATATAACTGAATTTAGAAAAGAAAACGCAGCAACTTTACAAAATACACTTTGTGCCGGGTCAACAAATCCGTAGTAATGTATTTGCACCTTTATGCTTGATTCACAAATATTAATATGCTGTCACATATTGCTCTCGCCCAACGCAGTTGGGCGTCTGTACTTGATATACATTGTATTATTATATAACTAAACAAAATACTCATCGGGTTAGACGTGCATGATGATACTGGTATCCAACCAGTACAGTACAATTTGATATATGTTTTGATATATATGAATGCACAAAATGTGTCTCGTTATATATGTGTAGTAAGATGTCACCACGAAGTTCAATGTATAAACTGTTAAAGCCAAATAACAGAAAAATTACACTTTAAAAACCGTGTATAAAAGTTCTATCAAAGTGTTCATGTCATATAATAATGTATTTTGGCCGATTAAAAGTAAAAGGTTTACTCACGAGTTCTAAAAATACCAGTGATAGAAAATGAATTTTGAGTTGGTAACTCTTAATTCGAATCTCCAGTTCCGAGGTTTGGCCTGACTCGTTAAAACCGTTTATATTGTGTCTATAAAGTTTGGATTCTCAAAATATGTAAGGATTTTCAAAATATATAGATATACCTCGTCGTCAGTAGGTTTAGAAACGGTGTACATATGAGGTAAAATGTGCCTGTTGTTGGCGGGATAGCTACTTTAATATTTCACGTCAGAATGTATCGTGTGATGAATTTGAAAACACAATAAAACTACGTTTAAATGTTCAAATACTTAATACAAGGTTTTTTTCTTCTAGCAAAACGATTTCCGTAATTGACAAAGCAATATCAAGTGCCTCACACGTAATGTTATTACACTTCGTTTCGAGTAGCTAAAGAAAAAAAAGTTTTTTCGTAAATATTACCTTTAACCATGAAAATCCTCCACCTAAATGCGTGCACTGTATGGATAGCTTATCCAATATTAAAGACCAGTTGACGAGAAGCTCTCCGCACACAAAATGCCAACAAGGGAGATGTAAAACGCCTATATCCTTCGACTGCAGACAAAATGCCCTGTCCAAACGAATTATAACTAGACTGGATGTTTTATATTTATAGACGAAGGCACTTTTCCTTCCATCATACACGTGAGCGATAGTTATTCCAAACTCATCCACATGAAAATAGAAGATGATCCACGGGGTTGTGTCAGAGACATACTCTCTTATCTAATCCAGTTTGAAATGGCAACATTTAGACAACTTAAGTCTTAGATTAAGGGATCAGATAATCTTCATAATTTGAAACAAGTATAATGCGGCGATACCCCCAATTCTAGATTACTTGGCGATTTAGGTTTTATCTCTCTGTAAATATAATTTAGGAAAGAAGGAGCAATAAATAACACCAATTTATATCAAATTTAACACATTAGATTTCATAATCTCATTGACCTAGAAAAAACAGTGTATAAAGGGAAACACAAACGCCCAAACAGGTTTTATAAGCAAAAATATCGGTAATAGCTTTAACTAAACAAAAAACAAACATGTTTCTAAGCATATTAGAATCAACATCTCCGTTGTTGTGTTTGCTATTATTAATCGCGTTCATGGTTCCTTTCGATACGGGCTGAGAAAATATCAAAAACTTTTGTTGGTGTGTGTGTGTGCGTGCGTGCGTGCGTGCGTGCGTGCGCGCGCGCGCGCGTGCGTGTGTGTGTGCGTGTTTTTGTTGTTGTTTTTCTTTGTTTTGTTTTGTTTTGTTTTTCTAAAATAATGCATTTCTAAAACATGGTATCACTTTTGTGTGTGTGTGTGTGTGTGTGTGTGTGTGTGTGTGTGCGTGTTTTTGTTGTTGTTTTTCTTTGTTTTGTTTTGTTTTGTTTTTCTAAAATAATGCATTTCTAAAACATGGTATCACTTTTGTTGGTGTGTGTGTGTTTGTGTGTGTGTGTGTGTGTGTGTGTGTGTGTGTGTGTGTGTGTGTGTGTGTGTGTGTGTGCGTGCGTGCGTGCGTGCGTGCGTGCGTGCGTGTGTGTGTGTGCGTGTTTTTGTTGTTGTTTTTCTTTGTTTTGTTTTGTTTTGTTTTTCTAAAATAATGCATTTCTAAAACATGGTATCACTTTTACATACAACTTAGAAAAAGGTAACAAAAAGAAAGCGATCGATCAAAAGTTTAAAGTAGAATGTTTCAACTGTCAAACCAGCGAGAGACATTAGTTACATCTAAAGCAGATATGTAGTAATAAGATTATGATTTATTCTTGTGTAGATTTAAAGGAGAAGTGTTGCTTGTCATAAATGACATTATGACATTAACATGTGCAGGTGTTTACAAACCTGCAAAAACGATATTAACCTTAAATTCCACAGAGATGTTTGTTTGTATCTATGCTGTAATACTTCATGGTGTAGAATATAGTGCATAATGTTCGGATGAAATTTTCATTCGAACATTATGCACTCTACTTTACCCTATAGTAATACTAGTTTAGTTATGCTGAGGTTTGTTTTACTTGTTAATTTTATGGTAACAGTACCCACTTGCAAAAACCGGTCTGACTGGCAGAAAAGGTATATGCATACGTAAGCCTTAGTTTGGATGATAGACTAGGTGGGAATTTCATAAGCCTTAGTTTGATTGGATGATAGACTAGGTGGGCATTCCATAAGCCTTAGTTTGATTGGATGATAGACTAGGTGGGAATTTCATAAGCCTTAGTTTGATTGGATGATAGACTAGGTTGGAATTTTAATAAGGTTAACTTGAATTTGTTATTTATTTCTGATTATTATTAAACATAGCTTTCATTTGTATGATTTAGCTATATGATAAAGCTGAATAAAAAGGAAAGAGGGTGATTTTCATAAATCTATTTGGGATTCCCTCAAATTGTAAGGTCATGACCTTCGGACATTTAGAAGTGGCACTAAAATAGGTCAACCCCTAACACGAAGTTTTTGTTTACCTGTATCTAAGCTGCATCTGTGCAGCAGGGTAAGCAACAGTAAGCCTGGGGGGTTTGTTTGCATGTGAGATGGGAAAACATTAAACAGTAAGTCTACAGAAAATGCAATAGTGGTCTATGACCTTTATCCACAATAGTGGTCTATGACCTTTATCCACAATAGTGGACTATGACCTTTAACCACTATTAATACTCAAGCTACTGCCCACGCATCCAGTGTGTCTCAATAAAAAGTGGCTATTCCAAGGTCTGAACATATACTGACGACAGTTGTCTCCCTTGCATGCATTTTTGTCATTATCATCTCCCAAAGCACGTCATTATTTGTACTTTATTACAAAGTAATATGAAAGTATTGTATAATAATAGATTTGATTTTTTATGCGGTTTTAAACGCCGATAGTGAATGGCAAATTGACCACAAAGCGCGTTAAATAAGTATGTCCACTAGCATGGTCTCAGTGCACTCCTCCCGGAGTATAGGATCGACAGATGTATCGATTCAACTGGGAAAAACAAATCTCAACATACAAAAGTAGTAACTGGTTAACGAATAAATCTTACATCAGTACATTTTTAAGTGGACTTTACTACATTTTTAGTTCGGTCGTACTTGTAAATCGGTTTAGAGGGGTGAAATGGTTAATATTTAATGATCTGGAAAAGAAATGCGGTTGCTTTTTGATTGGCACAATAAAAATCTCCACAAATAGCTTAAACCAAATGTGTAGGTTAATATTAATTACTGAAGCATACAGTTGGACAATGGTAAAACTACTTTCTGCATGTCTCTATAAGCCAACAACACGATATAGGGGCCTTGGTCACTTCTAAATCGCTCGAAAACGATATAAGGGCCCTTGGTGGCTTTGGGATAGCATGAACACGATATAGGGGCCTTGGTGGCTTCGGGATAGCACGAACACGATATAGGGCCCTTGGTGGCTTCGTGATAGCATGAACACGATATAGGGCCTTTGGTGGCTTCGTGATAGCATGAACACGATATAGGGCATTTGGTGGCTTCGTGATATCTAAACACGATATAGGGCCTTTGGTGGTTTCGGAATATCACGAACACGTGCGCTTTTGGTTTTACCATAGTCGCATATCAGCAGTTACAACTGTCTCCTGCTCAACAAGGGACACCACTGTGTCTCCACTTGACAGTATTAAACTGTCCCCAGACAGACAAGGGCAACCTCTTTGTTCCCACATGACGGTAGCTGTCCCCAGACAGACAAAGGGAACCGCTTTGTCCCCACTTGACGTTAGCTGTCCCCAGACAGACAAAGGGAACCGCCTTGTCCCCACTTGACGGTAGCTGTCCCCAGACAGACAAGCGGAACCGTTGTGTCCCCCATATGATCGTCCCAAATGTATCTTTCCTTTCGAAAATTATAAATATAATAACACAGCTAAAACCTGTTTTAAATCAGACATGAAAATCGTGTAGATATATCAATAAACGTACATACCTTTTTACGAGCAATCTTAGACAGAAGTGCCAGTTTCGCCGACCATACAGAACACATGGTATTACCTTTTTTATTTTAAAATGTCTTATTATTTGGTTCATTTAAACATCTTTTGAAGTTTTTTTGTTTTTTTTTAAAAATAGAAGCTAATTACTACCAAAACATGTGTCTTGTATTTCTTAATATACACACACACCTCGTTAATTAGTCTTCTCATACATTATTATTACCTACTATGACATACTGCTTATGATATCATTACACATTATGATAATAAGTCAATATCAAGTAATATATATCCTCACATCGATACAAGATAAGTGGTAATCCTTTCCAAAATTGCTGAAATTCTATACCAGCTGATATATCACATAGCTACAGCTGATATATCACATAGCTACAGCTGATATATCACATAGCTACAGCTGATATATCACATAGCTACAGCTGATATATCACATAGCTACAGCTGATATATCACTGATATATCACATAGCTACAGCTGATATATCACATAGCTACAGCTGATATATCACATAGCTACAGCTGATATATCACATAGCTACTCAATCCGAAAGTGGCATTTCATGTTATCTTCAAAGTCAGCAAAAAAATAACTTTAAAATTTAAAGCAAAATCGAATAAATTCACTTTTTTAGTTATACCCTACAGTGCGAAATTGAATATAACGTTATGGACGTTGCGCCCTAAATTGTATTATTTAACCAAAAGAAGTAGTTTGAATATGCCTAATATTGCGTAGGTATTTTAATTTTTAAGTCCATTATTTACAGCCGTTCAAGTGTATAATTAAGTTATTGACCAGCCTATGGTGAAAATGACACTTGAAATGACCGTGCTATCCATGGATGTACGCCAAAAATAAATGTATTCAAAATTGAACATGTATTCTGGATTTAGTTATTAATATTGGCCAATATAACACGAGCATCTGGTAGCGGACCATATGCGTCCGTCACTAATTTCCAGGGTGAACATTTTTCAAAGAGAATTAATAAAAAAAATATGAATCAGAGAGTTATGGGCCTTTATAAGATGCATCGAATAGATCATGTTGAAGATGTCTGCACAGTTTTTCATTGTTGTACATTGAAAGTTATTAGCCACAATCACTTGAAAAGGCAGTTCCTGGATAAACCTTTTTTTCAAAGGGGAATAATTCAAAACATCGAACCAGAGAGTTATGTGCCTTTATCAGATGTATTCAGTGGTGCATTCGTTCGTTCATGCTGAAGATGTTTACAAAGTTTCATAGCTGTATACCTTATACTTTGAACATTATTAGCGACAATCAGTTGTCGGATAAAAGTTAACGGACAGACGGATGGACAATGCCAAGACGTAATACGCCCCTACGGGTGTATAAAAAGTAAAAATGCCAGAACTTGGTGTTGTGTGCCAAACCACACGTTTGAACGTATTTACCGAACTGGCATTGTGTACGTGATTATGCTACATGATACGTGTGTGACATTATGTTATGTTGTTTAACCTTTTTATTATGCACCTAATGTAAGGTCACATAGCACCACTTGGTCGATACTTTTTCATGTTCGTGTAAGCGCATATTTTGTGTTCATTAATTAGCCTAGTTTTTAGATGAAGTTCACACTGTTTTTATTGCGATGATAGATATGCAAAACGGTAAGGTCACTGTAAAAGAAGCCTACACGTGATGTCACTGTATGACCACTTTTTAGAGTAAACAAAAAGGTTATAAGTCCAACAGAAAGAGTAGCATTCACATAATACAGTCACTCCAACAAGTAGTACCAAGCAAATGGGGTTCAAAAAGTACATCACAAACACATTCAGTAAACAAGAGGCCCAAGAGGGCCTGTGGACGCTCTACTGGCTAAAACATCTCTTATAGATTTAGATAGATATAGCTAGATATAGCTCTCTTCTCCTACAGATTTAACAAAGGAAAATACAATATAGCATTTTTCAACAAATCAAGGGCCATAACTCTGTTATTACTAACAAGATCTAGCTGGTTTTCGAAATTCTCAAAGATTTTATTGATATACCACGCTTTGCACAACTAGACAGCATACTGAGGCTTCCTGCCAAATTTCGTAGAAATCCAACAAGACGTTTAAGAGGAGTAGCGCCGACAAGAAATTTAAAATAAAAATGTCAAAGGGCAATAACTCCGTCAGCGAACTGGAACAAAAGCGTGATTTGCACAACTAGACATCTTACCAATGCTTCCTGCCAAGTTTCGTCGAAATTGAACAAGGCATTTAGGATAAGTAGCGCCGACAATTTTTTTTAAAGTAAGTGTCAAGTAATTAAAAAGATAATGAAAAAAATTAAAAAAATAAAAATAAAAAATAAAAGATTTAAAAAAAAAATTGAAATTGAAAAAAAAAAAATTAAAAAAAAATAAAAACATTTAAAAACTGTTACCCACGGGGCACGTCAAAATTTGACACCAGGGTCACCATTTGAACAAACTTGGTAGAGGACCATAAGCTGAGCTACATGTAATACATGAGAGCTCTGTGCCATGTGGTTCCAGAGAAGAAGATTTTTTTCAGTTTTTGCCTATACAAGCCTACGTAAAACTGTGACCCCCAGGGTGGGGCCAAATGTGACCAATGGGTCACCATTTGAACACACTTGGTAGAAGACCATAAGCTTATAGCAAATGCAAAAAATTAAAGTTCTGACTCTTGCAGTTTCAGAGAAGAAGATTTTTTAAGTTTTTCCCTATACATGTCTATGTAAAACATGTGACCCTTGGGGCGGGCCAAATGTGACCCCAGGGTCACCATTTGAACAAACTTGGTAAAGGACCATAAGCTTATAATAAATGTACAATATCAAACCTCTGGCTCTTGTAGTTTCCGAGAAGAAGATTTTTAAATAAAAAATCCTATATAAGTCTATGTAAAACTGTGACCCTCGGGGCGGGGACAAATTTTACCCCAGGGTCACCATTTGAACAAACCTAGTAGAAGATCATAAGCTGATGCTAAATGTAATACATGAGAGCTCTGTTCCTTGTGGTTTCAGAGAAGAAGATTTTTTAAAGTTGTTTCCTATATGTCTATATGAAAAACATGCAAAACCTCAATATACAAACTTTGGACCCCGGGGCCCGGCCATTTTTGACCCCGGGGACTTTATTTGAACAATCTTGATAGTCTATGCGTTGGCGATCATTTTAAAAGAAAAACTGTTGAAATCTGTCCAGCGGTTCTGGAGAAGAAGATTGTTTAAGGTTTCGATTATATATGGTAATGGCAGCCATCTTGGATGTAGAACTGACCTAATTTTAACAAATCTAAAAAGCATTTATCTAAGGATCATCCATGTGAAGTTTAGTCAAAATTAGCTTAGCGATTTCTGAGGAGAAGTCGTTCGAAGAAAAGTTAACGGACGACAGACAGACGACAGACAGACGACAGACAACACACCATCCCATAAGCTCTGCTGGCCCTTGGCCAGTAGAGCTAAAAAAAGCACATCAGAAACATATAAGGGTTGACAACAGGGGTACCGCCTTGGAACGGTCAGTGGCAAAAGGAACCAGCAGGAAGTTTAAACCGGTTCAAGGGTGCCACCAAACCTCACTCTTACCCTGTCATCATCCCTAAACAACAGGACTGTGTTAATAAAAATAATCCTCGCCGAGTTAACGCCTTACATTTGAGAAAGCGTAGATAGATGTAATATGAAAAAACACAGAAATGTTCAAGTATATGATATATCAAAAAATTGGTTAAACCTAAGATGTACTCGATGACTTGTCTGTCCGAAGTCAGAGCATCAAGGGGAAACCCGTTAAGGGCACGACAAAACGTAATGAACGACATTCATCATACGGTTCCCGCCTTAAGGGATTTAGGAAGACGTTGTCAAAGAGTACACCGCTCGTCCGGTCGTTGCACAATCAAAGAGGAAAGCATAATTGCAAACTGTAAACCTTGATAATATGGATGACCTTGCAATGGAAATGTCAATGTCTTAATAAAACAAGAGCTATCGGAGAACAGCGTAGCTCGACTATTCGCTTTTTCAGAGAACAGGATAGTATACCCCTGATATACATTCGGAGAAAGGCTCTCTGTATACAAACAATCCATGAGCAATATTAACAAATGAAAAAGTTGAAAAACAGAATATTTAAATAAAAGAAATAGGGTTGAGGGTTGTGGCGGACTTGGAGGAATACAAAATAATTTCATTTTGATACTGCCTTATCCCCCACCACCAACTTCCACTCACCCCCATGTGAGGGGAGCCCATACCCCAATATGGTTGAGCTATGAATAGGAAGCGTAAACATATATGTCCAGTAACAACAGATTGGACGTTTACATTTACCAAAAGCACATTGTATATGATATGTTATTTTTTATGTTTTATGTGTTGCCCCCTACCTAACTTCTGCCCACTCCCCCACCACCCCGTTCCCACCCCTCCCCTCACTCAACTGAGACGGCGACGTTGACGTCGGGATGCTTACATAAACTCTCTTATTCTTCGAATAGTCGAGCTAGAAATAAGCACAGTTTTTAGCTAACAACCCTGTTTCGATATAATGGAAAATATGAAAATATAGAAATCCTACAAAATCATGATGACATCGATGAAACAGCGTGTATTTTAAATTAACACTTCACATCCTGGTGGATCATGACCCTCTACCTAAACATATAAATTAACATGATATGTTATCTCTGTATCTGGCCGTACTTATGATTACACATCACCAAATACACACAATACAATAAGTGGCTTAAGGCAAAATTATAACAATTCTGTGTATAAATGATTTTTTTTTTTTCTCGGAGTGTCCTTTATATTCTGACAGATAACTATTAATAAACGCTAAAGCATCAAAGTGGTAATACGAACCGGTAAGATATATTAACACTTTGGTATCGAATTGTGGTAACCTAGAATTATGAATACTAATAAAATTAAACACAGCACAATTACTCGTGATCGAAATGTATATTAAAACAAAACATACGCAAAACAATATTACTTTAGTTTTAAGGGGCTGGAGTCGCCCATGGATATATAATCAGGGCAACCAGGATTTAAACCCCACCGGTGTTCTTGGACAAGAAAGGTCACATTAGTCTAGTCCATCGGATTTCTATTCTCCGAGAACGTTAAAAGAACCATAGGAACACATTTGTTAAAATTAGTGAGCGTAGCAAAGGTTCCCGGATTCATGTTGATGAGTCGTTAAACACCATTCAGTTCGATGATAAGTTTATTGGTAATAGTAGTGTGCGTACAATTGCAAAACGAATCATTTACTGGCAACACAGACATACCAGAATATATGCGACAAGGTTTTGAAAGGAAGAATTTGAACTTTTATGTGGTTTGTTTGATTGAAATACGTAACTCCCTTAAGTTATAAAACTTCGGAAAACGTAATTAAATGTTTTATTGGCAGAACTCATTTCGCCTTGTATTTAATAACAACAACCAAAGGAGCAGAAGCAGCATTATGTTTATAAACAACATCTACAAACAGCGGAATTCGAATCTTGACTTGTTCCATCATCATTACCAGTGTGGGAACCACACAAAGAAGTTTAAATGTATATGATCGAAAACAATTTCAAAACAACTGAAATACGCAAACGTATGAACAGTATTACTCCGCAGTTGACCGACTAATAAATCGGGTAGAGTGTCAAACTTGACATTGCCCTGACACGTTAATTATTTATGTAATAATAGCATGTTCAATGTGCATTTGTAACGCATCATATATGCCGAGGTTGCTGCCAAATTTGTATTTATGAAATTCAGCCTTTTTTATTGTTGAATATTTTACCTACAATATCGACCATGCAGTTCATCGCACTTTCACGTCGGAACATTTATTGCAAGAGATGGAAAATAATCGGTTTCCATGACTATACATAGACAATTTTCTACGTGCATGTATCTGGGTTCTGGAAAGCTGATGACCCCAACGTTGGTTTGACAACGATTCGAATCAACAAATCCTGAAAAGGGGATCCCTTGGAATCAGCAAACACAAACAAGAGAGAAAATTAGCAGTATGAATGGTATGAAAGCCACAAATACTGAGACTGATGATCCCAATTATCCCAAAGGACCAGTACGTAATAATACTACTGATATGTAGTCGGGGAGACTTTTTGCAGCCGTCACCCAGCACTAAACAAACGCTAGAGTGAATGTCAGTAAATACTGAAAAGGGGATACCGAATGCTTTTGATTACGTCTATACTGGGTATTACCGTATATTTACAACTAGAATTATGAAAGCAATGGGTAAGAACTCACAATTTTAACTCCTTGTAGTTCGAGTTCGGAAAGATGGTGGTAGGTATAAGACAAGAAAGACTTCAACGTGTAAATAGTAACGATATACACGCTAGTGATTACTACAAGACAATGTTGATGCAAAGCATCAGTTCGCCTCTAGCACGTATTATTCTGAATACATAATCGATCACTGTACTATATCGATCACTGTACTATGGCGATTTTCAGAAACAGCCTGTAAGATTAATGTAACTAAATATAAAAATCCAATATCGTCCTTTTTAAATACGGTATTTCGTGCAGATAGCTATATGAATCGTATATACTATCCATCTTTACCTAGCAAGTCTATACTTCAGTGTATTCTGAAAGCATTGGCTGGTCCCAATCGTGAACGCTCGGCTAATCCTGTCATTCTTCGGGATCCGGCCTCGTGTGTATCACGGCGCTTCGGTATGTTCAAAATCTTTACATTCTGTTAGCCGGAAGGCAACGGCACAGAAAATAGTGCACTGTTGCTACATAAACAATATGGACGCTTGCCACACGTGTTGATGTATAATTTGCGTTGCATGTTTGTTATTTACAATACAGATGAAGGTTTTATCACTGCTTTCACGTAAATAAACTATAGATGGAGCAATCAGCTAAATGACATTGCAAAATGTTGAAGATAACTTTGATTTTGAATGCAAATTCGTTTTGGCGCGAATCTGACGCGCGTCACGCTAGTATGACGTAACCAATATGGAAACCTGCGTATTACATTCGAGTCGTGTTGCGAAGCAGTGTACGAGATGTTGCGAATGTGGCTGGTCCCTGAACTAAGTGGCGCCACGGAGTTCTCCCGTCAAATTGATTGGTTCCTAAGCTCACTGTTTCACTCGTTTAATACACGGCGCCCACAATATTAAATTAATGCAACTTTACATATGAGTATTTCATACATATTATTATGTGTCTTTATTGTACTATTAATTATATATTATATATATATATGTTTCTATATCATAATGTGTCGTATATTTTACACAAAAATACGTTTAATGTTAAAGAGCAATAAAATGCGCGAAATACACGCTCCGTTAATTCAGTGAAATAACTCGCCGTGTTTTAAACATCAGTTTCAGAGTAATCATTATTTATACACACGCAACATACACACTGGCACACAAACAAGTTTTACCTAAAGAGTATATTCCTGCACATGCAATTTAAAGAAACACTTATGTAATGTCAAAACGATATCAGGATGTTTGTTTAAAAAAAGTATTTCAATAGTACTGTACAGAATAAACGTGTTCCCATTAAATACTTCTCCTTCCATTGCACTTAAACATAAACCCAAATATATTTTCCGGCTTACCTGCCGACGAATAATAAGAACGTTATTGATACATATCTTCCTTTGTTAAACCCGTGTTGGGGACCGGAACGTAACACGGTCTTAGTTAGTTATCGCGCTGTGCCACTAAGCTTTGAATTACGCAGTAAATGTGCAAAAGATGACAAATGTCATCATTTGCCGAGTTTTTGTTTCATAAATATACGTTTTATAGGAGTCAATCGTCTAGAATTGTGTATGTGTTCATATCAATCTACAGTGCAGGTTCATATATAATATAGCGTCTCCGTGGCAGAATGGTTAACGACGTTGCGTTGTAAACCGTCTCGCCTCTCGTCGCTGCTGGTTCGAATCCTACTGGGAGCTCGACTTGTAAGTGAGGGACTGTCGTTTTTACGGATGGCGGGAGGTGTACAGTACTGGTTCTACCCAGGAAAAGTGCATGGTCTGCCTCCACCACAAACAAAATCAACCGTCATATATAACCTTGTTGAAAATGACGTCAAACACCATACAAACAAACAAAACAAACAAAACTATTTTAATACAGTTAATTGTCTGGAAATGTGTATTTTCATATTAATCTATAGTGCAGGTTAAAATATAATAAAGCATAATTAAATATGTAACGCTATGTGTTGAATCGACTTAAGAGAAAACATATACGTTATTATATTTACATATTGTTTCATAAATGTTTATGAATTACCATGATGAGAAACTGCAATAGTTTAAAGAGACACACGGTAATCCGATTTTTTAAAACCTGTCGGCGTCCCGTCAGTTTTTGTACATAACTTGCATTTGTTGAATCATTAATATTAATTAAAACAATAATATGTTGATTATATTGCACCAAAAATATATTTCAACCATTTGAAGAATAAAAGAAGAAAAATTGAAAACTTGTAATTTTATTTAATATATGCAAGTAGGTTTCAAGTCAAAATGATACTGGATTAATAAATCGAGAGACTACTTTTAATGCTTGATAACAACTTCAGGATTGCCGTCATGATCAATCCCTTTAAGTTAATGGTCATAGATTCCATAGACTTACTGTTTAATGTTTTCCCATCTTACCTGCAAACAAACCCCCAGGCTTACTGTTGCTTACCCTGTTACACAGATGCAGCTTAGATGCATGTAAACAGGAACTTCGTGTTAGGGGTTGACCTATTTTTAGTGCCACTTCTAGATGTCCGAAGGGCATGACCCTACAATTTGAGGGAATCCCCAAATAAATTTATTTAAATCACCCTCTTTCCTTTTTATTCTGCTACATCATAGAGCTAAATCATACAAATGAAAGCTATGTTAAATAATAATCAGAAACAAATATCAAATTAAAGTTAACCTAATGGAATTTCCCACCTAGTCTATCATCCAATCAAAATAAGGCTTACGTATGCATTAGGCATTGGCTTACGTATGCATTAGGCATTGGGGTTTCCATATACTTTTTCGACCGGTTAGGGTACTGTAACCTAATGCAATACGTGGATACTATTTCGGCTGACCCGAAGTCACCAGTCACGTGTCAGAGTATTACTTTAATGGGTGCACATTTCCAATGTAACAAACACCCCCAGGTTAATACTAAGGTACCATCTAATTACGAACGGCTTAAATGTTAGAATGTACAGGTGGTCAACTGAGCAACACAATAAACTGACCACTGGTCATTTAAAATATCTCAGAATAAAATCTTAATTAGGGGTTTGATAGGTAGTTACCGACACTTATTGTGTAGCTTTCACCTGACGTTACCAATTATTGCAAATTACAGCTGCCAGTAAACACGCTAGACCAGGAGACGTCTTGTTTACGTCCGTAAATATATGCCATCCAAATTATATATACATGTAATGTCCGATCATTAGAATAAACTGAGACCATCATGTGTATTGAATTTGTTTGTTTGTTATCAAGCTAAATGTACAAGAAAAGCGTTGACTTGTTGTTTTTCCAGACAGCATCGATTGGAACATGTCAGCTTGGTAATACAAATAACTAAAGAACTGACCATATATCTACGTTTTTAAAGAATTATTTCATTTTTTTCAGACAACCCTTATATATAAAAGCAATAAATCTGTGTTCTATTTACTTCAATTGCTTTACACAGCTGACATAAGTACGCATGCTATATATCCTTACATTTTTCTTTGAAAAGTCGCCAATAGTTTCTTTTCAATCCCTTCTAATCAAATGTATTCACTTACCGCTTTCCACGAAGGATTAATCGACAAACGCCTTCTGAGTCTCACTTCCTTGCCAGATACAGTGGAGTTAGACCTACATCTCATGTCAGGCAATAACGAGTTATTGTTTAACTCAGTCAGTTCATCTTGGTTGGAAACAGTGATCGTAATGTCAGTAACTTTAGCTTCATTAGCTTCATAGTTTGCAATAGCAATTTTTGAAACGTCAGTCTCCGACGACGCTTGCATGCTTTGCTGCTGCTTTGTCATCTTGCCAGCTCGTCCGTGGTTAGGCAAAGTCGCGGACTTTATATGGCTATTAGCGTTTAGAAGCACCATTGTGAGAATAAAACAAATATCCAAATTATATAAACATAAACAGTTTAACTCAGATAAATCTAGTCTGTCCTTATGAGCAGGCGGAGTATTAACCTTAATTCTACCCCAGCGCACTCCCACATGGAGAAGATGGTGGACTAAACCGCTCTCAAAAAAGGCTATCAAGTTTTGGTTGTTTCGGTGTTTGTTTAATTAACAAGTCATTGAAATTAACAATTCTAACGTTACAATGTCATAAGTTCACAATCCGAGCAAGCCCATCAATCAGACCTAATTGTTTCACTTTTATATTATTGGGTTCAACGAGTCAAAAGTCCGTCGCAGGTGGATCAGAAAACAAACAAAGGTAATCCGATTATTACCTTTTCAATAAGTGGTAAGATTACCACATACTGCGATATTTTTATTTCATTTTATTCCAAATGTGTTTTATCCGGCATTCCTATTTTTACTTAATATGCCAACTAATTAAACATTCTTCAATTATATAAACAATATAATACTTCCTCCCAAACCTCATTAAAGTCTACACTCTCAAGTATTGTCTATAACCTAGGTTGATAAAAATCCAAAGTTAAGCAGTCGTTAGCCTAAAAAAAGTTAAATACCTCCAAACCGCAGCATAGCTTAAGTATCACTTTTGAATACATCTTCACACTATGGTTATGTTTATGAATAATACCAATATTTCACGACATACTTAACATTCTATGACAATTATTAACCTATCACAAACAAAGTGTATAAAGTCCTTCGGAGATAAGAAAACAGTGATTTCAGACGCGCATGCAGAGATCAACGGTTCGCTCGACAAACTATGTGATGGGATTGACTCTTGTTTATTAAAGCGATACAGGATTCGGCGGTTCCCTACTGCGCGCTCATATATTAGCCCATATGACACCTAGTACAGGTAAACCATAACGTGTCAGTATGTTGACCGACATTTGCCCCTCTATAGGTATATTACCTTCACTTTTTTATAATTGTTATAGGTAAATAGCATTAGACAGTTCACAGTTTAGTTTCCTTCATTGCAATGTCGCTTATTTCAAACACACCAAAATTAATGATGAAAATGTTCCTTTACTGCGAAGTTTCCGCTTTCAGACTCAGTTTGTTTGGTTTCGCCTGATTATTCCAAAAAAAATATATGAAAGTTTACCTTTTGTGTGAATTGTTTTAAATATAATTATGTTGTGAACAGTCAACGAATAGTTTTGCATACTATCTAGCGATATTGTGTATATGTTTAATGTTAAACCCTCAAAGTTATTCGAAATTGTCAAACAATGTCGTATAAACAGCCTCGACAATTTCTATAAATATATCCATGTTTTGCCAAGTCGAACTTTCTAACAAAACTCTCAGTAAGTTAATGAACACGCTAGAATTGTTAGAATCAACCTGCATACGTATAACTTTATCGAAAATGTCTTGTGTATATCAACTAAATAATAGCATACTAACTGAAGGTGAATGCTGCCATAAAATTGTCACACAAAAGCACACCTTCCTCGTCGCAAATAACGGAGTGATATCTGAAGATTTATAGTTTTATTGTCCCTAAAACACAGGTGTCAGAAGTCAAATAAATGCGGGAAATAGAGCTTGTCATTCAGCCTTACATAAGAAATAAATATGTTTGCTGCAAATATTCGGTCAGTGGTGCAACGCAACTTGAGAGTCTTGACAATTTAAACAATTAAAAAAAAAACTCGTGTACCTCAATTGTAACTTAGTAGAAGTAATTTGTAATCGATGAAGTTTAAAATTTACCATTTAACACCCTAAATGAACAATTCATTTAACACCCTAATGAACAATTAAAAGCTTATATGTTGAATTACTGAAGAAAGTTTCGTATTAAGGCGGTTAATCAAAATAAAAATCCACCAATCTCGAATGTATAGTCGTACAATGACTGTTTGACACCAACGTAAGTGATAAAAGGCCATCAACTCATTTCAAGCATTATCAAAAACGAAACAGATTAAACGTAATACATCAAACTTTTATAAACGATATAGTATGTATCCGATGAAATGTTACACTATTACTCCTTTGTGGAAAATTATTTGTTGTATCGTCCGCGTATCGTATAAGAGAACTGTGCAAAAAAGATATCATTGTATTTTAAAGCTTGGTAACGAACCTCGCATTTAATTGAGCGCAAACTACGTGAAATTGTTGGTGTTGGGTTCCTGCGGCATACAATGGGCAGACAGCTTTGTGTTCTAGTATAACAGTATTTGATTGTTATTTGATATTTATAATTCTTATGTATAGGAATTCTATAAAATTATATTTAAAATTGTGCTCGTAGTGTGCAAAGTAGGCTTTAAAAACATGTATCTCACACCTCTAAAGTATAGCCTGTATTTTCCTAAACTTGTCACGTTTCATTGTAATGCTGTTAACTTCTCTCCAGCAGAATCCAAAAAAAAATAATACGCATGTCACATGAGTCCAAACAAGTCACATAATTATGTCCTATGCTATACTCACACCCGGGTGCTCGAGTCCCAGAAATCCAAATTTGTGGACAGATGTTACACGCAAATGTAATTTCGCTGTAGAACAATGAATTAAATTAACCATAATCCAAAGACTGACCCATTGTTAAAAGTGTATTATTCCTAAAAAACTTTGATTTTGTCACCGATAACAACGGTATGTGTATTCCTTAGACTTGTGTTTTCTTAAAGTCTGAATATGCTGCTGGGTTGTTTACATTAAAGCACCATTGTCATAAATCACAAAATAAACTTAGTTTGAAAAATGTAAAACATGATCACTAACGTATCCTAACCATGTTTGACTGTATAATAATAATATGTTAAACACATACAATGATTTCAAGGGTTGTATAATCAGAAAAGTAAATATACAGCAAAGTCTCTGGGACTATCCGCTTGTGTCGCATCAATATTCAACATTTCGAACTGACAATAAACTAATCCATTTTATTGCTCACTTCATTTAAAATGAATGTGGTATTCGGTCAACTGTAGGTGGTGTTTAATAAATATATTAATGTATACCTTTAGTAAATATTCAATAAAGATTCAATAAAGATATCAGTCAAACGGCTTTTACATATTTCTTTTCATTTCTTTGGTGGTATATTCACTGATAAATGTGTAACATCGCCAAATGTTGGAGGTGATATTAAATAATACAAGCCTGCCGGGTAGATATCAATGATAAGGGTCGACTTGAATCGTATTGTGATAATAGAGTCATCGACACGAAATGATTAGAGAGCTCATTCAAAAGTGATCATACGATATACAACGACTGCACAAAAACAATTATTAGAATTGATCCTCAGATTGTTCTATGGTTGTTATGATTTATGCATGTAATTCTAAACTGCCCACATTCTTTGTATTTCCGAAATGTATAGCCCCGCCGCCAGTTAGGGCAGTGGTATCTTGACCATTGAGTGGTTAATGGTGCATTTTTGTGGTAGACACCTCCGATGTAGGTCTCATCCGAATAACTTCGACTGCGCATGTGTGTGTGTTTGTGTAATTATATGGATTATAGTCCGTCTTCCATTTAGACCCCGAAAATAATCTCTCGTTGACTTGGTATTATGTGTGGACTTTTTTGTGTGAGTGATTGTATGTAATGCTATGTATCTATCTACAGTCTACTGTTGACGCAGATATAGTGCTGCCACACTGGAATTCCACACCGTAGTGCATGATAACCCACCCGGTACTACACATTAGTTGCTCGTCAAACAAGGGTTACAAGTGACGCGGCTAAGGGAATCGCACCCACGACCTCCCGATTGCAGACCAGACACTCTAACACTACACCACTCCACTTAGGTGACTGCTCATGGTGGCGGTTATCGTGGCATTAACACTTTAAAAACCAACTCACGTTACTGGGAAACCTAACAACTTATATTTAAAACTTAGTTATCTTAAGCGTTTTTAACTCGATATTAAGTATGATAAGTTCATGTTTTTAAAAAAAAAATATAACATCTCTCTCTACCTGTTATTTTTTTTATTATTATTATTATTAAACTGAGGAATTTCATGTATTGTTTAATTTTTCTTTCACGATTGTAAAATATAGTTATTGAATAATGGATAATGAAATTAAAACAGACTTCCTTTTTCAAAAATAGGACAACGTATAAATCAGGAAACGTAATATGTTAAAAATACAATAAAAGAAAAGCAATGCACGAACTGTGTTTTATCAAATATGGTCTGTAAAATAAACAGGGAAAAGGAAACATAATTATATACAACAACTTATATGTTATACGAATCCTGAATTGTATCACGCGAACCCGGAATAAGTATATCATTCTATGTTGGTACATTTACGTATGTATGGTATCCAGTTATGTCAAGTTGAGCACAACAGTTAAGCAGCAAAGAACAGTAAAACATATGTATGAGGTAACATGACACGTCGAATAACGTGAAACAACAACGACAGAATGAGAATTGTGTAACATCATTTGATAAAAATATCTCACAATTCAGTTCAATTCAAATTCTTTTATTCCAATATTTTACATGTGTAAAACAGCAATGGATATAAGATATAATGCAAGTTCAATTGTAAATGGTAATCGTCATGACAAAGGAAGGTGGTAGTACAGCGAGAGAAAATGATGATAGTGCAGAGAAGAACTGATAGTTTTCACACAAAAGTCTATAGTCAAAAAATAAAGTATGATGTAAGTTAAGAGAGATGGGATAGCTACTGTTCACTTTAAAGGGAGTACATCAGGATTTTTCTAGAAATATCTTAACTTATAAAAATGTTCCAATTCATGATAAAACACTTATAACCATCAAAATATGATGTTCGAACCATATTGTTAAGGTTTAAACTTCGAATACAGCATATAGCTAGGACGGAATCGGGCATACAATGCTGAAATTAACCCTGGTGCGTAACCTAGGATAGCACGTATTACTGTACAGAATGAATTTCCTTGTAACTAAGGGGTCATTTTTAGGATCATTCATTATGTTTAGGCGCTTTAAAATAGAAGATATCATTATTTGTCAATTTTAAGTCGGACCCCTAGACCCCTTTGAAAAGCCTGATGTACTCCCTTTAATGGTGTCAGAGTGGAGGCAACTGAATATGCATGGACACTTGTATATTGTATCACTAAACACAACACGAACTAAACAATGCTTCTTCACATCTTCTTCCTCACATCTTCGATGGTTTTACATTGCTAACAATTTGAAGCCGATATGTCTTTAAATGGAATATAACAATGGAATATAACAATAACTAATTAACTTTATTATTAAAGAGATTAAAGAGAATATGCACTTTAGTTTCGCAAAATTCCAATTGCAGGGACTATGTCTTACACATGACTAGCTTGTTTGAAAATACCATTATCGACGAACCTAAACTGCGAACTTCGCCGGTCAGATGTTGACCTGTATACGGAAAGTAAACAAATAGACCAGATGCGTACAAAGATACACAACAATGTGATTGTCTCTTTATCAGACCGAAAGGCCTAATTACCCACACGACCCGCGAATAGTATAAGTGCACAAACAACTTTATCCAATACTCATATACCGGATTAATAAATATAATAATAATAGTACTATCAAACATGAATAAAAGATCTTCAAAATGCATTTACATTTTTGATCTTTTGTATCCAAAAAATCAAAATTGAATACATTTTTTTATTTTTTTCAAGAGCGCCACTTTGACATTGTGCATACGTCCAGGTGCTACTATTAGGGGAAATACGGTCGGGCGCTACCATAAGGGGGATATACGGTCGGGCGCTACTATTAGGGGAAATACGGTCGGGCGCTACCATAAGGGGATATACGGTCGGGTGCTACTATAAGGGGGTATACGGTCGGGTGCTACTATAAGGGGAAATACGGTCGGGCGCTACCATAAGGGGATATACGGTCGGGCGCTACTATTAGGGGAAATACGGTCGGGTGCTACCATAAGGGGAAATACGGTCGGGCGCTACTATAAGGGGGTATACGGTCGGGTGCTACTATAAGAGGAAATACGGTCGGGCGCTACCATAAGGGGATATACAGTCGGGCGCTACTATTAGGGGAAATACGGTCGGGCGCTACCATAAGGGGATATACGGTCGGGTGCTACTATAAGGGGGTATACGGTCGGGTGCTACTATAAGGGGAAATACGGTCGGGCGCTACCATAAGGGGATATACGGTCGGGCGCTACTATTAGGGGAAATACGGTCGGGCGCTACCATAAGGGGAAATACGGTCGGGCGCTACCATAAGGGGATATACGGTCGGGTGCTACTATAAGGGGGTATACGGTCGGGCGCTACTATTAGGGGAAATACGGTCGGGTGCTACTATAAGGGGGAATACGGTCGGGCGCTACTATAAGGGGGAATACGGTCGGGTGCTACTATAAGGGGGAATACGGTCGGGTGCTACTATAAGGGGATATACGGTCGGGCGCTACTATTAGGGGAAATACGGTCGGGTGCTACTATAAGGGGGAATACGGTCGGGCGCTTCTATAAGGGGGAATACGATCGGGTGCTACTATAAGGGGGAATACGGTCGGGCGCTACTATAAGGGGGAATACGATCGGGTGCTACTATAAGGGGGAATACGGTCGGGCGCTACTATAAGGGGGAATACGGTCGGGTGCTACTATAAGGGGGAATTAAGGGGGAATACGGTCGGGCGCTACTATAAGGGGGAATACGGTCGGGTGCTACTATAAGGGGGAATACGGTCGGGCGCTACTATAAGGGGGAATACGATCGGGTGCTACTATAAGGGGGAATACGGTCGGGCGCTACTATAAGGGGGAATACGGTCGGGTGCTACTATAAGGGGGAATACGGTCAGGCGCTACTATAAGGGGGAATACGATCGGGTGCTACTATAAGGGGGAATACGGTCGGGCGCTACTATAAGGGGGAATACGGTCGGGCGCTACTATAAGGGGGAATACGGTCGGGTGCTACTATAAGGGGGAATACGGTCGGGCGCTACTATAAGGGGGAATACGGTCGGGCGCTACTATAAGGGGGAATACGGTCGGGCGCTACTATAAGGGGGAATACGGTCGGGCGCCGGGCGCTACTATAAGGGGGAATACGGTCGGGTGCTACTATAAGGGGGAATACGGTCGGGTGCTACTATAAGGGGGAATACGGTCGGGCGCTACTATAAGGGGGAATACGATCGGGTGCTACTATAAGGGGGAATACGGTCGGGCGCTACTATAAGGGGGAATACGGTCGGGCGCTACTATAAGGGGGAATACGGTCAGGCGCTACTATAAGGGGGAATACGATCGGGCGCTACTATAAGGGGGAATACGGTCGGGCGCTACTATAAGGGGGAATACGGTCGGGCGCTACTATAAGGGGGAATACGGTCGGGCGCTACTATAAGGGGGAATACGGTCGGGTGCTACTATAAGGGGGAATACGGTCGGGCGCTACTATAAGGGGAATACGGTCGGGCGCTACTATAAGGGGGAATACGGTCGGGTGCTACTATAAGGGGGAATACGGTCGGGTGCTACTATAAGGGGGAATACGGTCGGGCGCTACCAAAAGGGGGAATACGGTCGGGCGCTACCAAAAGGGGGAATACGGTCGGGCGCTACCAAAAGGGGGAATACGGTCGGGCGCTACTATAAGGGGGAATACGGTCGGGCGCTACTATAAGGGGGAATACGGTCGGGTGCTACTATAAGGGGGAATACGGTCTGGTGCTACTATAAGGGGGAATACGGTCGGGTGCTACTATAAGGGGATATACGGTCGGGCGCTACCAAAAGGGGGAATACGGTCGGGCGCTACTATAAGAGGGAATACGGTCGGGCGCTACTATAAGGGGGAATACGGGTAATTTAATTTTCCAACTAGTACAGTATTCAAACTCGCTTTCGTCAATAAACAAGTTTGATGCGATTTTCTTTGTTTTATCAATGTTTGATTTATGTTTGATCCTTTCGTTTAAGCGTATAGGAATGTGCTATTATCGCTCGAAGCCTTACCAATCCATTTTATTAAATACCTTTCAATTACCTTTCAATGCAGAGATAAGCAATACCTACGCAAGTTTACAACAACGTTTTCGGCAGAGTAACAGTGTTCATTTCGAATATAACTTAATTACGAGTACTTTAAAAACAACATTTGACACCTGTATGTTCTTCTTTACTCCAAAAGGTATACACTTTTCCATATACCATAATAATATCAGTGATATATGGACAATTTTTATAGATATTTAGGTAAAATACTGTTTCAGCCGATTACAATTTTAGAACAGTTATACACACAAATCCCAGTAAAATGTCTCCGATACCTCGAAGGTGTCTTAGTAAACATGACATTGTATATCATCAATCAGGTCATGGGTAAAGGTAATACACGTTTCCAATCTGTGGTCAACTATTAAGATGCGTAACTGTTCGGATACTACGAATGCAAGATGTAAGGTTAACCATACCGTTATGCAGCAGTATCAGTTAATGTCGTGACAGTTATATAAAATGTATAGCTTAAATACTCAAAGCATATTTGGATTAAATGGTAATGCGTGGCACTCTTCAAGCATTTTCGTGGTTATCGGGTTTTTAATGTTTGAATGGAAAAGTTCTTAAGGACACATACTAAACCGCATATAGTTGCAACATACGCACTCATGTAACACTGGATCATGAACTTATTAGTTCACTAAAAACAGTAAACGAATAGAAATATTTCCTTAAAGTCTCACCTCTTTACAAATAACTACATAAACACACATTAAAACATATGGTTATGTATGACACATATAAGAAGTGGTTTCTTAATCAACATCCTTTTTTACCAAGACACGTGAGCGTAACTTTATTTTGTATAACAACCCCATGCAAACAAAACAAACACCGCATTAAATGGTAACATATGTCACGGAACATATGTTATATGATTACATGTAAACCTCCTAGGTGAAGAGATTTACCACCAATAATTACATGTGTAGTTGTAGAATGTAGTTCCTATAATAAAAAGTAATCCTTCCTTTTTTATGGAAATGGGAATTATAAGTAGGGAAAAACTGCCCATTTCTATTCGATATTGTGGTTGTATGCATAAGAAGCGTATTAATAGGTTTTACTGGATCACTGATGAACATTTTGAAATTTCGACTCTATGCTTAAACTTTGTGAGCAACCATCAATGAAAACAGCTGTACCCTTGGCCTGTTTAGTAAACAAACAAGCACTTTCTTACATGTCTTGTGACCCCACCTTTCAAGTGGATTTTTGTTCTATAAGAACAATAACACTGCCGCATTATCCATACTTGAGTTGAATTTGCAGCAAATCATTAATATGTGACACTTTAACATTGAAAATAATTAGTGGTTTCATATCTATACTTCAAGCCACAATGCGCGAGTGGCTAAACATGGGCGAATGAAAAATAAAAACGAGTGCGAGCGTGGATAGTATCATCGTGGACATGTGAAGATGAAGTCATATTGATATATTGAGCCAGTCCGTAATACCACAGTCCCAACGTCCATTCCTTGTTGTATAGTATGCAACACAACGGGCACAACTCGCACACTTATGTCTAGGATTCTAACCTGTTTGAAATACAGTCATAATAATAATAAACATTGTTTGGCAAAGTTGTTGCATTTACTTTTGTTTTAAGTGATTTATAGGCTCATTGGATATGGTTCATATTATTTTTATATTATCTTGTTGCTTTCTATGTTACGTTTGTTGTGACAGGTCACGATTTATTAATTACATACATATTATATAAAATAATATAAATAGTTTGAGCTAATCCTAAAATGATGACTGTGAGTCGACTCGTGGGTTATCGTTTTAGGTTAATTGCATACAGTTGTTATAAATTAAATGGATACGCAGAAATCCTGAGGTATTAAAAAAAACGCTGAAAATGTTTGCTTAATCTTAAGGTTGATAGTCCCGGTTAATCTCACTATTGTTGTTGTTGTTTTTCAAAATTAAGTTTGCCAAGCAAAGAATTGATAAGAAGCGGCAATATAATATGGAGATTGTTCTGCGGAACTGAATGAAATCTAAGAAAATAAATGTCTAAATCACTTAAAGTATTGCTGGGAAAAACACACCTGTTACCATGAGTACAGAGTTCGTGTAATTCCAATAAAAATAACCTAAACTGACAAATGAATACGTTGTTATGTTTTGTATCCCGTATTTCGGCAATTAACAGAAACAGACAAAACGTTCACGTAAACACGGAAAACTGGTGTAGTTTATGACTGGACACACACTCCCTCAGATTGTTTGGAGTTTCATATAAACACAACCTTTTTTCGTAATCACGTTAGCCTTTCATCCCATACCCAAAAATAACCGCAAAAATTGGGAGTTTTGGTAATTTCAGTCGAAAGTTTTATCAATAAAAATGAACGTGTACTGGATATCGGTAGAACTAAATTTACAATGAACGAAGAGAATGAAGATACGCTGAGACTATAAGTCGGGATCCTGTAATTGGTAACTTTGATATAACCCCAGTTGTTGTGATAAACTATGATATTCGTGATATCGACTTGCATGTTTTGAAGATAATGCACTTTTTATCCTGACTTTCGTTTCAATACATGCATGTTAAACATTCAATTTTAATAGGGATCGGATAATTAAAAACGACTGCACATGTCTGTTCGTGAACTTCGACATGAATTAGACAATTTATTGAGTTTTTTTTTTACCGGGAATTAACCAGTTTTATTCCCATGACTTTTTAAATGTGATTTATTATTTGTTTCTATAAAAATGGATCATGATTAATAGTGAAATATAAAAATAGAAAAAATCGTCACTGTGTAAATATTATCGCATATTAGTATATGGCGGTGCTCAAAAAAAATGAAACATGACCTACATTTGAATACATAATTATGCGGGCCGTGCATTCCATGGATATATTCAAGAAACGTCTTAGACCGGGCCCCACTCCTCACTACACTGCCCTGACGTAAAATTTATAAAAAAGACAAAACAAAGTTAACATGTGTATGTACCAATTGAGGTATAAGCGAATAGATTCACCCTACACCCTACCGTATTTAAGAAAAAAAAGCTGATAGCAATTTGTAACAAAACAAATGTAAAAAATAATCTGTAATTGCCTACCTTAATAGATTTACTCACAAAAATGCGGCAAAACTTTCCCAAAAATCACAGGAATACACATAACGGAGTAATTAATGTAAAACTAGGATACATATACAGATGTGGTACACATGTCACGCACGCTGTTCAAAGTATTGCAGTGAGTTTCCGATAGTTGTTGTAACATATTGCATTATCCAATAAGCCTACCATTATCCCGTTTGATGCTAAATGTCGCATTTACGATTCATTGCCAATCATGTGTACGTAATAAGTAAGCCATTAACCGCCCATCACCAATAAAGATATATCGTAAAGGGTAAATTAAGGGGTTATCATATGCCGAAACCCATTAAATAGCCATTAAGGTCCTACACTGATGTGAAAGGCCATCTACTGATTTGATAACAATTTAATAAAAAAATAAATGAGAAACATCTGTCAACAAATGTATTCAGACAAACTATGCAACATGTGGTATTCATGTATTGAGCTGCTTATTTCCTTTTCCTACCACATCGATTATGACTTTGCATGCTTCTTGTTTTGACAGCAGAATTTGACGTTTCATATATTTTGACTTAAAGCTTTAATGTCACCAACACTCAAGGTCAAATCAAGGATTAAACAATATTCTGAGCAATGTGAACTAAATTAAACACTATATATGTCAAAAGGTCGGTTGACTTGTATAGGCGAATATATTATACCTTATTGCATTACGTATGTATACGATCAATAAACATTCCCAGCTTAATGGTCCAGCGAAAGATTCACATTAAAAGATATTTAAACTAGTGTTTCCTATATTTTTTATGGAATAATGATGATATATAGTTAAATGCATTTATAACCAAAAGTAAGTTTCCCATGTCACTATTCGTACTACACAGACTTCCAATTATTTCAGTCAATGCAATCAGAAACTTTCGAGACTGAAATAATGTCAAAAGGATGGTGGTCAAAATAAATAACATGTATTCGTTTCTTTCTGCTTTAAGTTGGACTTTTAAAATATTGTAAAACGTATCCACAGGGGCAATTATCTAGGACGAGTTCTTTAAAAAAGCCATTCACGATGGACGTTTTAAAATAATGATCGAATACTAATAATAACTCAACAGTCACTGATACATTAAAGTGAGAATGCTCAATCTAAACATAGTTAAACATTTCTAAAATCGCGGACATCGTTCAAAAAAGAAAACAATGAATACTGCCCATTCCTTGGCGATGCGTGAAGCTATAAATCAGTTTCGCAAATGGTTTCGGGATCATATTTGCGAATGATTTAGATCGAATGTATTGATTTTTGCATGAACTTACCTAAAATACCTAATACAAGTTATGTTTTGTTAGAATTGTTTCTTGAAAAATTCAAAACATAGTTTACATGTTTATGATATGTTTCAGTCCGATACTTTTGGATTCCCTCCAACTTTGTGTGTATGGTGTTGAAAAATAGCATAGCGTTAATTATGTTTTTTTCCTTACCCTACATACAGCATGATGGATGTAGAATATATCACTAACTGAAAGATAAAAGGAAAAAAAAGGAGATATTGGGTCCTATAGAAACCACAGCGTCCGAGCGCAATGGCATCGTAGGTCTACGCTGTACTGCAAACAAGGACTTTAAAAAACAATGAAAGAGACAAAAACCAACGGAAATAGTGGTTAAGACAGGGTTACCGACTTGGAACGGTCAGTAGGCAATAAGGCCCACTGGTTAGCTTGAATCGATTTTATATGCGCACAATCCTCGCTATTATCCTGTCTTCAAAACTTTCTCTAAGTCATTCATTGCCCTTTTAATTAAAAACAATCAAACATAAACATTTCCATTTTCAAAACAAATCCACAAATTACTGATAATATTTAGCTGATCATCTTTAAATGTCAAATTTAAATAAAACAAAAAACTTACTGTAAGAATTATCAGTAAAACGTGACTACTCACATGTTTTTACAACAATCAGAAGTTTAAAGTGTACCAAAACAGTTCTTTAAATTATTACATTATAGTACAATTCATTCGCTGGTATTTAAATATAATACAATTAAAATAATACTTTACATTATACTTTAAACATATTGTAAACTTATTGTATTGCTTTTCTTCTATATACAAGCAATAATGTAACTGAACATTCTATTAATTCAAATAGTATTTCATTATTACAATAAATGCATTCTTTAAAGTTAAGTTCTGCGCACCATTGTCGTAAAACATGAATTCTCATAATGCATGAAACGAACATTACATTTAAATAGTGTATATTGCTTGTCATGCTATTGTCTGTTGTTATATGTTACATGAATTACTTTATGACACTGTCACGTCATTGTATCTATTTTGAGTATTTGTTGAAGTATCTATCATATGCTCATGAGTCTTATCAGACTTAATGCATGAACTATTATGAAAATTGTAACGTCTACAGCGGGATGCCATCGACCCGTCCTAGACCTATTGACGAGGATAATAAAACATTTTTTTTAATTCTATATAAGCAATAATAATAAAAATTACACTATATAGAGTAAAGATATAGGCGATCGTAAGAATACATACCAACGTGTTTCACAAATTAATCCAGGTTTAATATGTACCGCTATAGTCCAGACTACAGAATTAATCGGTAATGTTCGACTTCTCAAAGGCAAGATTTACAGCAATAATTAATAGTTTCTAAGCAGTTGACTCTGCGCATATGGGCATTACTTCCGACGGAAATTACGTCACTACACTCGCACGTGAGCTGAATATTTATATTATCTCCCAGGGTATCGATGATTGCATTTGAGATAATTTCCATTAATCAAAGTCACAGAAATACGTTCGTTGCACGATAAAAAAAAAACTCAATATAAAACGCCTGTGCGTTGGAACTCCGAAACGCGGTGAAACTGGAAGTATATTAAAGATATAGAAATAAAAAATAAATAAATTCGAAATAAATGCCACTTGAAAGAAGCAAAACGCGCTGAGAAAATGTTCACACACCCTTACTTTTCATAAACAAATATAATACACTTCTGCCAAGATTTAAAACCTGTATTAATGTTTTTCCTCTTTTAAGGCACGTAGCAATTATCGATTTTTATAAACAAATGAATACAGCCAAACGAAACTCCTCGTTCAATCTTAGATTACATAATTTATACATTAAATTCCCCGAAAAAAAATCAATCCAATAAAAACTATTTGACTCGTGGAAACCTTATCATACACCTTAATCGTGGGAGCAGAGACTGAAAAACTTGCAGCGTGAATCAATCGTTATTTCAGATATCGCGAGGTCTTATCATCCGCTGCCAGGCTGCACCGCAAACATTAAAATTATCAAAAATCTCGTCAGATTCCCTCGAAACCAACGGCTTATCTTCAAACATGCTAATGCTTTTAATTGCGTTGGACGGTTATGTTAAACCAGACTCATTTAAAAATAATCACAACTCACTATATGGAAAATCCTCAGAACTTCATTTGCTATCTCTCAATATGCGATCTGTACTAGGCGTACAGTTAATTGAGACGGAAATCCACACCATCAAGACCATCTCTCCTGCGTTTATTATTGTTTACAAATTTTGTTCTAACCCTCTCTGATTAATAACAACGCTAGATAATTACAAAGTTACAGATTTACAAGATCCAGTTTGTACCTTGACACCATGCCATTAGTATCGCTCGTTGGCATCGTCTACTTTCATTTTGTGTGAAACTATGTTGCATATCTATGAATAATAAAATGTTTTTATTATTGAATTTATTAAACGAGTTGGCAATTATAATATGATGCGACGCCCTGTTGAGCATTTATACCATTTTAATCTGTATTGCACTCCCAGAAGTAATTTTATGTGATGCTGAATATTAATGATTCGTAATTTTTTATAAATGATTACGTTACGCTAACCCTGACCGAATTTTGCAAATTGTAATGCATTTATATTAACTAATCAATATCAGATGTTCTGTCTCGATAATACTATGGTTAACTATTTATCCTTAATCGGAAAGAGACCTTAGAGAGTACACCTTATACGAGGGGATGCTGGCTTTGTATAAACTTACCCTTTATTTACAAATTAAATTTTATGTTAGAACTGCCTTTTCTCCTTTGGAAATCGCGTTTAAAATACTTTCATATCACAAAAAATAATTATATATTTCATAATATTATAAATCGTCTTCGTACTAATACTATACTAATCCACATTATCTCCTCTGTAGTGGTAATTATTTTAGGTATTTGTATCAATATATAGAGGATATTTGTTTGTTTTGAGTGAGTATAGAAATTATTTTCATCGAGAAATAAGAAAGCTTATATTTTCACGAGTTCTTAGCACGAGTGAACATATTTGAGTTTTCTCATTTTGAGATGAATATAAATCCAATATTCACGACAAACTAACAAATATTATATTTATTATATACTCACAATCTGGAACTTTATGCAGAAAAAGCATAGTGCGTCAAAACAATGACGTCAATAACGTCAACAACGTAAACAACGTCAACAGTTGCATGATGTCATTTTGAGTGAGAAAATATATTTTCACATGTGGAATATGAACAATGCAAATATAGGTTTTATTTTAATCATAAAATCCACTATTCACTAAAAAGTATATAATAAATTCACATGTGTTTGGTAGTACCTAAAGCAGGTATCCGTGAAGAAGTCGATAAGTACTGGAAATATCTGCAATTGTTACATTTAACAGTGTTCATCTGTCATGTCATGTTTTGTACTTGTATATATTTGCATATGTTTGACGATATACGTTTGTACAAGTCAATGCAGAATCTGTTCCGTTCTGATCTGTTCTACTCTTCAAAGGCGCTCAGTGTGCACAGTTTTAGTCATCAAGTGTATTTAGGCGTTCAATTTAAAATTTAATTTGAGCAATAGTTTTAATGGGTCTCGTGTGGGCATAATGTAAATAACGTTGTCAATTACATGTAAAATGTCCTCTAAATTAGCCTGAAATTATTGGTTTCGATCAGTCGCGAGTCAATAATGGCGTCCCTTAATTATATTAACAGTGATCAAAGGATGGGTCACGCGTATGAGTAATGGACACCGCACAACTATTAAATCACGAGGTCATGTGATCTACAAAACGTGACGGTGTCTATTTCCAATAGCAAGTAGTGTAATAATATTCCATAGTATTGAATCACCGTGGCGAAACCACGTGACATTTTGATTGGGTCCACGGCAAAACCTTGTTTTGGCTTCATTACTCTTAATATTTAATGACGTTTGTTCATCTAAAACGCACATAACCCGTCAAAGAGAGTCCTTTTCTCCACTGCAGAAGGTAACTCGATGCCTCCAGCTTACTTTGAGATTAGCCCTCCTAAAATATACACGGTCACAGAAAATCTCAGAAAGTGCTGGATGAATTGAATTCCCTTTTGCGGCAGAGGAAAGAGCTCACTTTGTAGGAGCATGTGCATATTAGTTGAATAACATTACAAATAGAAGAAAGAAAAACTTGAATCTAGCGCTTTGTTGATAATGTTTAATCGTGAAATCTATCAAAAGGTCATACTCCACCAATTCATTTTCCATAGGCCTACCTTATCGCTCTGAGCTCTGTTCTGAGTTCCCTAATATAGGAAGCCATCTTTTTTTATTACTTGTTTTGAAAGACCTATCTTAGTTTTATTAAAAAAAACATACAGAAGCCATACGTTGAGCACGTTTTGAAAAAGCTGTTTGGGTCGGATCGTGCTGACCCACCTACTTGCATGTAGAAACATGAGACAAATGTAAAATATACTTCTTTCTTTGATTATGCAACACATTATGAATACATTGCACAAATGTATGAATTAACCTTTATAAGTACTCTTCAAAAGTTGAATTTTGATTTTTTTGCAAGATCTTTTGGTTTGTTTACCTAGACAACCAATGAAAATTAAGAGATTCTGTGTAATAGCTCCGAATTTACCTGGAACTTTTTCCCTGCCCGCTGATTGGATGGTAATTGGTGTAGTCTGATCAAAAGGTCACGTGATTTCAACACCATGTTGTCTACACCACAGTGGAGAGTACATACCATAGTGTCGTCTCAGTGGTTATAATCTTCTTTTAACTTTTGCAATACGAATCAAAATACAATCGTATAGTTCATGTAGTGTGTTACCACTCTTGTTTTAACTATGTGACCCAATGACTTATGATTCGAAGGGGACTTAATGCAGACTATTTGCTTTGATGAAAGCTTGAGTTGTCTCCAATATTATAAACAGACCATAGTTGTGTTGTCAGATGACCATACACTATTTATGTTTTACAATCATTTGCGGGTTTTAAATCGTAAACGTTACTCCACAATATAGATTAGATAACCTGGGAAAATAAACTTCGGAAGAGTAAAAAATAAATACAGTGATGCAATGATAGTCATCCCGTTGAAAATATGCAGGTGTTCATGAAACACGGAGTTGTCCTACTTACCTTTCTAAGGCGGGATCCATGTTTTCAAGTTGATATGTTTCATGCTGTATTACTTTTTTTTTTACTTTTTTCCTTTTTTTTGTTTTTTTGATATTGCAATCATTACTCGTTTTTTTTGACTGGATGGCATTTGCCTTTTACACACCGCGTTGTGGTAATAAATATGTTTTTCTCTAATGTTAGCTGGTAGGTAAAGGATCTTAAATCGAATTGTTAATGTACTTTATATAGCCTCTTTTTATCGTTTGATACAGACGCCAGTGTTAATATTATCAGATGAGATAACTATTTAATGTCCCGACTATATTTGTTCACGAGTTGTCTCCCTTTGTTGATCATATAAACTTTTCAGTGCGTAGTCTTTCCATATATACTGAAGAAGTTTAATGGCATCCATTACATGGTCCCGCCTTAATTCGATCAAGCGATGGGAAAGCTTTACATTAGCTGGATTTTATAACGGATATTTCGACAATAAAACGTTTAAAAACACGTTTTACTGAAATTAAAAGTTAATTTTACACGCAAACTTTTTAAGCCGAAATTAAGGTTTTATATCATACCCAAGCCAACCCCGTTTTCGCTTCTTGGAGAAGGGGTTGGATGGGGTGTGAAAGTTAATACTCGGACCACGTAATGGCACCTCCCTATACCAATGACAAGTTTGAACGTCGAGGTATCTAACCATGATCAATTCACATTACAGTCCAGATTGTGCCTAATGGTTCATCTTATAATGTACACGTGCACAACAAAAACCTACCTTTTTATGAGCACCATCGTGCACCAAGAGAAGGCCCTCATTGTTGGCACCTGGAAGGTCCTTGTTGTATATATCGCCATCCTGACCCCGGCGGTATGACTTTAGCTTGGCACGTATCACGTTGAAAAGATATCCACGATCGTTCTGCCACACGTGCGTCAAAGCCTTGTCGTGCTTCGGTAGTTCATCTGTAAAGATCGGGAAGAACCCTCTGATATGTAAATTATGTTTCTATTGTTATCAATGCATGAATGGTGCATATTATGTCATATTATGATGGTGCACTATGCATATATCAAAATTATGAGATTATTTATTTCCTTATAACATGTTTAATATGTCATATATTGAACGTGTGGGATTTTTAACCCTCATTTTAATATGGAATATATCACTAGACTAAGTATGTAATGATTTATTCCATGTACGTGTATATAGTGTGCAATGTAGCAACGCAATACGCAATTGTGCCGCACTCGCAACTCGGTTGCGGAGTGCGTCGATAGTTGCGGAGTGCGTCGATAGTTGCGAAGTATGTTGTGATGCCACTGCATCTGGTTGTCCGCACTTCGCAACTGACGTACTCACAACGCCAGTATTCGCCTGCGTTATAGGGCGATATCGTTTAGGTTAGATTAGTGATTGTTTGGGACGCGAAAGCTGATTGATTTTTAAGTCATACCTTGTCATTATTTAAATACGGTAGGTATGCTATTTAAATTCTGCGGCTTGAGTGTGTACCTTCATTAATAAGGAACCGTGACTAACTGTTCTCTTAAGAAACTCATGACGACATTGTATAAATTTACATTATTGAATGACCGCCTTACAGTCCAAACCTCTATCCTATACAATAGTAGTTATGAGACGTTTTGAATGACGTGCCAAAGATGCAACTAGTGTACCCACTTACGTATTCGATTTTTGTACGTGTTTATTTTTGTACGTGTTTGGAATTTATATTTCTTGCATTTTCGGCAGAAATGTGAAGGCTCGGGCCTACACGACCTACGTTAAGACACGCGCCTGCCGATGGTGATGCTTATACAATTATTTGACGTAATGAAATCGGCTGATTTAGAATATAGAAAATGGAAGATAATCGTGCATTTGTCATTAGGCCTATTTTCGGGAAAAGTGCAATATATATTACAACGTTTTGAAGAAAATGATTTATTCTTGACAACTGGCGAGGTATCTCTTCATTCCAGTATTTAAGCATTCCAGTATATAAGCAACCTGACTAAATGCGCTCCTTTATAGAAATAATCCCCAATTATGAAACTTTTAATTTTGTGAAATAAATGTACAATAAGGAAGAAAATACCTTAAATGATGGAATAGTTAAAATGCCCAAAGAAAATACCAAAGGAAATGTGTGTGTGTAAGGAAAGGTAGACGGTTATATATTGACGAACAAAGCCGTAATTTCCATTTTCTTTTCTGCATATCTGTTCTGTTCTATTCTATCGCAATAATATGACAGAATTAAGTTTTTCAGTTACCGAGCTCATCGTCCTATCGAATTGCAATTTATCAGAATGGTCCTAATTCCAGTAAATTTCAACTTTATCTTACACTAGTAGCGAATCCGGAGGGTGAGGGGCCTAACAGCAGAAAAACGTATAAAGCCCGTCGCCCGAAAGTAATAACCCCGGCATTGCGCCGTCAAAAACAGATGGCACTCCCCCCCCCCCCCCCCCCCCCCCCCACCACCCCACCACTAAATAAAACACGCTACCACCCCAACGCTGGGAGGTAAATGAAGGCGCCGGTCAAATTTGCCACCCCTAACACGAAATCATGTAGCTACCCCTGTGCATAATATTAAATGTTTGGTAATAAATGGGGACATCGCCTTTCGCCTTTAATTATTCAAAATCTATAACCTGATCATTTATTGTCTTACGTAAGTTGCAAAGTGCGATATATTATCTACCACGATACCACACTTCACAACTCCATACAAAATAGTTGTGAAGTGCGACATACTGCAGCAACGCACTACGCAACTTTTGCCACACTTCGCAACTCGTCGTTGAGAAGTGTGGCATACTGTAGCAACGCACTACGCAACTTTTGCCTCACTTCACAGTGCAATATTAGTTACACAGATTTCCAGCAGAGTGCGTGCGAATATTCCTACCTGCTTGATTTCATTTCATCCTGAGCCGAAGGTGAAATGAAATCGAACAGGTTGGATTATTCCCATACATTCTGCTGGAAATCTGTGTAACGAATTATCACCATTTCCGAGTGATAGTGATAGACATAATTGCAATTATAGTAAACAAAAGTTATTTCCCTTAGATTGTATTACAATGTAAAATAAGCTACCGATAGCCGCATTCGTAAAATATTCTGCGACTCGGGTTCTTCGGTTTGAGGAACGACTGACCAAACATGAGCTTATATTGAATATAGAAGCATTCTGGCATACTTCTTAAACGGTATAACTGATACATATTGCAAGTTAAATTTAATTTTTCAAAAACAAAATCGTTAAATGGACGAATTTTTAAAAGTGTCATTTGTCTTCGCTGATGATGAAATATTAAAAATACATAAATAAAACAATGGTGTGCACCCTGGTAAAACAGGATGCATTAGAATTCCTAAACAAATGCTGTTGAATCGAGTGTTTTTTTAGCTGTCCGCGCTTTTAATTTCATTTTTAGTAGGCGTTCGTATTACCGGTCGATGGCGAGTAGTAAGGTCTGGTACACATTGGCTCAATCAATCAGAAGCGGAGAATTTTCACGTAATGCTTTATCCATTGTACTAAGTGCGCAGTGCATCATTTATCAGAAGTGTGTACTCATTTACTCCATTGTACTTAGTGTGCAGTGCATCATTTATCAGAAGTGTGTACTCATTTACTCCATTGTACTTAGTGTGCAGTGCATCATTTATCAGAAGTGTGTACTCATTTACTCCATTGTACTTAGTATGAGGTGCATCATTTATCGGAAGTGTGTACTCATTTATTCCATGTACTTAGTGTGCAATGAATCATATGTCATTTATTCCATGTACTTAGTGTGCAACGAATCATATGTCATTTATTCCATGTACTTAGTGTGCAATGAATCATATGTCATTTATTCCATGTACTTATTTGGCCATGCATCATACATCAGAAGTGTGTCATCATTTATTCCATGTACTTAGTGTGCAATGCATCATACATCAGAAGTGTGTAATAATTTATTTTATGTACTTAGTGTGCAATGCATCATACATCAGAAGTGTGTCATCATTTATTCCATGTACTTAGTGTGCAATGCATCATACAGCAGAAGTGTGTAATCATTTATTCCATGTACTTAGTGTGCAATGAATCATATGTCATTTATTCCATGTACTTATTTGGCCATGCATCATACATCAGAAGTGTGTCATCATGTATTCCATGTACTTAGTGTGCAATGCATCATACATCAGAAGTGTGTAATAATTTATTCCATGTACTTAGTGTGCAATGCATCATACATCAGAAGTGTGTCATCATTTATTCCATGTACTTAGTGTGCAATGCATCATACATCAGAAGTATGTAATCATTTATTCCATGTACTTAATGTGCAATGCATCATATGTCATTTATTCCGTGCATCATATATCAAAAGTGTGTAATCATTTATTCCATGTACTTAGTGTGCAATACGTCGTATATCAAAAGTGAGTAATCAGTTATGCCATGTACTCGTATATCTAAAGTGAGAAATAAATTCTCCATGTACTTGTGTGCAATACGTCGAATATCAAAAGTGAGTAATCATTTATTCCATGTACTTAGTGTGCAATACGGCATAACTCAAAAGTTGTCAAGAATATATACCTGTATGTATTACCTTGGTGAAGAACAATTATATGTTGTAAAATCCAGCATAATGCGATTCCGTTTTCAGGCAGATGCATTAAACTGAACGTCAAAGGCACGCCGATAGTTTGTTGTAAACATCACAAGCATTCATGTCTACTTTGGGAACAACGGATTTCAGAAGGACATGTGTGTGATCGACGTGCATATTTATTGAATTATATGTACAATTTTTTCTTGGCAACATTGCCGTTACACAACATTTAAAAATTGCAATCATGTTTCTAAAAATAAGACGTGAACATAAAATGACACCCAAACCGCAGCCTTTATTACATCGCATCATCTCGAAATATAATGACTCGTGTTTTGAAATATACCCTTACCTTGTAATCCGTTCTGTGACTGGTCTTCGCTCTGGGAACTCGCACCCTCGGAATTCCCGGTATCTTCTAAAGAGGATCGATCCGATATCAGTGGATCACGTGTCATAGCTGGAGGACATGATGAATGACGTGGTGGCTTTGCAGGTGAACGTTTCTGTTTCTTTGACCTTGACCTCGATCTTGAATCCGAATCAGACACCGCCGGTATGGTTAATATAGAGCCACTCTGACTAGAAACAGACGAACAAATGCTTTCGTTTTCGCTCTCGGGTGGAGGTCTGATTTTGTGAGCGTTCGCTACAATACTGTTTGATTCCATTTGTAAAACCGTCAACCATTGCTGAAACTCCGTGTAGTCACTTGCACATAAATAAATGCTGCTTTTATTTTCCTGAGATAACTTAAACACGTATATCCGCTTTTGTCGCTTGTCTTTTTCCGCTACAAACACAACAACACTGTTTGCTAAAAGTACAGCAAGCTGGGAGTTTTCGTCCGCGGATTGCGATTTAAACCCGTAAAAACATCCTCTACAAACCACACACCATACCTTTTGCCACTTAAGGTGGTGCTTATGGTGTAGAAAACCGTGTATGCTTACGTCACTTAAGTCACCAAGTTTTGCATAAGGTTTTGATGGCCGTCGTTGGAACACTTTATCTTTGATATCAGACGCCCGACGAACAATACCATTGGATTCATTTTTCGGTTGGCTTAAATCTAATGAGCGTGAAAGCTGTTTTGATTTTGGTTTCTTAAGTTGTGATTTCTTTGCACCGATATCAGTAGACCGTGATGGGATTTCATGTTCAATAGACGACTCACTGACAACACTTTCTGTATCGTCGTTCGAAATAGAGTCATCCAATTCCTTTTTCTTCCGTTTCCTTTTGAACTTTAATAGGCTTTCAAAACTACCAAATGATCTTAGTTTCTTCTCGGGTGCAGTTTTTGTTTCAAGGTCTTCCCTATTCGGTTTAAAATGTTGTGCTTTTACTGGTTGCTGTTTTGAAATTTCCGGTTCCGGTTGTTCTCTGCGTAGGCGCTTTTTAAAGTCTTGAACGGATTGTCGCCTAGAGTCATGTCTTACTAAGCCCTGACCACGTGGACTCGGTTGTCTGTTATTTCCATTATACAAACTACCTGCAGAATCGTCTAAAGTTAAATTTAAGTCCGACTTGTTCAAGTCACGTGGACTCGACATGGGAGAATTCGACATTTTCTGAACACGATTTGGTGAATCTTGAGAAGGCATATAGCCAGTCTTTGATATATCCCCATCAAACGACAATCGTTTTTCACTAGATGTAAGTGACCCTCGCCGACCGGATGTGTTTATATCATGTGTTACTTCCGGGTCAAGGGTCGATGCCCTTTTCAAAATAGTAAACCATGTATCAAGTTCGGTTTGTGATTCTACGCTAAACAAATGCTTTCTCCCGGTGCTTGAATTATCAATTACAAGTTGAAACTTTGCAATACCTGTTATTGTTTTACCTGGCTTTCGTGTGTGTAGTCCGTTGATTGCGGTTTTAAACACAAGAGGGCGTATACAACATCCGGGTAACAGAAGAACTTCTTCTGGCTTTTCTGACTCTTCATTTTCAAAGACACAAAACAACATGTCGACCACAACTCCCCAAACTTTCCGCTGCTCGGATTGGTCAGTTAGCCATCCCGTGTGATCTGGAATAGCGAGATCTGCCATAGAAACACTGTGTAACAACGGACGAGAACTCAGTGTCATATTCTCCTGATCGGGAATTCTCGAGTTGTCGACCTTCAAAGCCATGTTGTGTCCGTTTTGCAGGACTAGAAAATATCTGTGAAAAGAAAAAAATAATCAATAAAAGTTACTTTATTTAATTATCCATATATATGTCAATGATAAAATATATATGATAAAAACAATAATATAATTTTATGCAACATTATGGAAAATATATAATATTTAATGAGGAGAGATAATCGTGTTTTCATTAAACAATTGAATTAGGGTTTTAAGGCGCACCAACACATAAAAGGTTATATGGCGTCTAACAGGTATGAACATGCCAGGCTCATCCTCCATGCATATCGATATAAAATATGGAGAACGGGCCTAGAACCTTCTCACCCTGAACTGCAGAGTTGCTGCAAATCTATTGTAGACACTCCATTTACGCTGGAGCCACTTTATAGTTTTTCTGCCACTGCTCTAGTGATATGAGCGTGATGGCACCTGAAACAATGCAGGGGTCATGATGAGAACTTTAATGAGGGAGGGGGTGGGGGGATTCTACCCCTCTGCCTTCCCCTCCAACGGGATCTGCAGTGGCCCTATTCTTTGCCCCGGAACCAAACGGGGCTTTCATTAAACAAATCTAATAACTGAAACCAGGTACACAAGGCTGAAGTAATTGATGTAGTATATATCTAAAGTAACGGTAAAGGTAGGGCTGCTACAATACCAGATCAAGGCTGCTACAATACCAGATCAAGGCTGCTGCAATACCAGATAAAGGCTGCTGCAATACCAGATAAAGGCTGCTACAATATCAGATCAAGGCTGCTGCAATACCAGATCAAGGCTGCTGCAATACCAGATCAAGGCTGCTGCAATACCAGATAAAGGCTGCTACAATACCAGATCAAGGCTGCTGCAATACCAGATCAAGGCTGCTGCAATACCAGATCAAGGCTGCTGCAATACCAGATAAAGGCTGCTACAATACCAGATCAAGGCTGCTGCAATACCAGATAAAGGCTGCTGCAATACCAGATAAAGGCTGCTGCACTTTCAGATCAAGGCTGCTGCAATACCAGATCAAGGCTGCTGCAATACCAGATCAAGGCTGCTACAATACCAGATCAAGGCTGCTACAATACCAGATTAAGGCTGCTGCAATACCAGATGAAGGCTGCTACAATACCAGATAAAGGCTGCTACAATACCAGATCAAGGCTGCTACAATACCAGATCAAGGCTGCTGCAATACCAGATAAAGGCTGCTACAATACCAGATCAAGGCTGCTGCAATACCAGATCAAGGCTGCTGCAATACCAGATAAAGGCTGCTACAATACCAGATCAAGGCTGCTGCAATACCAGATAAAGGCTGCTGCAATACCAGATAAAGGCTGCTGCACTTTCAGATCAAGGCTGCTGCAATATCAGATCAAGGCTGCTGCAATACCAGATCAAGGCTGCTACAATACCAGATCAAGGCTGCTGCAATACCAGATGAAGGCTGCTACAATACCAGATAAAGGCTGCTACAATACCAGATCAAGGCTGCTGCAATACCAGATAAAGGCTGCTGCAATACCAGATAAAGGCTGCTACAATATCAGATCAAGGCTGCTGCACTTTCAGATCAAGGCTGCTGCAATACCAGATCAAGGCTGCTACAATACCAGATCAAGGCTGCTGCACTTTCAGATCAAGGCTGCTGCAATACCAGATCAAGGCTGCTGCAATACCAGATCAAGGCTGCTACAATACCAGATCAATGCTGCTGCAATACCAGATCAAGGCTGCTGCAATACCAGATCAAGGTTGCTGCAATACCAGATCAAGGCTGCTACAATACCAGATCAAGGATGCTACAATACCAAATCAAGGCTGCTGCAATACCAGATTAAGGCTGCTGCAATACCAAGGCTGCTGCAATACCAGATCAAGGCTGCTGCAATACCAGATCAAGGTTGCTGCAATATCAGATCAAGGCTGCTGCAATACCAGATCAAGGCTGCTACAATACCAGATCAAGATTGCTGCAATACCAGATCAAGGCTGCTGCAATACCAGATCAAGGCTGCTGCAATACCAGATCAAGGCTGCTGCAATATCAGATCAAGAATAATGGTTAATCTTACTTTTTTAGTCGTTTCTGTAACAGATTTGTCTGTGGATGTTGATATCTCTCTTCTTCATCCTCGGAGTCGCTTGTCTGAAAATATACAAAACTCTGTATAATTTCACGTTTAAACTGATGCTAAGACCTAACAAATGTGTACTTATGACGTATATACTCAACATTCAACTTACGCTCCGTGTACGCCTCCCTTGTTTGACAAATTGAACACCTATATTATACAAACATCCACAATCCACAGAGATACTATGAGAAATACTTAAATGTCGTTCAGTTTATAAAATAAAAGATGCATGCCATTTCCCTTTGGCCAATTCAAAAAGATAAAGAATAAATTACAGCTGGTTAACACACGTTTTACTCCAAGGTATACCTCACGTTTGATAACATTAAATTAAATACATTTCCCTCGGCTGACTATTTAAGGAATTACGTACATTCTCAGTTTACTTTTGATATTGAAAAAAGGAAGATACTCTTTGCTGATAGAATCTTTGTGATTTTATTAACAAAATATTGTAAATTTGCCTTGGGTATCTTGACATAGCAATGAGACTATGTAATATGATTTTCCTAACCCACAAGTAATGAACAGAGTATGGTCTCATCGAGTTGGTTGATTTAAACATCGAGATGATCGTAGCCCATCGAGATGGGCGTAGCCAATCGATTTGTTTAAAACAACAACGAGATGAGACCATACTCTAATTATTTTTTAGGCTAGCATGTCCATTTCAGCTGTCTGCAATACTTTAATTTACAATAAATTGTAGTTAGAGTACACCATTTATTCTGACAGGTGTTATTTTCAATTTAACGATCTACATCTGTGCAAATACAAAAGGAATTTCAGTAACCATGTTTCAACGGAGATTATCCAGACGTTACGTCTCCTGTAAGTGTAGACAATTACCGCTAAATTCGCATTACTTCACCCGATTTCATCATGCTTTAACTGATGCTGAAATATTATTTCCTTATTTTAGTATGCTAACCTTTTTAACGGTTGAACCTGCTCTACTCTGACTAACGAATCCTTTGCCGATCGGGACTTTACCGTGGTCATAGGACTGACTTCGACAGAACAGATCGACCGAGTTACGGCCCCATCCGACGGATGAAGTTAAGGGAAACGAGTCTTACCCAAGATCACACCGACGAACCCGTGGACTTTATGTACACTTCGTTATCTACTGGGCCACACTAGCCCCAGATGGTTCATGGTGTAAATGACCACATTCAATCTCATTAAAATCACATCCTAATTACGCTTCGATACTCTCCGCATCTTTCATCCGTTTTGGCGCACAATATGACCTATTTATGTGTAGACGTGCCGTAAAACACCATTCATTCATTCGTTGATACCCTCCGCTATTTCTAGTAGCGAAGAGTAACGTTGCGTGATAAAATGAGATTGGATAACATTAGGCGTATATACCATGCAGCATATTCTGTTTATGCTGGGTTGTATACCATATCCTCAAATATTATCATCGCAAAGATGGCACGCATAATTGAATCACCTGTTAAGTTAACGTTCAAACATCGCTAAAACATCCGTTGTATACTTTCCTTAGGATATATGTAAACATGAGGTTGAGAAAATTACTAAGATTTCACTGCAATAATGGTTTAATCCTCAGCGTCAATATGAGCATAGTGTGACAATTGCATTAGTTTTGGGGGAAATAATTTACATGGTATTTACCTTCGTCACTTACCGAGTTTTATAAATTGGTTTACATTAGTTCGATACCTGTTTATCACATGGAACTGCTTGTATTCCATATAATATACCCATTACGTATTTCCTTATATTAACCATGTTTAATACAAGGCGACCGAATCAGTCGGTCGTTGAAGTGCTGTGTCAGTACGTTCGTTTAGTCAATGTCCCGGAACACCCGTTTAGTCCGTGGAGTCCGTGGATATAGCACTGAATCGGCGATGATGTGAGGGTAACAGGCCGCCGTATGTGGATTCACCACAAGCAATAATCTGTAGTTTCTTGTCGTTTTTGAGCCATGTGATAAAAAGGATCTGACACTCGTTGTCATTTCATACAAAATTTTATTAAACAAGTTCAGGAATTTGTTATTAAGCGAGCCTCCGGCGAGCTTAATAACAAATTCCTGGACGAGTTTAATAAAATTTTGTATGAAATGACAACTCATGTCAGATCCTCTATCTATGCTGCAGATACTCGTCATCCCAATCCGATATTATTGCACCGCGAACATTATTAAAGAGATAAGCGGCAATCTCAAAATAGTTTAAGTGACCGTAACATCTAACCACAGACACATATATGTACTTTTGTTATTAATCATATGTTTAAAATCATCTTTTTATTTATCTTAGAAATCATTGTGCTTTGTTATTTTAATATAGTATAACGTTTTTAGACATGTTTTATGCCATGTATAAGTGTTTACATATTGTATATATATATGTTTTTGTTTCGGGCCCTTATGTCAGACTGGCTATAAGCCAACTATGTCATCCTCGATAAATAAATATATGATTATATTATTATTATTATTATTATTATTATTATTAGTAGTAGTAGTAGTAGTAGTAGTAGCAACATATAGTGCCTTTAATTTTTAGTAGTAGTAGTAGTAGTAGTAGTAGTTATAGTAGTATAACATATAGTGCCTTTAATATGTATTAAATATCAATATCTCTATTAATCAAAAAACTATTAATTTTGAAAATCAGTTTATATATTACTTATATTTTTTCGTTCTTTTACTGAAATATGGGTTTTATTAAATGTGTTCCCATTATACTCAACACTAATACAAAGGTGTGTAATAACTTTTATCGAACTAGTCTAGTATGTAGTATATCGAACTAGTCTAGTATGCAGTAAGTTTGATTCGCATAATTACCATGCTTACATTCAATTTGAAAATAAGAACTAGCGAAGCAGCGAGTTGTATTGGGAATCAACAGAATGCATTATGTCCCTTTGAGTAAGGATGGTTTTCGCGATATACTCTATTTGAACAAAATAAGACATCTTAACAATGTTATCATGAATCGCGATTGTCGTGTGTCCCTTTAAAATATGATGATCAAGACGATAACTAAAAATCTACCCTTGCCATGAAGTTGCATGTGCGTATTTCACTAAAAAAATAAGTGCATTTGGCTAGACGATTTTGTCATAAAATGTATGCATACGTATACAGTATGCTGATTCATTTTATAACGGTGTAAATATGCTGTATACATTAAATGAGAAAGTCAGCCTATCGGAAAATAGTGTCTCGCCTTTATCATGTTCATGAAATTAACTGTTCAATAAAGAAGGGCCATCATTTTGCTAAAATGCAATAAACGAGTTTTGGAACCTGTGTGTGGGGCGAGGCTTGAATAAACTGTAGACTGCAATACTGGTAACTGCAAAGTTTGACTAAATAGTTGAATACGCAACCGCGAAGTTATTAATGTGAAATACGTTAACGCAAAACTTTAACGTAGTTCTTGACGCAGCCGCCGCCTTCGCAACATTTCGATCAACTCATTGAATCATATCTCGAATGTATCTAGAAGGAATCCATATTAGTGACGCCATACTAACATGGAGGCATGCCAGATTCCCTCATTAAAAGGCATCAATATGATCATCAACGTTATGCAATGTCATTTAGCCGTGATCATGAAAGTGCTGATACATCGGTAATGCAGCGCACATCAAATACGTATGGCTAACGGCCATATTTTTTTTATATAGTAACAGTGCATTACGTTCTTTCCTGTTGACTTCCGGCTAATAAATCGACAAGATAAAAACATAGTAATCCGTCGAAAACCATACGAGACGTCTTGTCATCCAGAAGTGCCGCCGCACCTAGCAGTGCAACCTGAAGATACAGGGAGAAGAAATCCCAAACGTTGGACATATTACAACCAAGTGCCTTGCCAAATGCTGCTAGTCTGAAAAATCGAAATGCAATCATGCAGATAAAGGATAGCCTGGATAGTTCACAGTATGGATATACCAAAACAGCCTTTTGCAAAAAGCTCATCTGTCTACTGAAGCATCTAGAATACATTCTAGAGTGGCCAGGGCTGTGAATGCAGATCCAACCAAGATGGATGGCGTCTGATTGCCTGAAAAGAAAATCCCGTGTCCAGTCAGAGATTCGGCAGGGTTAGGAGTTGTAGAGAATGTCATGGATGGTTCAACTTGGTAGCCAGGAGTCCAGTTCAGGGGAAGAAGCAGAGCTGTATTACATTTGTACAAGAATGCTGGATGGGTGATTCTAAAGACGAAGTTGATTTTCCCTGACATTGTCGTCCTTGCCATACGGAGATCCGGTATGGTAATGTGGTCTACTGATACCAAGCATCTGATCATCGGCAAGCTTACGGTACCCGGGGAAAGCTGGGGAAGACGTGTGATGAGACTGCTTAGTATGCCCAACTTGCTGAAGATTGTAAACCAGAGGTTGGACCACATTGCTGTTCCCGGTTGGAGTAGGAAGTATAGGATTCGCAGCCCAGTCCACGCGAAAGATGCTTTCTTCATAAGAATCATAGGAGCAATCAGATATATAGCCATCCAGTGAGATAACTATGATGCTGAGAAGGCCTCAATCTGGCTATAGCTTCGTAGAGAAGCACAGAGCTGTGAGCCAATCACGAACAGGCAGTGACTGATCACCACTGCAGCCTCACCATATAAGAGTGTCTCGTGCTGTAAAAGGAGCGAACCACTCGATTATGTATGGATACCTGACTGAGGAGTCTGGTGTAGTGCAGTACAGAAACTGTATTCTACACAAGAGGCATTATCCCGAAGAATTACAGAAATGGCCGATTATGTACGATTGGCCGCCACCGTCGCCGTCACCGCTTTGCGTGTGAAACTTTAAACTAACTATTTTCTGTTTTGTTATATTTGTCGCATTCAATGTAGAAAACCCAATTATTATGTTAAATAAACCAAATGCAAAAACAAAGTAGAACTGAAATGTAATCAAACCAGCTTTATCTTTCTGGGACGCATTCTTAAAATGCGTATCCTGTTTCAACAATTTCTATACCGATTATGACTATTTGTGTAGTACTAACTGATAGCTTTTTATCAATTCAATTGTCAAGTGGCCCTTATGACATTTGTCGTCATGGGTCTTCGATATGATGAGATAAGAAAAACTACACCCAGTACAGCTTACGGTGTTTAACTTTATCTTTATATATTTACATTAATTTTTATTTACTACTTCATTTCTTCATCTTTCATCAGTTTTTGCGCTCAATATGAGCTATTTTTGTGTCGACGTGCCGTAAAACACCATTCATTCATTCATTCTCAGGATAAACTCGTAAGGTGTGTGAAGTTGGGCGTTCGCTCATCATTCAATATGAAAGAAAATATATTTTATTTAACTGGTACATAAGTTCGTCTCATTCATACAAACATTTATTAAATTGTTACACAATCACGTGATCCTAAACGAAATCCAACAACTAATAGATGAGAATGACATTAAATATTCAAAACTGAATTGCTTACAGATAAAATGTAGTACATGCATATAAATCGCGGTTCAAACTTTTGACGATTTCAAATAAATCATTAATGTAATTTGATAAATTATCAGTTTTCGAATGTGCCTTTAACGTGCACATTTGTCAGTACATAAGCGGCAGTAGACTGTCCTTAAGTTTGTTTATTCTTATATTATTTGAGACATCCAATCAAATAGTCTGCATTAAGTCCCCTTTGAACGATTGGCTTCTGAAATAGGTTTAGAGCTATTCAGATATAGACTGATTCACATGTTTAGATTTAATATGTTTTTATTCTGATTGCAAATCTAATAATTAGTCTGATAGCCAGTCTAAAGTGGCCGTTGCCTTTGAACATTAAAATTCAGAATTTGTACAATATTATATTGAATTTCTTTAGGAGCTTTAAAGTTCTCCGGCCATGTTTTGTTCCATTAACATGTTTATGTTTATTTAAATCGAAATAAATACAAAACAATAGATATTTACAATTCGTACATTGCAATATCTGTGAAAAGCGAGAATGCGATGATTTTATTTGATGACGTAGAAAACTTTAAACAAGTAAATTATTCCACAGGTAAATGTATTTATCAATTATCTGGCAATAGTTGTGCAGCTATACATTTCAGATTTACCTTATTTCCCCGTGCAGTCACGCAGTAGTATCTACGTCATGCAAATAATATTTATGTTTACATTCAACTTAGTGGCGGGTTTCATTATATGTTTCTCTCCGAGCTATCAAGAAATGTTCATATGATGTTTAAGAGTTAAACTTGTTAATTGATAATACTACAAAAAGGGTGGCCATTCATCTTTAAACAGTTCTAACAACGGTCACTCTCATACCTAACGAAGCTGTAGACTACCGCTTAAGTGTAAGTCGTTTGAAATTACAATTCCGACTCAAACGATATTATACGGTTTAAAAACTTGAAGAACATTAACTTATATTATGTTGCATTCGATAATCCGTAATCTCTTCTTATTCGGTCTTTACCCGATTAATGACATAATTAACTTCTTTGACATTGCTTCTGATAATACGGCGTTTCCTTAAATACCTAGGCCAAGTATTAGTTGTGCGTAATTTATGTTTTGAATTATGTTAACCTAAATGTGTATGTGTTCGAACGTTGAACTCAATCTGTAATAGTACATGGAACTTTAGATCTGATTCAACGCATCTATATGAATAAGTAAGTATTAATAGGATGCACGGCAATCTCGATTTTTTTCAAATAAATAAATCACGGCGTTATGTTTTTTTCTACACGAGATAAATATTTGCAAATCATATTTTAATAATTTCCAAACTTGTTAAACATAAGATATAGGGTCCTATAGAAACCACAGCGTCCAAACGCAATGTCATCGTAGGTCCGCAATGTACCACAAACAAGGAGCAATATTTAATTAATTATACAATGAAAAAGACCAATTTGAAACTGATTTGACATAATACTTATATTTGAGTAGAATTCATCATTAAGTTAGAAAAACTATGGTAAAATACGACGAAAACCCTACACATTACAACTTTCACTTCCCCCTTATGCAGTTTCAAAGAGAAAATGATATCAATGAATGGATCACAGTTCTTAAATACTTCAAGATTGCCGTGTGTCGCTGTAAGAGTTAAGATTAAAAGTTGGACCAAAACTAGATGTTTTACACCATCGGGACAGAAAAACGTAGAACGAGATTTTAAGGGGAACAATAACGTATACGAAACATACAATCTGGCTATACATTTCTTTTGAAATATATAATTGTTAAAATATGTTTCATAACTATACCAATAATTTGTTTTTAATTCAAATTAATGACTGAGATAAAAAAAAAATACAGTAAAGAGCTTAACTGCTGTAAATAACATGTTAAATAATTTGGAAGAAACATTTCCTTACCCGATCTCACTGATTCTTAAAGTTTAGAGTCATTATTCCTTTCCATATTAGTACATGTTAAGACACACAATGGCATATTTTTAATCTCATTAGTCAATCCTTTTTGAAAGAAGCAATAATGCACCGGTTGACCTTGGACATGAGATCCGTCTTTCGTTACATTGGAGTCAGAAGTGGGATTGTCAGAACATTAAAGCATATTGTATATTGCGTTTTACTTTTCAACTGACACATTTTGAATGGTTATCGAGTCCAATGGTTATCGAGTCCAATATTTTATCTATTGAGAACAATGTTACTCTCAATAAATTCACACAGTTTCGATATATTCCTATAAAAATAATACAACAAATAAGATGATTAAATAGCTTAAACATGCTTATTCCAAATGCACCGTATTCCATACATTTTACGAGCAATATTTTCTCAATGAATTCACTAAACTAGTCCGAATATCTTGGCACATTACATATTATCATTTCCACATGCCGTTAAATGCCACTTAGAAAGGTCATAATATTAAACCGATAAAACATGTGTACGTATCATATCATTCGCTGGATTAACAGTTGACTGTCGCAGGGCAGTTATTAAAGTTCGATATATAACCTTGTACAATGACCGGGATCAAGACAGAAATAAAAGTGTACTATCAACACCAAACGGTTACCGCTTTTTAACACTTCATGCATGCGCTAAATTGCACCACACGTAGACCCGCTCACTGGAAGCAACATTTTATAACACATCAAGAGGCAGTGATGGATACAAAAAAATAATTAAATAGAAGATGATGATATAAATTTATATATTTAAAAGGCATCTGTTATGAAGCCTCATAAAGAACACACTGTGACAAGATTATAAGAATCTTTCATGGGTATCCGGTGAAGATAGGGAATTCCAACCCGAGGTATAAGCGTTTTTATCGGAACCGAGGCTCTGCCGAGGTTCCGATTAAAACACTTATACCGAGGGTTGGAATTCCCTATCTGAACCGAATACCCATGATAGACTCTTTTTCTTGCATATCAGAGACATGTTGTGCGTTGGCGCCACCAGCTACTAACGTTTTGCATGTTTTCCTGCATACCGGATGTTGGCGCGCGTGAATTTTATCTCGACCCTAGGGTGAGATGGAAATATCTAGCCCCCGTAAAATGACGGATATCCTTGTCCGGTATGCAAGAAAAACGTATATACAATATAGAATGAATTCATATGAATGCTGTTTAAGGCTCGACTCGTCAACGGCTTGGGTCTCCAATACTTGAGGATAGCCTCCAATACTTGAGACCGCCCGGATGACGTCCCTACCTGACGGACGACGCTTGGGGAAGGTGTCTTGCCCAAAAATACACAGACCAAACCAAGTGGCGCCCGTGACGCTTTAACCGGGATTTCATGTACACTGGGTAACGATAGGCCCCAACCTAATATAAAATGAAACCCAAAACATGGACTAAAGCCAAACACATCATTGTTTTGAATGTTTTGTTATTCAGTTACCTCATTATAGATTCGTTTGATACTTCTCGTAAAATTGCCTATAATAAATATATATTGCTGAATGATTACAAGGTATTAGTAACGTTATGACTGATTCACATATAAATGGCACAGTAATGGTTTATCAATGTGAACGTCCTTTACAATATTCGCATTCTATCCAAATGGTTAACTTTTATGTTTCGAGGTTGCTTAATATGTCTAACAATGAGGCGTTTGTGAAGCTTATTTTGATTTGGCTTCAATTGAAACGTCTTTCTTTTTAATAATTCGTTCAGATGCTCATATTGTCTCCGTGAAACGTGTACTCGGCACAATAGAAAAGTTTACACTTTTAAAAGTGAGATTTTTTGGATTCTACTATCTACTACATAGTTTGTTTTCAGTTATATAAATGCTTAAGCTAACACTTTCAACGGAGTTTTAATAATATGTGTGTAATATAAAAAAAAAGGCAATTGAAACTAAAACTGACCAAACTGCATCCTTCCTTATATATGTCCCGAGCTATGTTTGAGATGGGCGGAACTTGGCAGCATGTTCATATTGACTGGAAATGTGCGCCTAAATAACTACTTACTTTCTGAATGGGATATTATCTAAAATTTTAAAAAAATCCCAATAATCAATGTTTCATATCCCTTCTACGCTTTATCAAAAAATAAGCCTTGAAACATTTAGAAACCTTCTTTATTGCATACGTATGCAGCAGAAATGTAAATATGTTTAATCATATGTAGGAGGTATATAATAAAAGGATCATTACTAGAGGAGGTATATAATAAAAGGATCATTACTAGAGGAAGTATATAATAAAAGGATCATTACTAGAGGAGGTATATAATAAAAGGATCATTACTAGAGTAGCGTGTTCTGGAAGGTTTGTATCATCTCTCGTAGGTAAGTGCCAGATCAAGGATCACACTCGAGGCTCCGCCTCTCGTGAGATTCTTGATCTGTCATTTACCTACTCGAGGTGATACAAACTTCCAGAACACGCTACTCAAGTAATAACCCTATTGTATTACACAGTTCATTTCATTTCACATTTCTGAATAATCCGAAATAGTAATAGAATAACAACATTATAACGTCAGATTTACCCTCGAAAAATATTAGTATATGATCAAAAGAAAAATCACCTTGCGGATAACCCTTGTTTGGAATGACACGGCCTTAAATAAATACCCCCAATTGTGAACTTACATTGTCAAACAAAAATCGTTTTATGTGATATTGCATTTTTCAGTTGTAAGGGATGCCTATTTGCATAAAATAATAATCGATTGAATCAGCTACACTTCAAACACAACTACAAGACTGGTTAATAAGTCTTAATCCAGTCTACTTACTGCAAAAAAACACAATACCATATAGTATGTCAATGAACAGAAACCACGTGTTCATAATGCCAAATCCATGTACTTCACTGATAAATATACAGCAGTACTATCTTATGACAGAGATTTCTTCTAAACATTGCGAAGACTCCCTAGCCTGGTGATTTTGTGGGAAAAAATGCGCGATAACTGTCTGGTTTGTTAAAAAAATATTGAAAGATTAATTGTTAAAAGTACGTGCATACCTTGTGTTTGTGGGAGGAGGACACTATAAAACATTTAATGTACAATTATTCAGCATAATATGGTACACTTTTGATAAATTTTCCAATGTAAATGTATCCAAAACAAAACAATATTAAGAAAGTTAGATGGAGAAATGTTGTTTACCAAAAAACATATTTAAATTGTCGAAAAATCGACCACAGTTTTGAAAAAGAAAGACCAATTTTGAATTGTGAAGTAGCCGAATTTTGGCCCCTATTATAGAAGGGGAAAAAGCCGTGTATGAATAACTCGCTAACAACATCCATAGCCATGACTATCCTGTGAACAATAAACATGCATTATAATTCTCATAGACAAAGCTATAATACTATATAGAGCTATCCCCTTTCACATCACCATAATTTGTCAGGAGTGAGGGTAGGGGTGTATGTGGACCTGTTTGATGATTTACTTTTACTAATATGTTAAAAACAAAAAATATCACTGTAAGTGACAAATGCCCCCGAAGTGACCTTTGACCTCTAAGTACGAGCTTGACCTTGGAGCATTGGCCCTGGATTTTGTGCGCTACACGTCGTTTGGTTGGGGTGAGCACTTGTGCCAAGTTATTTGAAAATCCGTCCAGGCATGCACAAGTTATTGACCGGACACGATTTGACCTTTGGCCTCTAAGTGTGATCTTGTCCTTGGGGCCACAGACCTGGATTTTGTGCGCGACATATCGTCTTGTTGTGGTGAGCACTTGTGAAAAGTTATGAGAAAATCCGTCCATGAATGCCAGAGTTATTGACCGGACACGATTTAACTTTAGACCTCCAAGTGACCTTGACCTTGAAGACCTGGGTTTTGCGCGCGACACATCGTCTTGTTATGGTGATCACTTCTGCCAAGTTATTTAAAAAATCCCTGCTGGGGTTGTGACGTTACGGTCCGGACACGAAACTGCAAGTGTGACCTTGACCTTTGAGGTACGGACCTGGGTAATGCGCACGACACATTGTCTTGTTATGGTGATTACTTGAGCCAAGTTATTTAAAAATCCCTTCAAGGGTTGTGACGTTACGGTCCGGACACGAAATTGCGTACCTGTTTTTGACATATGAACTGCAAGTGTGACCTTGACCTTTGAGGTACGGACCAGGGTTTTGCGCTTGTTATGGTGATCACTTGTGCCAAGTTACTTAAAAATCCATGCAGATGTTTTGAAGGTACACGAACTGCGGAATGACGGACAGACAGACGGACGGACTGACGGACGGTGCGATTACTATATACCTTTTCGGGGGCATAAAAATAAATTAAGCAAGGAAACTAGCCTGTCGATTAGTGAACATGTGGCTCCCACTGGGACTTCGACTCGTCAAGTGAGAAAGTGTCGATTCTTACGGATGGTGGGAGGAATACATAACTGGTTCTACCTTACACACATGGGGTGGTCCGCTTCTACCACAAAAATCCACCGTCATATATGGCGTAACATTTGCTAAAAATGACGTTAAACACTATTTAAATTCAAATCCTGAAATATCCTGAAATTGCCTTGGTATTGGCACAGGGTTAAATCATTTATTTGAAAATAACACCTGTCAGAATAACTCGGTGTACAATAACTACCAGTTGTAACAAGGTTGGTGACATATCCTTTGATGAATGCAAAGCATTAAATCGTTTAATTTAGGGTAATTACAGGGGCGCGGCTATACCGTACTACAACTACCTGATAGAAGAATTAGAGTACGGTCACTCTGACGTCACAGTGTACACAATGCTACAAAAAAGATAGAGTCTGTCTCAGCTCCTTGGTTATTTAAACAACTCGATGGGCTACGCCCATCTCGTTGTTTAAATAATCCAACTCGTTGAGACCAGACTCTATGTATTACATATTGGAAATCAGTGTATGGCAGACAGATGAAACGGTACTTTCATCATAATGTTTAAGTCAACAACTCGATTATATCATCTATTACACAGACTTAACATTCAACGAGTCTCTTGTGTTTGTCTGTTGCTATTAGATCTCTTAACAATTAACTAAAATGTTTTTTAAATACCAGAAAAAGGTGAGTCTTTCTAAGTAAGGTATGTATAGTTTACATAACCTTAAATATTCATAGCTTCACACCGTGTTGTTATAAATCACGATCTACAGAAAGACAAACTGAAGATATAATTGAAAAACGAAGACATTGTATAAATAGTTGTTCGATGTGTGTTTGCATTGAAATCGCAACAAAGGCTTGTTTATCTTCACTTCGTGTTATTATCTGTCCCACAATACGTATTACAGGATCTCTGTAATGTGCCATACAAAAGCCCTTACGAAAATATAGACAATTTAAGAAGCACCCTTCACCTACGGGGTGGCAGATTATAAAGATAAAATGATAAGTTTGGATTCAGAAGTGTGACAGCATATTATCGCTTTAAAGTTTGTATAGTACTGTATGATGAGTATCTTCTGTTTATTTTAGGAAATACCGTCACTTTGGGAAACGTATTTCATCTACCAGGCGGTATATAATACAATTTTAAACAAAACGAATGGTATAAACGACATTGCGATGGTGAGAGGTATATGGCAGTATTAGTGACGGTTGTTTGGTTATTTCATTGAATGGTATTTTATATCATTTTCAGCACATGTTAGGTTATATATGCCGGTCGATTTTATTTCGTGGTGGAGGCAGACCACCCGCTTTTTCCTGGTTAGAACCAGAACTGTATACCTCCCGCCATCCGTAAGAATCGACACTTTCTCACACGTCGAGCTCTCAGTGGGATTCGAACCCGTAGCGGTGAGAGGAGATAAGGTTACAAATGCAGCGTCTTTACCATCCCGGCCGCGGAGGCCACGTGAGACGGAATTGTAACGTTGATAGGTATATATGATAAAGATAATCTATTCAAATGACATTTGTTCACACATCAATATTATTTAGATTAAAACAAAAACAAGTTTGAGATACAGAAATTGGAGTAATTTTAACTTCCACGACCTTACATGAGCAATTTAAGAAACCTTTTTTCTTTTCTTTTTTACTAGTATGTATACTTGTCAAGCCAGAAATAATGAATAGTATCTATTTACGTTTTTTTGATCGAGTGTTCTTTTTGTTTAGTAAAGTCCCTTAATAAGTCCACTGGCACGCGTTGTCCATTGTTCAAGTAAAAGCAGTACATATTATTTTGAGTTCTTCACTCAGTGACCCCACCCTCACGTCCCGAGCAATTTAGAAACCCCACTTCTCCTAGGGACTTCACAAGTTATAAGATCCAAAAATGAGTTTTTATCAATTGTGACCATAAAATGGTCGGATTTTAGATACAGATAAACACAGGGTCAACAAGATGTCATACACATTATCAAAAAGAGATACCAAATACTAAATAATCGCTTTTTATACTACATTTCAGGAATACTTTTCTTTTTGATTGAATGTTTTACATCAGCTTTAGCACATGTTTGGTCATATATGGCGGTCGTTCTCAATGTATGACGGTCGATTTGTTTGTGGTAGAGGCAGATCACTGTACTTTTCCTGGGTAGAATATGTACTGTATACCTCTCGCAATCCGTAAGAATCGACACTTTCTCACTTGACAAGTTGAGATCTCAGTAGGATTTGAACCCGCAGCGGTGAGAGAAACTGGTTCCCTGTTATTTTTCCCCATACATTACACTTCTATACATTACCAACGAGTAATGGATTGGTCGGTAGCTTGTTTTCCAGGGGTCGTGTTATTATTATTTTGACACTTTGGACAAATTGCCCAAGAGCTGTCATCAAATGTGAAACAATCGTAAACTAGAAATGTGTCCATAGGACACGGATGTCCCCGGTATAAGTTACTAATCTATGAATTCGTAAAAAAAAAGATAAGGTACAAGTGGGAGAAGCAGTGGTGAATGGATAAAATAATAGATATACAATGCAATTATATGTGTTCAAAGTCAGTATATGCAACAATAAATTTGTATATGAAAAGATTCTAAAAGAAGGTGAAAAACCATATTAAGGAATATGGTTTCAAATGGTTAAAAAAGTAATTGAAAATAAGTATAAATAGGAATTTCTTGAACCGAGGAAGTCATCCGTAATTTACTTCAATCACATAGAACGTGGAAATAGCAAAAGTTTCACTTTCGCCATTTCCAACATATACGACAGTCGCTTTAAAAAATGCATTTTCTTCAGGAATTAACAATTCAGAAGCTGCACTGCTGTCAAAGATTACTGTTTCTTCTACAAGATGACTGCATGAATTTGGAATAAGTTCTTATTATCAAGTGATGTTGTTGAAGATACAGTACCCATATTATGAATGTACACATATGAATACCATTTTGTCATCGAATGTCAAGCCTATCAGGAGTGCGTACTAAATATATCAAAAAGTATTATTGGGAACATCCAAACTGTTTCACATTTTTGAAATTAATAAAAAGTGAAAACACTAGTGAGATTAGAAATCTAGCAATCTATGTATACAAAGCATTTGAAAAACGATACACGATGCTTAGAGTGTAAGTTTTGAATATGTTATGGAGTGAATAATAATCAATATTTGTTATATGATATACGTTATATAACATATATGCCAGTCACACCGTCTCTTCCTGGCACAAGTGCGTGTAACGTATATTTTTTTAAAATGACAGTGTGACTCAAACAATTTTCAGTAATATATAATGCCAGTTGTTATTATAACTATGTACCTGAATAGACTGTTATTTATATAAATCATGATATGTACTATTGTATGCCATCTTACCACGCCACAATTATATTATAAATGTAATTAGTGATGCTATGCTCATGACTCTTGTTAGGGTTATTGCATAATAAAGAATCTTCTTCTTCTTCTTCTTCTATGAATGCTCATGTGATGAAATGTTGCCTACCTTACTCATGCAGAGTCCCAATAATCTTGTATTTCTGCATGATGTGCCCTACTTTAAGGCACTCCGCCTAATTATATCACATGCACATATTGTTATTGAGTGGATAGCACTAGTGGAAAATGTCGAAAGGGGCACTAACTCATGCATAAATTGACCGGTTGATCAATTGAGCGGAAATAGAACTTGACCTGTATTTTATAATTACAAAATGACACACCAAATATGAATTCAAACCATGGACCCTTTCAAAAGTTATTGAGCGGAAACCAATTTGTCGCAGAAAATTAAGTCGAAAAGGGCTCACAACTCCTGCATAAAATGACCAACGTTGACCGAAATCGAACTTGACCTGTATTTTATAATTACAAAGTGACACACCAAATATGAATTCAAAACATGGACCGTTTCAAAAGTTATTGAGCGGAAAAGGGGCCATAACTCCTTCAGAAATTGACCGATGTTGACCTAAATCGAACTTGGCCTGTATTTTATAGCTACACACCAAATACGATATGAATTCAAAACATGGATCGTTTCAAAGGTTATTGAGCGGAAACCAATTTGTCGGACGGACGGACGGAACGGACGGACGCACAGACGGACAGGGGTAACACTTAATGCCCCTTTCGGCATTCTCGAATGCCGGGGGCATAAAAATGTTATCCATTTCAGTCAATATGCCTAGCCACTATAATGCTAAATATCCAGACTAGGGTTGATAGATTTTTGTTTTCTGTTATTTTCTCAACTAAAATACTACAAATAATTGTGTTATTTTATTATGTTCTAAGCGAAGTATCAGAAATACCTCCCATATATTAAAAATAATTTTTTTCATTATACAAACGTATTGGTTTGAATACATTTAACGTTTGGCATTGACTTGAATTGCCCATGCTGTCATTGTTTAAACAAGAGGTCCAAGAGGGCCTGTGGACGCTCTACTGACTAAAACAGCTCTTATATGGTAAAGATCAGATAAAAAGAAAACTACAGATTTAACAAAGGTAAATACAATATAACATTTTTCAACAAATCAAGGGCCATGACTCTGTCGTTACTAACAAGATCTAGCTGGTTTTCGAAATTGTCCAAGGTTTCATTGATATTCCGCGCTTTGCACAATCAGACATCATACTGAGGCTTCCTGCCAAATTTCGTAGAAATCCAACAAGCCGTTTAGGAGGAGTAGCGCCGACAAGAAATTTAAAGTAAAAATGTCAAAGGGTCATAACTCCGTCAAAAATCAGCGAACTGCAACAAAAGCGTGATATGCACAACTAGACATCTTACCGATGCTTCCTGCCAAGTTTCGTCGAAATCCAACAAGGCGTTTAGAAGGAGTAGCGCCAACAAGAAATTTAAAGTAAATGTCAAGGGGCTGTAACTCCATCAAAAATCAACGAACCGGAAAAAACGAAATAGGCACAACTAGAAATCATAGCTTCCTGTTAAATTTCGTCAAACCAACAAAGTGTTAACAAAAAAAAAATCTGAAAAAAAATCAATTAAAAAAAATGGAAAAAAAAATAAAAACATTTTTTTAAAAAAAAAAATCAAATGAAAAAAAATAATGAAAAAGATAATGGAAAACAATCAAAAAACATTTTTAAAAAAAAATAGTCAAAAAAACCGCAAAACCATTTAATATAAAAATAATAATAAAGAAGAGGTCAATGACCTTGAAGCTCTACTGACAGGTTTTTGATAGCTAGATCAGCATTCCTGTGAAGTTTCATGAAAATCCGTCAGGTAGTTTCAGAGTAGTCGCTACAAGTTTTCATTATATAACTCTATGTAAACAAAGATGGCCGCTGGCGGCCATGTTTAACATCAAATCAAGATAATTTTCGACAAGGATCAACATCATTCAATACTGATCATTTTAGAAAAAGTCCCATATCAATATCACTTATAGTTTTCAATAAGTACTCGCTACAAACTTGTTTTTTGAAAATCTATGTTTAGCTATGGCGGCCATCTTGAATTTCCGACCAACCTAAAAGGTTGCTAGGATTATTTAGACATGAAGTTTACCATTCCTGTAAAGTTTCATGGAAATGCGTAGAGTAGTTTCAGAGGAGTAGTCGCTACAAGTTTTTACTAAATAACTCTATATAAACAAAGATGGCCGCTGGCAGCCATGTTTAGGTATGAAAGCACTAATTATTTTCCCCATAGACACCAATGTTAAAGTGTCACATATGAATGATTTGCTGCAAATTCAACTCAAGTATGGATAATGCAGCAGTGTAATGTTCATATAGAAAACTATTTTTCCACTTGAAAAATCACCAGAAAACGTGGGGTCACAAGACATGTAAGAAAGTTCTTGTTTGTTTACTAAACAGGTCAAGGGTACAGCTGTTTTTATTGATCGACTGCTTTCATTGCTCACAAAGTGTAAGCATAGAGTCGAAATTTCGAAAATGTTCATCAGTGATCCAGTAAAACCTATTAATACGCTTCTTATACATATAACCACAAAATAGAATAGAAATGGGCAGTTTTCCCCTACTTATAATGCCCATTTCCATCGAAAAAGGAGGGATTACTTTTTATTATAGGAACTACATTCGACTACACCTCGGAGGTTTACATGTAATTGGTGGTGGTAAACCTTTAACGTCGAATCAAACGATTTTCGACAAGGACCAACATCATGTCATGCTGATCATTTTAGAAAAAGTCCCATATCAAAATCACTTAGACTTTTCAAGAAGTAGTCGCTACAAACTTGTTTTTTAAAAATCTGTTTTTAGATTTGGTGGCCATCTTGGATTTCACATCAACATGAATTTTTGCTAGGATCAACTAGACTTCATGGGCAACATTTCTGTAAAGTTTCATGAAAATCCATTCAGTAGTTTCAGAGGTGTAGTCGCTATAAAAAAAGTTTACGGACAGACAGACGGACGGACGACGGACGCCGCACCACGGCATAAGCTCAGCTGATCTCTGATCAGTAGAGCTAAAAAGTAAAAACATCTGGTAAAGTTTGGTAAAGATCGGATGAAAAACGAAGGCCCTGTAGTCTTAACGAGATAAAAGTTAACAGATGACGGACGGACGACGGACAACACACCATCCCATAAGCTCTGCTGGCCCTTGACCAGACGACTATTATTCTCAAACAAAAACATTCAAAATTTTGTAAGTTTAAAATTACCTCCCTTTTCATTAAAATAAGAACGGTTTGCGATAACATATTTGCTGTAATTATATCACCGACTTTGTTTACATATAATTTTGTGACATTATTATTGTCATATATATGTCATTTTAGCATTGACCCCGGTAGAGGCAGGCCACCACGTTGTTTCTGGGTAGTACCAAAAGTATTGTACCCCTCCGCCAACCGTAGGAATCGACACTTTCTCACTTGGCAAGTCGCGCTCCCAGTGGGATTCGAACCCGCAGCTGTGACAGGCGTGAAGTGGCAAAGGTGGTGTTGACCATATAACCTGCACTACAGGAAGACAAATGTTCTTATAACTGTATCAAACCATGCAGAGTTTTAGCATTTAATATGAGAAATAATCGACTGTGTGATCTACTAAGTTGTATGTATGTATGACCGCACTATGATGAGTTTTAAAGTTGTGCAACTTTTTTTAAAGTTTTCAATGTTTTATACGGTTATTCGCTTATGCATTTATGTAAACATTAACCTAAATAAAATCGGTATAACTATCACGTAAATGTATGCCTTTTCATACTTTCTGCGCATACAAAAATCACTAAACAAATTATACAACTTGAAAATGCAAACCTTTCAAATGATGAGCTTAATATTCATCAGTTGAAAATGCTAGCGCTCATAATTCCAGTTTGAAAATAAGATGAAAACAATTTCAAACATCAAACATTTCACTGTCAAATACCCATATTATAACATACATGTATATGAATGTGTATTCTACGACGGACACCTTTCAAATAGCATAAAATGCATAACGCTGGAAAATCAAAACAAATATTTTTCAATTGACACTCAATGACATCGCATCAAATAACCGTAAAAAGTAATATTGGCGGATAATAGAATACAATATATTATTTATATGAATGCGCATTACTTTTTTCACGGTCGGTATGTAGATAAAGATTAACTTATTCCGTGTACTAATGGTTCATGCCTCATTAACATAGAGGTATTGCAGGGCAACTTATTGATATAAAAGATAGTACATCTAAGTAAATGTTTTGAATGGGAATACACAAACCACACCCTTTCGGTCGGCAAACAGTATTTATTTTTTATTTTTTTCGAAATTAATATCAGCCGTTGTATTTAATGTTAACATAATGAATTAACGCACTTTACTAACCTGCAACGTTTTAAATGACGGAACTTAAAAAAGAAAGTTTGATATTAATTAATAGTATATACATCAATATAATATTGTGTCTACCTATTAAAAAACAGTAAATAAGTTTTCCATTTTTCCGAAATATCTTACTTTGATTTATAAATATGAGATATACAGTATGGAAGGTTTCCCATCCAGTGCCTGAGTGATATATAGGGACCTATGATATGGATAATTATGTAGATAAAACTACCTTTACTTAGCCTAACCTACACACTACCGTTTCAACGCCAATGTTAGTAAAGCATTCAGGGAGGGGTGGTGGCGGTGTAACTCTTAGCCTAGCCTACATAATACCGTTTCTTCGTCAATGGTAGTAAAGCAGTCAGGAGGAGTACTTAAGCTTAGTATAACCGTACATACTACCGTTTCTGCGTCAATGGTAGTAAATCAGCCAGGGGAAAAACCGCTTAGCCTACACCAACATACAACGTTTCCTTCGTCAAAGGTAGTAAAGCAGTCAGGGGAGGTAACGCTTAGCCTAACCTACATAATACCGTTCCTTCGTCAAAGGTAGTAAAGCAGTCAATGGAAGTACGCTTAGCATAACCTACATAATACCGTTCCTTCGTCAACGGTAGTAAAGCAGTCAATGGAAGTACGCTTAGCATAACCTACATAATACCGTTCCTTCGTCAAAGGTAGTAAAGCAGTCAAGGGAAGTACGCTTAGCATAACCTACATAATACCGTTCCTTCGTCAACGGTAGTAAAGCAGTCAATGGAAGTACGCTTAGCATAACCTACATAATACCGTTCCTTCGTCAAAGATAGTAAAGCAGTCAATGGAAGTACGCTTAGCATAACCTACATAATACCGTTCCTTCGTCAAAGGTAGTAAAGCAGTCAAGGGAAGTACGCTTAGCATAACCTACATAATACCGTTCCTTCGTCAACGGTAGTAAAGCAGTCAATGGAAGTACGCTTAGCATAACCTACATAATACCGTTCCTTTGTCAAAGGTAGTAAAGCAGTCAAGGGAAGTACGCTTAGCATAACCTACATAATACCGTTCCTTCGTCAACGGTAGTAAAGCAGTCAAGGGAAGTACGCTTAGCATAACCTACATAATACCGTTAATTCGTCAAAGGTAGTAAAGCAGTCAGGGGAAGTAACGCTTAGCCTAACCTACATAATACCGTTCCTTCGTCAACGGTAGTAAAGCTGTCAAGGGAAGTACGCTTAGCATAACCTACATAATACCGTTCCTTCGTCAACGGTAGTAAAGCAGTCAAGGGAAGTACGCTTAGCATAACCTACATAATACCGTTCCTTCGTCAACGGCAGTAAAGCAGTCAAGGGAAGTACGCTTAGCATAACCTACATAATACCGTTCCTTCGTCAACGGCAGTAAAGCAGTCAAGGGAAGTACGCTTAGCATAACCTACATAATACCGTTCCTTCGTCAACGGCAGTAAAGCAGTCAAGGGAAGTACGCTTAGCATAACCTACATAATACCGTTCCTTCGTCAACGGCAGTAAAGCAGTCAAGGGAAGTACGCTTAGCATAACCTACATAATACCGTTCCTTCGTCAAAGGCAGTAAAGCAGTCAGGGGATGTACGCTTAGCATAACCTACATAATACTGTTCCTTCGTCAACGGTAGTAAAGCAGTCAGGGGAAGTAATGCTTAGCCAAACCTACATAATACCGTGGATTGTCTCCTATAATACTATTTAGAATGACATAGTATTACATTTGTGGGTAATTTGTATAGTAAATATGCATTGTTTGTACTATGATGAGACAGAAATAAAGATATTATATATACATATATACCTGAATATTTGGATACTGAATATGTTTGAAATGATGCGTTTTGTAGTTGTATATAGTCTATAATATTATATAGTCCTTGCATATATAGTCTATAATATTATATAGTCCTTGCATATAGGACCAAATTCCTCAAACATTTCACTTCCTCTCTTCTTTATCAGCCATCCCAAGTAACCTAAATCTCTATGCCTGCCCTATCTTACGTACGTATTATTACACTAAACCCCAGACATGCGGTATACTTTAGACTTGTGATTTAAGAATATAAAATACTAAAGAAGTCCTGAGTGTCAAGTGTTTTACAAACATCTAAACAATTAGATTGAATAATAAACAACCCGATCACAATTCCTTCTCCTGAATGGTTGTGATTTGTTTTAGTTTGTTGTCAATATCTTCTCACCTCATTCAGTCATAAGAAGCATACTTACCTCTACAGATTGTAAATATGTCCCATCACCATTCATTGTCAAAGTATCTCCCTTTGTTTTTTCCATTGTGTGGACACTACGCTAAGTAATCAACAGTCAGTATTCACAAATTCCTAATTCATCAACACGCCGTCCGATTCTTTCACCAAATCACACTTTAAATACAAGTGTTGAGTTATTGCACAAAAAGCCATTTTATCTTCACTCATTCATATACATCTCAGGACTGGTTGGTATCGAGCTAAATGCAAATTATTTGAAATTAGATCAAGAATGCATTGATTGGGAATAGAATGGTAATTCTAGCTCTTTTGGGCATCGAGCCACGCATTTTAATAACCCCCGTACGTTATTGTATTAACTGGTTATAATTTAGTAATATATACGTGATCGACATCGACAGAAAGATAAAATGTTTGATTTTCTAAAAGGACAGACTGTTCCTCTCTTCGATCGCATTCCATTGAAGTCTAAATATAAAAAATAACTGTTATAAATATGTAACAGGGCAATCTGCGAGTTAGAATACCAGGGTCCGTATTCATTAAATGTAAATATTACTTAAGTACAAATTTAAGATTTTTACATATTTTTAAATGTCCTTATTAAACCCCCAGGGAAATAACAAACCATCTATTTTAAGATAAATATTTAACTGTAAGTAAATAGTTTTTATTAACACTATTAAGAAAACGTATTAAATCGATAGAATTTGATATTTTGACTTAAGATATTGCTAAGAAGCTTTATAAATATGGAGCCAGGCCATCGTTTTAACACCTTTAGTTACAGCACTTGCAATAATGTGAAACGTGCTGCACGAGTAAGACTGCTAAAAGAAGTTATATAATCTTTTAAATCACAGTACAGTATTGTAACCAGGAAAACACAATAAATATAACAGTGTCATTCTCTGATTAATTACGAGAGACTACACATACTCGTTATACATACTCGTAACAATACTATTACACTAACACTATTAGATAAATGGTGCTTCCGTGACCTTATCGCCTCTCACCGCTGCGGGTTCGTATCCCACTGGGAGCTAAACTTGTAAGTGAGAAAGTTTCGATTCTTACGGATAACAGGGGGTATACCGAACTGGTTCTACTCAGGAATAAAAGAGTGGTCTGCCTCCACCACAAAAATAAATCGACTGTCATATATGGACTAATGACGTAAAATACCATTCAAACAAACAATCTATTACATAAAATAGCATATATGTTGACAGGTGTGTGCAATTGGTGCGGTGTTCGTAGTTCATCATTTCACAATGGTTCGGGTTAGGATAATGAACAACGAGCAGAAAAGTCAAATCAGGTCAAGTCGTGTCCCTAGAGTCTTAATAAATCAACCATTAACTGTTGAACAAATACAGGCTGAAAATCAATAACCGTTCACAAAATGCTTGTCAGCCTTAATTTAGACACTTTGTGCATGTAGTGAAGAACTTATGTTCAGATTGCTTGATTTGGAACGACTTCGGTTAATGATTAAATATTTGAGGTATTGCGGTCAAGTATGTATGTCATCAAGAAATGTTATCGTTGAGATGAAGGACTAGATATGAATCTGAGTTTAATCAATATAGCCCAAAATAAAATTCTTCAAATATGGAAATGGTAAAACCTTGGCATTTGTTTTCATGATGAATCAATTTTAATTCATTGAACTGGTTTCAAAGATTGTGAGAACTTTGTAAGGGTTCGAGTGCCAAAGATTACACCCCGCACCCTCTGAACACACCCTCTGTGTTTTAAATGACATAAAATATGACCATTATAATAGATATATGGAATACTTATTACAGTTAATTAGAACGAATAAATGAAAAAAATTAAACGCATTCTTGAAGTTCTTAAGGTTCTCTAAAGGTTATTTGCAGAATACCTTTAAGCTGTGTATTTTCTGTGATTAAGTATAAAACGATTCAGCATGCAGTTTTTTAATAGAAATAGTAACTTTATAGTTGCATTAGTCTTTATGTGTGTTTGTTTGAATGACGTTTTACATCATTTTCAACACATGTAAGGTTATGTATGACTTATTGATTTGTTTTTTTTTGTGGTGGAGGCAGATCACTCACATTTCCTAGGTACAATCAGTACTGTACACCTCCCGCCATCCGTGAGCATCGACACTTCCGCACTTACAAGTCGAGCTCCCGTTGTTTGTTTGTATGGAGTTTTACGTCATTTTTAGCACATGTAAGTCCATATATGACGGTCGATTTGAACCCGCAGCGGTCTTTAAACGAGTTGAATGAACATATAGTGAATGTCCACAACTTACATACGTTATTTATTGGTGTCAGCGGTGGGATGACCATTGTATTAATACTTTATCTCCGTAATGCATGCACGCATATACATTATGAGATGACTAAATGTAACATTGAACAAATGTTTATGTCTTAAATTTAACCGTAATTGTTTTCTATCAGTTATTTATGTTAAGCTTAGAATAGTAATGTTAACAGTTGCATGTGCCATGTTCTGCATTAATTTCACATGAACAAACAAAACTACATATATACTGATCATAAAACAGTTGCGTTTCTTGTTTTCTTAAGTATCTATATATACCGACGGGGTTCATCTTGACTAACTGGTTTGCTGATTAGTTGAGAAAAAAATATTACATAATTATATAATGACCCTAAAACAGTTGCGTTTCTTTTTTCCTCAAGTATATATAGATATATATATATAACGACGAGCTTCATCGACTAGTTGTCTATTTAAATGTGAGAATGTAGCGTCTCCGTGGCAGAATGGTTAACGACGTTGCGTTGTAAACCTTCGCCTCTCACCGCTGCGGGTTCGAATCCCACTGGGAGCTCGACTTGTAAGTGAGGAAGTGTCGATTTTACGGATGGCGGGAGGTGTACAGTACTGGTCTACACAGGAAAAGTAGGTGGTCTGCCTCCACCACAAAAAATCGACCGTCATATATAACCTTACATGTATTCAAAATGACGTAAAACACCATACAAACAAATGTGAAAATGTATGTCCATTGCCGCTTGTTTGTATACATTATACGTTGCCTTTCATGTAAACGGATTTAACGTAAGCACATTTAGGTACCTATTCCACGTGCGGACAAAAAGCACTGTCACACACGTGCCTATTCAAGGCGTATATTTGAACATGCAACAATGTCTACGAAATGAAGTCCACCCATGAATTACATACCACTATTTTGTTATTATGTGTTACAGAGTTCACCAAAAGTCACGCGACCCGTCAATCATTTTAGACATTGAACACTGAATGTTCGATCTTACCGAGTTCACTTAATTATCTAAATTAACTACTTAATAATAAAATTCACTTAAACGTTTGCGAACCGAGATACAACACGCCGCGATAAACATCTTGCTATTGTTTATCCTTGTTTTACGGGTCAGATAAACGTTTTAAATTTCATGAAAGTTTAGTTAAATGTTCGATTTTCTTTGTTAAAATTATGACATTTTAAGAGATAACAGATTAAAATATTTGCAGACAGCTTAATACTATACCAACGTCGACAGTGATCAGTACAGTATACAATACATAATTGATTTAGGTTGTACGACCAGGGTCCGCATTCATAAAGCTGCTTAACAATATCTTAAGCCAAAATTTATTTTAAAAAATAAAACACCACTTTCTATCGTTTTAAGACATCTTTTTTCACATTTTTAAATAAACCTATGGATTAATAAAACCCACAGTTAAATATTTTTTTAAAATAGATGCTCTGTAGTGTCGTTGAGAGGTTAATAAGGATATTTGACAAATGTGTAAGAATCTTAAATATTGACTTAAGTAATATTTTCTACTTAAGTTGCTTTATGAATACGAGCACTGTCATATGGCGCAAACGTGAATGAACATTCCGGGTCCATCCTCCATTTACATCGAAATACAAATATGAAGTATGAGCCCAGTCTCCATTAACGCCGGAGTTTTTCTGCCACCACTCAAGTCACCCGTGCTCAAGAAGTACTTTAATGAAGATGGCACCAAATGTACCTGCTTTCCGGTGAAATATTCCCCCTCTACCGGGATAAGCAATTGCTCTATTTTTTGCTCAGAAACCACACGGGGCTAGAATGCATTGGAATTTAGCAAATGACACGGCATTTAGTTATTCATTGTTTTACCCTCGTGCCACATTCAACATACGATATTTAAAAAAAGGGCGGCCCAATTCGGTTTATATTTTATTTCCCATACTTCTACGAACAATGTAGATGTGCAAGAAGCAAACTATGAACACTAATAAGAACAAATACGAGCATATTTTGTTCCACGATGTGTTGCTAAAAATAAAAATGCTTTTAAGAAACATTTAGTTTTTTAAATTTAATTTTATTTTTGCCATGTTGAGCATACACCACACTTCCGTAATGGATCGTCATGCAACATGTTTGTCTCATAAGTATCTGCACTTGATGAAAAATGTATCGCAAATCGAAACACTAATATGTATATATAATTTCACTCATTATCCATGTGGTACACACGCTGTATCATTATTGGTATGTGTGTATATATGTAATACATAATATTATAGTGACGTCAAACAAACTAACAATTTGATCTTAACCCTGTGTGGTTCCTGGGCAGAAACAGGTAAATTGCTTATCCCGGTAGAGGGGGAAATTCACCCAGCATTCGACGACATTCCTGACACATGGGTAGAATTCTCCCAAAATGCACGTTCATTTTGTCACGCTCGTGCATTTAAGGGCTCAACTCCTTGTGTTAAAGTCAGTTCAACGATATCAAATGTATATTGGATCGTTGTAAACGGTAATATTCATTGTTAAAATATATCAAAATACCAAAACATACTGTTTACTATAACTAAATCACCCATTTAAGGGTCCAGTTTGATAAAAACAAAACGAACTAAAATACCAGATAAACATCGACCGTTTATATTACGCGTGAAGTGTTAACACCAACCAAAACAAGTGGACCAACTGAAAACATTCTTAACACATATACAGTATGTGGTATTAAATAAGTAAGGAAATGAATACTAATCTTCGAAATACGACACCTTGTAGTAGAATAGTATTGAATATCTTTGTTTTACCTCGTCCGTAGATAGCTGATATAGGTTTACCACCACCAATTGCAAATCGAATGTAGTTTCTATATCAAAAAGTAATACCTCCTTTTTTTGTGATAAAAGTAGGGGCAAATAGTTCATATATTTTCTATTTTGTTGTTGTATGTATAAGAAGTGTATTGACAGGTTTTCCGGGATTATTGATGAACATTTTCCTCTAATGTATGCCTACACTTTGTGAGCAGCTATCAGTGAAACCCATTGACCTGCTTAGTAATTCTTACATGTCTTGTGACCTCACCTTTTCTGGTCGTTTTTCAAATAATAAAGTATTTTTCTGTATTAAAATTACAATGCTGCATTATACATACTTTAGTTGAATTGCGGCAAAGCATAGATAAGTGACATTTCAACATTGGTGTCAATGGGGCAAATAATTGGTGCATTATGTAGTCCGAGTATTAACTTTCATACCCCATCCAACCCCTTTTCAGCAAAACAAGTTTTTAAACATGTTTTATTGTCGAAATATTCGTTATTTATAAAATCCTTCTAATATAAGCTTTCCCATCCCCGCGTAATGGAATTAAGGCTGGACCACGTAACGGGTTACATACGTATATTGTTTAACAACTCAGTGGCATACACTTGTTTATATAAAGCCGTCTCCAGAGAAGATTCCGAGATCAGCTTACTCTAACTAAACTTAATATCGTACAGATTCTTTTGGCTGGTACAGACTACCGTACTTCAGTACATGCTCACCGCGAAACCCACATAGTTTTTGCGGTCGAGCTTCGAACCCACAACCTTTCGGTTACAAGGCAAGAAGGATAATGCACAATAACCGCGCTGAAGCTCATTAAACAGAACAGAACAGAACAGAACATACTTTTATTGACTTGTACGTTAAGTACATCATCATAATATATATACAACAATTACAAAATACATAATTAAATCACGTGTAAAAGGGCCACACCATTTATATCACACCTCACGGTATAATCACATGTTTATTTTATTTAAATATATATATTCGATTAAATATGATTTTAGCAACACCCAACATTCAGTCGTAATAAATACTTATTTGATTTTTTTTTATCCACGTAAAAAAAAGAAAAGAAAACAAACATTTCGGTGCAAAATTACAGTTTCAATCATGATTACTACCCTGATATGAAATTGGGTAAATAAGAAAGTTGTAAACAGCCCAATAAAGGCCCATTAAGATCATATCGTTAAATAAAATATGCTGAGGGCGTCAAAGATCAATCGAATGAAAAAGGTCATAAGTTCACTATTATACACAAATAATAAGCATTTTAAATGTTTAACTGAAATTAAATAATTTTGTAATAATTATATATGTAGCCGAAATGTTAATATGCTTCGTTCGGTACACATTTAACATGCATATATACATTTCAATTTAACAAATTGTTTATTTATTCACAAATCAACGCTTCCGATTTACAATTAAGTGTTTTTTATGATCGACATTTAGGATTACTCCTTGTGGGTTTTCTTGTTTTTTTATCTTTAAAGTTATACCTAGACTGTCTACAAATGAAGTTATGCAGTAAGCGTGTTACTGATGAGAAATTGTTACAGGTTTCACCGAAAATAAAAACGGAATGTGTAGATACAACTACAGTCTTACAAAAATTCAACTTCGTAGTATTATTAATAAGTTACCAATACTTTTAATTTAGGGGACAAGGTCTAAGCCTTAATTCGTTAATTGTATTTTCAACAATATCGCATGTGTATGAATCTTGTTCATACATTCTAAATATTAAAGGAGGTATACAATTGTTGGAACTGAACTGAAAACATTAAGACACTTTGTGTTGTTGTTTTATTGTTCCGTGATTAAGTTTTAACATAAAAAGACAAAGTTTATATATTTCATTTTCTTTGTCACAGATGTACTATACTGTACTTCCGCAATTTGCGAATGCGGTTCAGTTGCATTGTTTTTTACGCAGATCAAAGCTAACTTTAAAATAAAACTCATGTTTAAAGAATAATACATATGCATCATTATCATACTAAACACTTGTTTGTATAATGTTCTTTGTTTACCTACCTTCTGTTAAACTTGGCCTTTAAACACGTATGATCCCATACTAAGTTCGTCCGTATGGATAGAAACCCGAGAAACACGGTTTCGGTTTGTGAAATTCCAGTTATAGAAACACTTTTAAGAAAAAAGAAGAAAATAAATCCAATAATTCGACTTGAAACCTTTTGTTAGGACGCCACGATCAGCTATCGTTATATACTAATTTCGCTTCATAATTAGCCCTGCGTGTGCAATTAACGCAAACACACACTTAACTAATCATGAATGTCGCATTACTGATAAAACCAGCAAAGATTTATAGAAAGAAAGGATGACCGAGTTAGTAAACTGCCTTGGTATTTCGAGTCCTTATTCATTGTCAAATAAATGTCCCACTACGTGTTTAATAGATACAAACTGCGCGGTTCATATACTTTGCCAATCTGTTGTAGGATTTGATTTATTGTTCAAAGTGATTTTTATCAGCGGAGGGTTTACAATTGAGAGGTTTTGTATCTGTGCTTTATCTGCTATCATCATATTTATTGAAGAATGATTTTAATGCAGATTACTTGGTAACCGCCCAATATTCTATATCGATCAGTAAAAAATATATATTGCGTCTGTATTCTTTTATATATATAATATATATATATATATAACATTAGCGTATTGCATCGGCGGTGTTGTTTTGTCCGTATGTACTCGCACTGCTTTTTCAGCTGAATAAAAAACCCACATCGCTTTAATGACATTGTATATATTGCCAACAATCGACATTCTCGCATTTAATAGTCACAACCACAATGGCCCCCTAGACATTAAATTTACTATTCCGCCATCAACATACATAGTTTACAACAGATGTACACCGTTTCCAAACCTACTGACGAAGAAGTATAATTATATAGAACTTACATATTTTGAGAATCCAAGTTCTAAAGAAACAATATAAACGGCTTTAACCAGCAAGGCCAAACCACAAAACTGGAGCATCGAATTAAAAGTTACCAACTCATAATTCATTTTACGCATACTTAATCAAACAATATTTTAAGAACATGTGAATAAGCCTATACTTTTAATCGGCACATCTACATTAGTATATGACCTGAACAATTGGATACAGTTTTGATAAACGTGTTTGTAGTGTAATTTTGCCGTTATTTGGCTGGTTAGTTCTTTTAACAAAGGCTGCCTTTGTGATACGCTGGCAAGCGAGAATGGCACACGATTACGGTTAACATTTATTATGATCAATGTAGGGTAACTTTTGCTTTAGACCTATCAAGAAAACATTATTTTTTTAGGAAATTTTGCAAGGATTCTATTTCTATCAACAATTCTCGTTTGATTATAGATTTAATTATTTTCATTTATATTTCATTGTACTAATGATGAATGAAAATGGTATGACCTGAAACGGAGCGTGTTGGTCCAGTGGCAGGCGTGAGGCTCACCTAATCACGTTCTTCTGCGTTCGGCTCACCCAGCCACAAATGCTTCTACGTGCGACACACCTAACCAAATGTTTCAGCGTGCTGCACACCTTACCACATGCCTGCGTGTGACCCACCTAGCCACATGCTTTTGCGTGAGGCTCACCTAATCACATGCTTCTGCGTGAGACCCACCTAATCACATGCTTCTGCGTGAGGCCCACAACATGCTTTTGTGTGAGGCCCACCTAATCACATGCTTCTGCGTGAGGCCCACAACATGCTTTTGTGTGAGGCCCACAACATGCTTTTGTGTGAGGCCCACCTAATCACATGCTTCTGCGTGAGGCCCACAACATGCTTCTGCGTGAGGCCCACAACATGCTTTTGTGTGAGGCCCACCTAATCACATGCTTCTGCGTGAGGCCCACAACATGCTTTTGTGTGAGGCCCACCTAATCACATGCTTCTGCGTGAGGCCCACAACATGCTTTTGCGTGAGGCTCACCTAATCACATGCTTCTGCGTAAGGCCCACAACATGCTTTTGCGTGAGGCCCACCTAACCACATGCTTCTGCGTGAGGCCCACTTAGCCACATGCTTCTGCGTGAGGCCACTTAGCCACATGCTTCTGCGTGATGCCCGCAACATACTTCTGCGTGACGCCCGCCTAACCACCTGCTTCTGTGTGAGGCCCGCCTAATGACATGCTTCTGCATGAGGCCCACCTAACCAAGTGCTTCTGCGAGCGGCATACCTAGTCACGTACTTCTGCGAGCGGCACACCTAGTCACGTGCTTCTGTGTGCGGCAAACATAACCACTTGCTTCTGCGTGCGGCATACCTAACCACGTGCTTCTGCGTGCGGTTCTATACTATAACGTGTTTATGAGCCGTTAAAAAAGCCTAGGCGGAATAAGCCTGACATAGTTATTCCCCTTGAGCAATGTAGAATAATTTCGTTACCACGACAGCGAAGCATTGTAGCAGTTGATATCGCTGTTGTCCTTACGTCCGGCTCGGGATGTCTTTTTAGACTAAAAAATACTCGTTTAGGATATAATTAAAACAAAGACGATTTAAATTGTTGTTGATAGCTATCATCACATTATCTGAGGTCATGTTGGAGTCGCATCAGCGACAATGATATATAGACATTCGGAAACCAAGCCTCTAGGTCCCTTTTTTTAAAATTTTGAATAAATACTGTAAAATAAATTACGAAAAGTTGCACAAATACACATTTAAACATGTTAAATCAATTGGTGTAATTAATTTTTTAAACAATCATTTGCAAAGTATAGTTTTAAAAAATAATTTAAACCAACTGTCAAATAATTTGAATTTGCCGGGAAGAGCCTTTGAGGTTATGACAGAATGTAAACATTTCTCACGTGGCTGCTGCAGCAGACAGCTATTACTCTGTATTATCATCAAAACCAGACAATGTAAAGCATAACAATTTAAAGCGGTTTCAGAAAGGCACCAAATCTTGATTTTGTGTGGTTATAACTGTATAGGAAAAGTTGTGAACTATTACTGTGATTCAATTCAAATATAGGGTCGGCTGCTTATGTAGGGCAATGCTTACATCAGCTATTTTAGTTCACAGGCTGTGTGCAGCAGTGGTAATTTGATTGGCTCCTCCTACAAATATTTACTACCCCAGCAGTAAATGTTGGGGGTTTAAACACCATTAACATAATTGTGTAATATTTTATTGAAATATATCCAATCATTTTAATCAGGAGCTCAGAGAGCAAATGCAATATAATATATCTATTTATTTATACTATCAGTCTGTTGAAAGCAGTACTGTAGATGATAATATTTGCTTTTATCCGTAGGTATTTGGTTCTTTTTAGATCACTTTGTTTAGCTGCAATACTATTTCTGTGCAAATGGATGTAGACATTAATTTTTATATTTTGTACTCTTTGTTTTATTTCTTAAATATAAGAAGGATAAATGTAGTATACCGGCAAAAAATCTATATCGGAGTTAAATCCCTTGGCCTGTCCGATTTGCCCGTGGTGACGAAAACATTGGGATTTTCTCTATACTATTTTTTAAATATTATATAATTGCAGGAGTCATTACAGGGGTCATTACAGTTGCAGTATGTCACAGAGGAAGGGGTCAGTACCCTTTATATGATGACGCTGCATAATGTCTGACAAATTCATTTATTGAAAACTGTCTGTGTTTATTTCTTGGGATGAACTGAATTGAACTGAATGTTGTTTAACGGCTCATCAACACAGTATAGGTTATTTAGAGCCGCCCTACTCTTATTATCGAATATATTCCTATGGTTCTTTAACGTGCTCGGAGGATAGACCGATACAAGGGACCGCCCGGTTTACGACCCCATCCGCCTCGAGTGTGATCTTGATCTGGCATTTATCTACGACGGACGAGGCTAAGGAAACGTGTATTGCCTCAGGCGCAAAAGCATGTTACGGTGTAAACTCGGCTGTACCTGCCGTGTATTTTTCCCCTCTCACAGAGAAAGTGACCAATAAAGATGATGGTGTATACATTTCTCGAGGCCAATGGTATGCTTTAGAAATGTCTTGTTTTATCCGTTAACCCACTTCTCCTTTGCCTTTGCTTAAATGTTTGTATTTTAACGTATCGCAAAATGTTTAATACTAAAAACCGTTTGACCGAATTTATTATATTTTGTGTGTGAACACTTAAAAAAGGCATGCCCTGAAAATAGTTTCAAGTTATAAAGTCGCACACAGAGGTATTATAAGCAGTAAATTATACGTGATTGGTGACTTGTCTCATTTCCCCTGTTTACTTAGATAACTAACGCCTTCGTCACAATGCTGGATGAAGTGTAGAGCAAACAGACGACAATAACGCGGCCATATTGAATGTACCTACATCGTAAATATTGGTAAGTAATCTCAAGTGTCCTGAATAGCTAGCTGATCACGTATTATTAATGACGGGAAATATATATAGAATGTATAATTGTTTGCAAATATTGTAGCTGAGATTTTCGTTAGCCGGATCACACTATATAGAGGCACAGACATATTAATAAAAATATAGGAAACTTCCTATCTTAACCAATGAAGTAACCAAAATATCACGTGGCACCTTAACTTTTCCTTCTATCTTCTTTCTCAGTTATTCATTGATTTTGATGGGAATACATTTAAAAGATTCATAGTGAATAGCAAAATGGTATTATAATAGTTTGTGTTTATTTTCAAACTAGCAAATTGTATAAAAAGATGTTTTTGCTTTTCTCTTAAAACATAGTCAAAGTTTCCATCAAACTCCTTTTTTGTTCTAAAAGTAAGAGAAAACAAACTACTATCATTGGAAAGAAAATTAAATTTGTGATGGTGTTTTGCTTGAATAAAACTTGTATCTATAAAACTCTTCATTATATATGGGTTTAAAATTGGGAAATATTTTGTGAACTTTCCGCACTGTGCCACGTGAAATTTAGATAATTTTCATAGTGTCCAATCTATTTGTTATTATGTCTGTGATAGAGGTTGTAGTGAAAGTAATAAAATGCGAATGAAGACGAAAAGTAGTCAATAAAAATATGAAAAACAAAAACAAAAAATAATAGTATATTATAATATAATATATATATTTATAATATAATATTAATAGTTTATAGTAATAGTCTAGATCATCTACGCCGCTTGCTTGTTTACGGTCAAGCGCCGTAGATGATCAAGACAAAAATATTAAGGACTTCGTAGCTGACACTATCACACATAGTCATTGTTTCACCCAAAACCATACTTAGCCTACAAAGCAAAGTAAAAGCAACGACCATATGCCAATCATGGAGAGGCAATATTTAAAGTGACTGGAGGAGACCTAGTTGGATCGGTTACAATTCAAACACAAATGAAAACCTTCATAATGTGCTTCAGGTTCGTTTGAAATGTATATATTATCTTAAACCGCATTTAACTTCCGATTGAGTATTCGACGATACGGCAACGTTTTGTTGCTAAATTATCAATTTTAATTTAAATGGGGATTACGTTGCTAAGATGAGCTCATATAATTTAAATACAGTGTAGTTCTATCACAAAACAAGAATGTATAAGAGCGTTAAAGCATCATATGAATTACTATTAATGATTTATACAACACAACTAGCCGAGTCGTTCAGTTTTCTCGACCTCACAGTTTCATAAACAATACTTAAAGCATACACAGTATGGGCCTTAGTTTAGTGCAGATTAACACTATGAATGTGAATCTAAAACACATTGTGATGGTTCTATTTGTATTTTTATTGACACACATAAAGCTTCCAAATTGTCCCCAGTCCCTTTAAAATGGATGTTTAATCCATTCCATTAAAACGTACCACTTATACAAGGGCTACACATGCATCTTAATTCTGTTTTTAGAAACTGGCTATATTATGTTACGTAGGAAGCTGACTTTATAATGCAATTAAAAGAGTTCGTTTGTTTGGTGTTTAACGTCATTTTCATCACCTTTTTAAGGCTATGTAAGACGGTCGATATTTTGTGGTGTAGGCAGACCATCCATGGGTAGAACCAGAACTGTAGACCTCCCGCCATCCGTAAGATTAGACAGTTTTTCTCTTACAAGAGATCCCAGTGGGATTCGAATACACAGATGAGAAGGCTTACAACGCAACGCAGTTAACCCGTCGATAAAAGAATCTTAAATTGGTTGAATATGCAGACTGGGTGATAGTGATTGACTATTGATCACAACTGCTGGCAGTATTTATGTATGGTGCAGATGTTTACAAAAAATGCCATATCTTGGCACAACTCGTGCGTGAAGTGTGGAACACTACAATACGGTAATATATGTAGTAGGCCGCAACGGAATGGCATGATACGTGGGTGTGACAAAGTATGCACATATCATATGGCTGTCCTTGCTTCCCTAACTAACAACCATTCCGAATAATCCTAACAACCATTCACTTCGAATAATCATACGACTGTCCTTGCTTGCTTAACTAACAACCATTCCGAATAATCCTAACAACCATTCACTTCATAAAATAAAAGCATCGGTTAAGTAACACATACTTCAATTCAGTTTGCACATATTTGCATATTGGCCTACTAGAATATTTTGTCGTTGTTCAGAACGTGGTGCTTAGTGAAACTTAAGCATTACATGACAATGCACAAGATTTCAAGCCTGAAATGTAAATGCAAATAAAGAGTCTTGCTTGCAGAGCATATGATTTAAAACGTTTTGCACTGAACTCTGCAAGTGTACATTGTAGCATATTATGACATTATGACACATTAAATGTTCGTTATTTTTAAATAGTTGGAAAGTTTATTCTCAAGTTATTCTAATTCACCTTGTTTAAACAAACTCAAAAGTCATATTTTGTTAAAAGTATAAAAGTATATAAACAGTTGATAGAAGCCATTGAACAGTTTTGTCATTTAGAATTTTCAATATTTTCTTATACTCATATACTGTATTGAAAATAAAACAAACGTTTTTATTCTAGATTTATTCGTTTGTTCGTTCGTTCAATCATTCATTCATTGAATTCAACCGATCATTCATTTATTCGTTCGTTCGTTCGTTCGTTCGTTCGTTCATTCATTCATTCATTCATTCAATCATTTAATCGTTGTATTCAACCGATTATTCATTCATTCAATCAATCAATCAATCAATCATTAAATCAATCAATCAATCAATCAATATCAACCAATCAATCAAATCATGCATTCGCATGATGCAAATCAGTATACAATGTGACTGACAAACAATCGAAAGAATGTTTTAAAATGACAGAAAATAAAATACCGATTTCCATGACTAATACATGTATATAACACTTTTGGCAAGTGTCTCTCAGAAACGTACATATAACATGATATGAGTGACATATGTTTCCCCAAGTGACACATGTCATAAAGTGTTCACCACGTGACACATGTCATAAAGTGTTCACCATGTGACACATGTCATAAAGTGTTCACCATGTGACACATGTCATAAAGTGTTCACCATGTGATATATGTCAGAAACCGTTCCAGAAGTAATAAGGTTGTTATAGAAACTGTCCTACGTCCTTTCTAAAACGACAGTAGCAGTGTTCATAATATAAAACTGCAGTGGATGCCTCTCAGAGACATGGATTATAAATGGATACCCTTTTCCTTTCCGTCAGAACTGCATAGAAGGGCGAGTACTGTCAATCCACCTTTCATTTTGACAAGTTATGGCCCTTTGATTGTCTTGTCTTCACCTTAACGTTTTTGCGCAATAGATTAATAACTTCAAAACTACTCAAGTCATTGCATTAAAATTGTAAACTAACGTTTCACATCAAATTCTGTACCTTATCCAACAATCCCCATAACTCTTCCATTCATTTTTACAACATTATGGCCCCTGAATTGGTAAAAAAATTCATTTTTACATAGAAGTATATAGGATCAATCCTTACATGCTCGACGACGTTTGTCCTACCTCTCGTATGCTTTGCTCTGAAGCTGGACGGCAATTGTATCAGTAAAAACATATTTTATTTTTAATTCCACAAGTTTTTATCCATTATTTTCGCATTTGACATCAACAAACAAACAAATAAAACAAACAAACAAACAAACAAACAAACAAACAAACAACAAACAAACATACAAACAAACAAACAACGGAGTTTTAAAACAAAAAAATAGTAAATAGGTCGATTTAGTAAAGCGAACTTTTTTAATACAGCTGCAGGTTCGGTTTCAATACATGCCGGAGCTCGAGCGTGTTTACCGTTTACAGAAGTCCGATTGGCTCAGATCTCATATGTAAATATTCATCATTTTATGTCACCGTTATTGTTATTGATGTTAACAAATGTACAACAAAATGGATGAAAGTACTTGAATAAACCATTTTCCCCGAATCAAAATGAAGATATGACTGTCAAAATGAAAATCTCTTTATTACCCATCGAAAATTAAGTACGGCCGAATATAAAGAAAATCATTTTGATCAAAACTGTATGTCTAGTCAAACGCCTATGCTCATACGTCTTTACGTATGGAAATAATAATATACTGAACAAAAAAAGTTTAGCACGACTTTACAGGGACACAGATTAAACATAGAAACATTTATATAATTGTTTGAAGATATTAGAAATGCTACGTAAGGATGTGATTTTCAAAATATTGTATTATTTTATTATTTTCTATGCGAAGTATCAGAATTACCTCCCATATATTTCATTATACAGACATATTGCTTTGAACACATTTAATGTTTGGCATTGACAATAATTGCCCATTCTGTCATTGTTTAAAAACCACTGAAATGTGTTCACAAACCAGTGTTATTCTCAAACAAATCTATTCCAAATTTTGTAATTTTTAAAATTACCTCACTTTTCATTGAAATGAGAACGATTTTCGATAACCTATAAAAGTATGTTCCCTTCATATTTGTATCACCGACTTCGTTTACAAATGACTTTTAAGCATTATTAGTATTGGTGATATTTGTCATTTTATCATTAACCCCGAACATACATGGCTCTGTATCTCGTCTATGGACATGATATGCGTTTTATGTGCGAAATTTATTTTTCTCAGTATAGTTATACTAGTTATAATAAGTTGATTACGGCTTACCTTGCAACTGTATTCGTCTGTTGAATACCCACTAGTTCCGGTTGACTGTGACCTTTCTGTTTCTCTTCTTTCGTCTCCAAGTGGCTTGCAACCAGGAATTCTAAATCTTGCAAAAGCAGCTGATTTTGTAGATGTTTCAATTTCGCCGGCGTGTGTCACCATGCTGTGTTCGTTACCTGCATCTCCGATAGTGTTAGCATCTGAATTCAACTCAGAATTGTCGAAATGTTCATCGTTGTGAATCTCTGTCGTTCTCATAATGTCAGGTTCAGTATGTCCAATCTTCTCCAAATACCGTTTCTTATCCGTTGTTTCTATAGACTTCTGTCTCCATAGTCCGGCGCTCTTCCTCCGATCTTTTTTATTAGATTTTCTATCCTCTACTCCTTCAACTTCAGTTGCAATATCCTCGCCTAAAATAAATTTCACGCCTACATATTCAGCCTCTGTGGCACCGAATTCATTATCTCTATAATTAAATTCTTCCCCATCTTTAGATCTAGCAGAATTTGATTTCGTATCAGTGACTTCGGGGTGATTTCCATCGTCACTATTCACTGCTGTGTTGTCGTCACCTATACAAAGGCGCTGAGAGAAACTCAGGTTACTACATTTAGGTTTTAAAATATGATATTCTAAATCAGTTTCTGAAAATGATTTGTCTTTCCTCACAAGACTATATATACTGTGTGGTTTTCTAGGGCAAATATTAATATCATCAATAGTACTCCCATCTGAATCAGAACTGTAGATGCTGCTTGTTCCTGTTGCATTTCTTTTGTAAGTGGGTAAAATATCAAAAGTGCCCATTTGATTTCTGGAAATCACAGGCTTGTTTTTAGTTTCGGTGTTAGTGCGTTGAACTTCTTTTGTTCTTTTTCTATTTAAGTCGGCATTCACTAATGATATATGCGTTTCAGTTACACCTTTATTCGGAGTTCCACCTTTATTCGAATCAATACGAGATACAAACTCAGTAGATGTGTCTTCTAAACTAACACTATTACTTCCTAAAACATGTTCGACGATGTCAGTTTGACTTGTACTTGTGCCTTGATCCTCGATCACCGTGTCGTCACTATAGTCGTCAGCAGAAACGTGTACATTACCAATTCCGCTGACGTCACTGTCAGTATTGTCACGTGCATGTCGTGACCATTCACTTCCTAAACTCCTCGCGGAACTTCCCCTTGCTAGACTTCGACTTCTTGTATTCTTGGTATTACACAATCCGGAATTGTCTTTATTTTTAAAATCCAATAGACGTTGTTCTCGGCGTTTCCAAGTTATGTCGTCTGCACGAGAAAATGAACTTGATGACCCTATCAACGCAGATGGAACTGTGGGAAATGTTCGCCTGCCTTCGTGCTTTTTTACCGACATGTTAAAAAGCAGCCGTTCTTGTCTTTCACATCTACGTTGCTCTCTTTTCTGTCGACGTTTCTCCTAGAAAGGAGGTTTTAAATATATATAAACCGTGCAGATAGCTAGTATTTAAAGGTTCAATATTGACTTATATTTCCCTTGAACATATTTCGCTACCTTTCATTGATTAAACAATATCACGTGAACAAAAGTATCACATGATACATTTCTATCGATAATTGCAGTGCTTCCCTAAATCATATTTACGCATTACGCTTTTACGCACGCGTACTGAGTATTAATACATGAACCTTTTGCCCCATACCATCCTACTCCTGAAGTATCAACATGTATTGAAATCATTCTAAACGTTAAATCTGCGTATCTTTATATTCCTCATGAGGTATATGGTACAATCATAAATGTTTAACATAAACACGAATGAAGGATACAGTTCATGTTAATAATCCGAAGCGGCGATAATAAAGTTTAAAGGAACGGATAAAATTTCTTTTTAAAAAGAATTGACCAACCCCGCGTGCCGAAGTTATGTTTAATATTAACTTCGAATGAATGAATCGTTTATGAATGCGAATGGCAATACGTTATTGGCACGCAATGTGTGTTGACTTATGTTATTAAATGTCAGTAGGTAAATACTTGCTTATAATTACAAACGGGGATTTCGATAAATAGTAGGTAGCATTTTATATATCAATATAACATTTGTCAATTTTCGATCGTCTCATCTAAAAGATTATTTATTCAATCAATCAAAACGATAATTTTACATTAAATTGACATAAAAATCGGTCAAAATACTCCAACTCTTGACTTCGAAATTGCATTTCACATTTAACAGCGTTCGACTTCATAAATGTGTCTATACAGAAAAACATAATATACGTTATTGTAGAAGTAATGAAGTTATAGAATTGACTTTTATAAATGCTGAAATACCGAAATTGACCTGTGACACGGCACTTACTCTACAATGCAATTGCTGGCATTTAGATAACTAGGCCTACATTGACAGTATGAAAACTAAACGCCCACCCAACAAAAGTATATACTAGTAACGTGTCGTCAGATTTTGAATTAAACGTATTACACACATATCAAGTGAACAATAACATCCAAATTTAAGAAGGAAACACGGAATAAAAACATTAGTTTACCTTTAAACGCCTTCTATCGTCCCTTATTTCCTTTTCCAAACTACGTAAAATACTTTGCAAAATTGTCACAACTTTGTCGTCTGTTTGTACATCTTCCTCGTCTGCTCCACGATCACTTTCATTCACATGTTTGTTTTCTACTGTGTTATTTATTGACGCTATCCTGTCTACATACCCAGGAGGTGGGTTGTAGTTTAATAATACCGTCCAGTCAACTATGGCTCGTGATGATCGGCTGGTTACTTTGGGCGCGTGCGTAGTATCTCCCCCCGGAATCATCTCGCGTGAATTCCTTCGATGACGTATTTCCTCCATCTCGTTTGTTTTCTGGATCAGTTTTTTGTTGTTGTTTTAATATGAAATTAGGTTCCTTACAGGTTATTGTTTAATATTGACATGCTTTCAATACGTTGTTTTATCGCCGGAGATTCTTAGTATAGTATGATTCTGAAAATAAAACAGATAGCACGTGTGATAAAAGTATTATAATGTAGTAATAGCGATTTAAGGATACGTTTTGCAAAAAACAGCTTAGCATTAAGTCGAAAGGATTATAACATTTGGTTCAGGCATGTTTATATTTGTGATCATCTATGTGGCATGACATTATGCAACTCTGAAAACGGATTATGAAAATAGAGGTATTTATACAAATAAGGCGTTGAGTCTAAATGCGCATTACATGGTCCCGCCTTAATTTTATTAAGCGACGGGAAAGCTTGAATTAGCATGATTTTATAACGGATAATTCGACAATAAAACACGTTTAAAAAAATGTTTTACTGAAAACATTACGATAACCTGATTAAAATACCTATTAACTGTTTTAATTTTACAATATGCAAACACTTTAAGCCGAAATTAAAGTTTTATTTCGAATCACACTGGGAGCTTGACTTGTTAGTGAAAAAGTGTCGATGATTCTTACGATTGGCAGGAGGAACACAGTACTGAATCTACCCAGGACATTAAAATTAGTGGGCTGCCTCCACCACGAAAACATCGACCGTCATTTATATATATAGCCTGAAATGGCTGTAAGTGACGTAAAACACCATTCAACATCTATCTTAAAGGGACACATGGCAATCTTGATTTTTTAAACATGTCGCAGTGTCCAGTTAGTTTTTTACTTTACTTACATTTGTTCAGTCATTAATATTAAGTTTGAGAACAGTATAAAGGAAATTGATTTTAGATTATATTACACCAATAATATATTTAAAACTATGGTAAAATAAGACGGAGAAAAATGAAAACTCAAAATTTTATTTAGTTATATGAAAGCAGATTTCAAGTTAACATGATACTGTATTAATAAATCGAGATGCTAATTTCGATGCTTGATAAACACTTAAGGTTGCCATGTGTCCCTTTAAAGGTAGCATATTTTATGAAATTAATTAAGGATGTTGTTGTGTTGCCACTCGTCAGATATTACATGTATCGGACGATCTATTTATAAGATTTCTCAAATATGCCAGTATTAATCGGTTATAATACGAAATACAATCCTTCAACAAGTCAAATGTTTATTGTTGACTTAAAGGCAAATAAAAGTTCTTACATAGACCATGTAGATATGTATTCATGTTTCGTATAATGCATTTTAATATAAAACTTGTCGTAAATTCTATATCGACAAGATGTCTATACATAGTGTCCGCAATATTAGGCCAATATCTACGTCATATAGGTAGAGACAATGTACACTTTTTCATTCATAAATAGTTTTCAAAGTTCCTAACATTTAAACAAAAATTTAAAGTCACTATGATAACATACCTATGTTACCTTATAGCTATTATACTTATATAACTAGTAAACACTTCGTTTATTACATTTCATTCAATCTTTCACATGTGTTGAATACAAAGTTTTATTCAAACGAATGTCATGAAACATAGCTATTTACTAACATATATTTATTATGTTGACATATTTGTGATAAAACAAGATCAATACATATATGTGCGCGAGGCAGGTGGTAAACCATTTATATTAACGTTTAGGGACATCAGTAATCCGTATTAGGGAGATATCACGAAGTTAATGACAGTTGCGTTCTGTGTTGTCATGTACACTTCTCAAAACTGCTAACTACACCGCTCACGTTTTATACACTTTTCAAAACAGCCAACTACACCGATTTAAAATATGAATAATTTTGTTAATATCATTATTTCATAGTTGTTTGTAATTAAATAAACAAATAACACAAATCTGCACTATATGAGACAAATTTTTATTTTATTGAAAAACATTCAACCCATCGATATATATAACCCAAAACGTGAGCGGTGTAGTTAGCAGTTTTGAGAAGTGTATGTTTTGACATACTTAATATCATGTGTCTACTTTTCTTTAAAGGGGTTACATTAGACTTTTAATAGGAGAAGAAAGATCCGATTTAAAATGGACAAATACTGAGTTTCCATTCTAATTTACAAGAACATCCATTCATTTATGCGTTATCTTTTCAAGGGCATTCATTCATTCATGCGCTATCCTATATATGTTAAGCACCAGGGTTAACTTAACTAACCCGTCAAATAAGTGCAAAATTACGATACAAAACCGTTCCATCAAAACTTTGTCCAGTTGTTCAGGTCATATAATAATGTATATGTGCCCATTAAAAGTATAGGTTTATTCCTGGGGTTTTAATATGTACCTGTGATTGAATAAACGTAAAATGAATTTTGAGTTGGTAACTCTTAATTCGACACTTCAGTTTTGGGGTTTGGCCTGACTGGGTAAAGTCGTTTATAGTGTGTCTATAGAGTGTGGATTCTCAAAACTAAGTTATGTATATACCTCGTCGTCAGTAGTTTTATAAACGATGTACGTGTGTTGTAAAATTGGGCTAGATAGCTACGTTAAATGGACACATGGCACTCTTGATTTTTCAAAAGTCGCGGTGTCCCGTTAGTTTTACTGCATAACTATACACCCGGGTCCTTTACAATGATTTTGTTAAATTGCATTTGACAAATTGAAATAGTACCTTTTTGTTAGATGACATACTTCATTGACAGCAGGGGCGAATCCATGTGGGTCGGATCCCACTACGGATTACACATACTTAAAGGTATATGATTTATAGGTTGTAGTCTTCACCATAGCTAAATCCGTTAAAATAGGGTAATACAACATGTATTCCCAAAAGACTAAAAACTATATATCATTTTGTTTTACTCTACCACCTGACCTATTTAGTAAATACACGTAAGATTCGCCGGTACATACAACTGTCCCTTTTGTAAATCAAGAAATTACGAAGTGGGAGGTAAGGCATCAAACACTGACAAACAGCCCATTTTGTAAAAAATTATAAATTGCTGAGACAACTCAAGGGAAATAACCCCAACACATTTTTCTATCGGTTTTAAAAGAGTTGTCTCCATTCAAGTTCGAGATAGCAGTGAACAGTGTATTTGACAGTTTTTTTTATATCTGTTTGTTCTCTTTTAAAAGCACTTGTTAGCGCTCGAACCTCCTTTAGTGCAAAAAATGACATTTGTTGCAGATATTTTTCTTGCATACCGGATAAGGCTATCCTGGTTTTACATTGGGGATGGACTATAAGAATCTTTCATGGGTATCCGGTGAAGATAGGGAATTCCAACCCGAGGTATAAGTGTTTTTATCGGAACCGAGGCTCTGATCGAGGGTTGGGATTCCCTATCTGAACCGAATACCCATGGTAGATTCTTTTTCTTGCATATCAGAGACACGTTCTGCGTTGACGCCGCCAGCTATTAACGTTTTGCATGTTTTTATTCATACCAGCTGTTGATGCGCGCGTGAATTTTATCTCGACCCTAGGGTGAGATGAAAATATCTAGCCCCGGTAAAATGACGGATATCCTTGTCCGGTATGCAAGAAAGTCTCCTAAGTGAGATGGAAATATCTAGCCCCGAAGAAAATATTCTTGCATACCGGACAAGGAAATCCGTCATTTTAACGGGGCTAGATACTAGGGTCGAGATAAAAGTCACGCGCGCACCAACATCCGGTATGCAGGAAAAAATGCAAACAAGTTTGTGCTGCAGATTTGACCTTAATAAGCATTTTGACAGACAGCAACAGATCTCCGACGAATGTTATTTTACGCAGTATCAACCCACAACATTTCAGAATACGTTTACTGACGAAGCTATGAACTGCCACACACAGATATTGTCAATGTAGATGCGTGTCTCTTTGGTAATGCAAATATCGGTATAGATCTAACATAAAAATGATCATTTAAAATGGTTACAGGATCAGACTCATTTTCCGAATATTCGAAAACTACTGACTACGGTACCAATTTGTGAACACAATTTGCGTATAAAACCCCACTCAGTAGATTGAGGGCTATACAGGTTTGAATGCACTGTCATCCTTAGGTCGAAGGTGTGAATCCGTTTGGCATGAAGCTGTTTCTTTTAAATTAATTTTTCTATATTCTGCAATGTGTTATTGAAAAACTTAGGATACATTCATGTATTTTGTCATTTGTTGTAACATACTGTCATTTATTGGAATGGAAACGTTGCCGAAACACTTACACTGGTGTGTGATTATGAAAAGTTTGTACAACAATAAAGTACATATAATTTCATGTGTTTTATTTCAATGATAAAAATGCATTTCGTTCTATAAAATGTTCAAATGCTGCTAATTATGTGCAACGTTATCAAATCCTGAAGATGCGAGAATAGATTATTGAGCATGCACTGTTTAGATGTATGATCAATAATCGAGTGATGTAATATAACCAATGAAAGGCAGTTTGTTTATTTGGGGTTTAACGTCATTTTTTTCAGCACATTTTAGGCTAAGTATATGCCGCGTGAGATCAACTTTTAGTGGCGAAGGCAGACCATCCACTTTTTCCTGGGTAGAACCAGTACTGTATACCTCCGACCATCCGTAAGAATCGACACTTTCTCACTAACAAGTCGACCACCCAGTGGGATTCGAACCCGCAGCGGTGAGATGCGAGAAGGTTGTAAATGCAGCGTCTTTACCCGCTCGACCAGGGCCTTAATTCATCAAACTTTTGAGCACAAGAACCAGACTCAGACTCAAAATCTCATTTTGTGCAAACCCTATCAACACAAAAGTAGAGGTAAGAATTGTGATTTTCAGACATTTTTTGTTAAATTAAATTACCTTTAAAAAAATATGAGATTTTGAGTCGAGTCCGATTCTTGTGCTCAACAATTTGATGAATATTAGGCCAGGATACACTGATGATAGGCATTGTAAGCTATTAAGGCGGAACAGTCAGTCAAGAAAAATGTCATACAAAGTATCACAAGCCGGTCAGAACAGTTATATAAGCAAACAGTAAGGTGAATGAATATGATAAAAAATAAACGAACAGTTTTTTGTAATTGTCAACAATCAAAACACACTTGTCATGAAAGATTTGAGCACTAGATAAACTAATCATCATGGGACAAAATGAACATGTTTTTAATTTTGGCATCTGTGTTGTATAATGTTATAATAGAATATGATAGCCATCTGAAATAGTATGTGTAATGGATCACTAAATAGCATGTTGTTTCATGATTAGCATTTGAGGAATTGGGAAAATATCATGGTTAGAATATGAAGAATTGGTAAATTATCATAGTTATAAAGAAAAAGACAACTTAATGATAATATAATATCAATTGGTTTGAAGTATTAGCGCCTGTGAAGCCAATCTCAGTTTTTAGCAATGTAACTTTACATTAGAAGAATGGGTTTAATGTTAGATGTTTTTTCTTATTGAAATCTGATCAGTAGTTCATGAGAAGAAGTAGTAGTAGAGCAGACCTATTCAAACTCTTTAGAAGATGCTTCAGTTAAATTTTCATCAACTCTGTTTAATGATTGAAGAGGTGTTGCTTATTTTAAACAAATGCAAGTTATGTAGAAAAACTAACGGGGCGACGTGAGCTTTTAAAAAATCAAGGTTGCCGTTTGTCTCTTTAATAAAGTTTAACATCAATCAATAATCAGTGACGATACCGATTTTGAACCAGGTGTATTCGTATGCTGGGAACAGATTTATAGACTGTATCCCTGAAATTTACATCTAATTCTTGTAGTAAAAACCAGTTAGTGGTATAAAACCACTAATTATAATCAAAACGCTTCTTATACATACAACCACACAATCGAATAGAAATGGGCAGTTTTCCCTACTTATAATGCCCATTTCCATCAAAAAAGGAGGAATTACCTTTTATTATAGGAACTACATTGGACTACACCTCGGAGGTTTACAAGTAATTAGTGGTGGTAAACTTTAGAACCAGTTCTACGTGCATACGCAGATCATAATTTGTAGACTGAATCCCTAAAATTGATACGTAATTAAACTACTAGAAGACCCAATAAATGCCTGTATAACAATTTGACTGCGTCCCGGTATTTTTATACTGCGTCCCGGTATTCTTACTAAAATACAGATGTTTTATGAACAGTAAAATGACGTTGATACGCAGTCCAACACAAATAGCAGCTTTCTGAGTCCGGATAAATATAGCCGAAAATCGGAGAACACGATGAAACCCTTCGTGACCGCGTACGAGACATACGTACCCTCGAACTTATAAAACCGAAAGGGGAACTCGAGCCCGTTTTACATAAGTGAAAAGCGAGTTCGCTTCCGGCCCATTTCATGTTAAATAACGGAACTACGTCATACATGAATGTAATTCCATTTGTTTTTCTTTCAAAAAGCTTAATTGTATTAGGGAATGTGTGTAGAAGTGTATACTTAAATAGCAATGTAATCCTTACATCGAGGGCTTGAATGCGGTCCCTCGTATATTTTACCCCATACTCAATACTCAATACGGACAGTTGGATTTTATGTTTTAATTTCTGTAAAACTCGGACTGACAACGAAAACGTGTTTGTGAATGTATGGAAATTTGTATGTGCTTTTGATTTGTTGTTTTTTTCAAATAGTTGTAAAGGTATACACTTTGATAATTATGAAGCTATCCAAAATACATTAAGCCTAGTTTCGACGTATTCTTATGTTTAGGTGGGGCGTTTACAAATATGGGATTATATTTAAACGTTGTCATTCAGAGTATAATATTTAAAAAAAGTAGAAAAATAAGAGTATACTTGATATAGATAACAAATAATACAGAATACCGACCTTTTGTTAATATGTAAGATAATCCTAATGTAGAAAGCATCGTCATTATAGGCAGATATAATCTCATCCCGAGCCATTGTATTTCCATTCAACAACTTGTAAATCATAACACAGCCTAAGTCAGTTTATTTGAAATAGGCGTTCGTTTCTTTCATGTGATATATTTTACTATTAATTAAATAATTAAAACGGAGACAAGGAGTTTAGCGCACAGACAGTTGGTGCATTTTTAGCCGAACAGTCATACTCTTTACAAACTGGGACAATACATACAAACATTACCTATGTTATATTCATAAATTATATTTACATTGTCTTTGGCTAACTTAAATGGAAGACAATTTCTCAAAAGTCGTTGATGTATGCCAGATCAATGTAGAGAGTGTGTAATATAGAAACAGACAGAATGCCCCCACTGAAAACACTCATCAAAAAACGCAGAATATTACGAAAAAAGGACCTAACTCCCGTAATACAAGGTGGGTTTTGACACCGAATCGATATGTACATCTTGAAATCATAGGTAAACATCGTGTAAAGTTTCGAAACAATCGGCTGAAAACTGTGGGGGGAGTTACACATAAACTTTTCGGGACGGACAGACGTGACGGACATGGCTAACGCTACCTGCCCCCTCACCATTCGGTGGCGTGGGTATTGAACTCAGTAAAACATAATGAAGAAACTTTTCTCACCTTGATAAGTCATTTCCAGTTACATGCTATATATTATCTAAAATCCAATACGTGTGACCGAGAGTATGAATAAAAAATATTTATCAAAATAAAAACGGCTCAGACAAAAACGTCGTGGGAATAAATTAAATCAAACGCATTTCGTGTGTTAGTCAATTAGGCACACATACGATTTTAACCACTCAGTCGATTAATGATTTCTATGATTTTCATTATTATAATGCATATATAACTACTTCTGTATTGTTGTGTTTACTCGTTAATGTAGTAAGGACACAATTAAATACGCAGCAAGTCACGAGATGTCAACTGGAATGAACTTATAAATTATAGTACTGCTTTCACGTGTTAATATTCGTATAGTATTTGTGCGTGCGTGCGTGAGGGCGGGTAGGCGTGCGGGCTCGCGGGGGTTACTGGCGGCGGACGGCGGACGGGCTGGGGACGGGCGTGACATGAATAGTTTATAGTCCCTTCCTCATTTTAGAGTAAAATGTCGTTTGATGGCATGCAGTATATATAGTGACCTGTTTTAAGTCTCACTCATGACCGAATGTTCTGATATTAGTTAACTGCATTTCAGAACTTGTACCCACCCGCGATAACGATACGGATCTAACTTACAACCAGTGTGTCAATACGCCAGCATCGTTTATTCTTGCCTATGAATAAGTCTGTGGCATTACATGGGTTCGACCAATCTCCACGCAGAGTAATCGTTCCTTGCACTCACATATAACTCTGCTAACTACTAAATTACAAGATTTTGGTAAAACCTGTTATATTGGAATATGTTTTCCTGAAACTTATTCATTTCTTGTGTAAATATAATTTTCAGAATATCTGCAAATTAGATGTTGCAAGATTTGAAATAATGCATGAAAACAATTTAGTTTTAATCGGGACTATTTTACTACAAAAATAATACGTACTTAGGTCTCCTCAATCAAAACGCATATGCAAACAGTTCAAACCGAAGCTCGATAGCAGAAAATTACTAAACATTTTTAAATCAATAGAAATAAAAATTGAAATTATTTAATAAAGGTCTATAATCCTTGCAGATCACGCAAAGGGATTTATTATAAACATCGTCATAACTTTTTGAATAATCACGTGACCTAACCGTTCGCCCTACTTCCTTTGACGTTGACAGAGTTAAATGAGGAACGGGTGTACTCTGGGTAGAGATTGGGGTTCGGCTTGCTATTTGTGTATATAATGCAATATGCCCAACTGTTATTGGCATTCGTATACGCTTCATTTGACAGATCTCTTTACTTGCTTTCTTAACTCCTTGGTAAATTTTACATTGTCACTGAAAACTGTCCAGCAGATAATTTAAACATCCCGATTATGTTTTCATACAGTCTATAACCAAAAAGAAAAATATTAATACTAGTGTATTGTAATCACATCGCTTACTAAGTATGTAAAAATTGAATATTGTATATCACGATTTACTATGTACAAGTTGAATAAAATTAATGTACTGTTCTATAGCTCAGTTAAAGTATAATAATGCATATACATAAATGGAATGTTAATTTGTTAACTGATATGCTTTTCTTACACGATCAACAGCCTGAGTGTGGTAAATTTCATGTGACACGTGATGCGTCTTTTATTATTCTGAAAACATTTTAATCGTATCAAAAGAACAAATCGCTTTTGATCGCAATTAATAACAGAATATTTAAAATACACTTGGATTAAATTACATATCCATACATGATATAGTCTTTATATAAACAGTATAAAATGCTATAGGCTAATCTATAAGAAATAATGTTTTCATTATTCTGTTCTGAAAGTGAGAATATATTATCGGTTCATGTTTTTTTCATTTCGCATTATTAAGTCTTATCTGCAATGTTTTTTCAGCCCATAGATATGTTTAAAATCCAGGGCATCTGATGTGTATTATTGTCTTGATCGAGTTTAACGATTTAGTGTAAAATCAATTATTTTTGGCGGAAAAAGCACAGGCTGCCAGTGCGATAGTTTAGCAAGGTATAGAGAGAAGTGTTATAGTATACGTATATGGCCAGAATAGTAACACACACTCGTTTATCCGGAGTTCTTTTACTATTTTTCGTTCAGCGATGGTGTCAAATATCAGGGCTTTATATGACATTAACAATAATTATCAGCCCAGCAAATATACATTATTCTTCGCTTCTGCAACATTGGCTTACCTAAATATGCCATACCGCCTAGGGAATTCTTCATCAATTATCGAAATTCGCAGATTGTATGTATAGAGGAAAACGAGGGTGGGTTATGATGCTGGCCTTACCTTTACTACATATACAATAACTCTGCCTCTTCTTCTCTCTTTGTTTCTATACTATCGTAATGGCAGCATGTGGAAAAACGAGTGGCGTCACCTACAATACGACACCGGTTAATAATTATATGGTGTGGGAGTGGAATAACACCATTTTATATTTTCGATATACCACATGTACCACTAGTTATATAAGTATGCAAATGAGCTTAGTAAGTCGATAATGACTATGATCCAATTCACACGGTTTATGTCTGTTTCGCGTGTTAAAGCGACATGCAAAGTGCAATAAAAGTCGATATGTGAGTTAAGTGATAAATAGAATTTAACATTCGTTCTCATTCATTATTGAATTTATTAAACTCGTTAGCAAAAAATGATATAATGCTCGGCAAGAGCTAAGAGCCTCGCATCATATCAATTTGCCAACTCGTTTAATAAATTCAATAATGAATGAGTACTCATGTAAGATCCTCTATATACTGAAGCACAGTTTTAACGCAGCATGACCGTTTCAGTTATGTGATGGAAACTTATTTCAAAACGATATGGAAACAAAGATTACTATAGCTGCTTAGTGAGTTTGTCGATGCAATTATAGCTTGGGAATATGCTTAACGTTGTGCTTGAATTAATTTCAATCACTTTCCGAATCGTGTGTGATCAGTATTTCATGTTAAAGATGCACTTACCTTTTTAATATTTTTGTGTTCTTTATTCATTGTAAATCAATCCTAAACTTTTCTTGTAAAGTTGTCTTTCCTATAGTGATCCAGACAGACATAGTAAGAGTACAGTGAAATTAGTATGATGGCGAAAATAAATATACCATATTTTCTGTAAGCTATATTTCATTCCAATACTTTAAGTAAAACACAATATATTATATAGAATACAAATATCCGTTTTGCGTTATAAGCAACGTTGTTTGGTAAAAACACATCTGTCTATATGTGCACATATATCCATCTAAAGCCAGAAATGCATTTTCAATAATTCCAGTTACAGACTGATAAAAATTTGAAAATTTAAAAAAATAAATAACCATTTGAATTGGCGTTTGAATGAAATCCAGCTTGATTAAAATCATGTCTCAGTCACTCTTCAGTGGCGCTTGTATATCTACATTTTAATATTTACCAGACGTGTGTAACGTTAATTTAAAGGCATGTAAATTGACTTACTTGCTCTGATGACATTATGTAGTAATAATACAATCCGAATAATTAATGCAAGATCTGCGACATGTGCTTACAACTCTAGTTTAAAAAGTATAACAAAGTTATATGTATAACTGACCAAAAACACACACACACACACACAAATATAAACTTACTATCATTACATAAAAAAGTAATTGCTCTTAGGGAATGCCTATAAAGGGCTGACTTGTTTGAAATTACAATAAAAACGCTTTGTCTTCCTCTGCAATCAGGTCATTCTTAAAAAAGTGTTGGTTTGATGTGCTCCGACTGTTTTAAGTGGGTAGGTAGGTAGGTAGGTAGGTAGGACCTTTTTGATTTACTGAGTCCTCTGACAGTGGTTAAAGCGTTTTACAAAACATAATATCCTACCTGTATAATACATATCATCTGTATTAATGCGTCTCATTACTGCTATGTTTCAGTTTAGATTGATTTCTAATAAAAAATAATATAAGTATATATATGTATCACATAACTTTTAACGTGGGAGCGGAATAACACCATTCTATATTTTCAGTATACAACTACATGTAGTTATATAACTATGCAAATACGCCTAGTATGCGCTGTCAAAAAAACAATCGATACTGATTATGATCCAATTCACACGGTTTATGTCGGTTTCGCTTGTTAAAGCGACAGGCAAAATGCAATAAAAGTCATATGTGAGTTATATGATAAATAGAATCTAACATTCGTTCTCATTCATTATTGAATTTATTAAACTTGTTAGCAAAAATGATATAATGCTCGGCAAGATTATATCATTTTGCAAACTCGTTTAATAAATTCAATAATGAATAAGTAATCATGTAAGATCCTTTATATATCGGTACGAGTTGCGGCGCAATCCTAAAAATTGTAAAAAAAAGAAAAAGAAAAAAAGAATGAAGTCCACTAAATGTTCAAAACAATAGTTGTGTAGCTAGCAGCCATTTTGGTGGGTAGATATGTAGGAGCACAGAAAACTGACACATGTTTAAGGATGGTCTCAGTTCTGAAATATTCGGATTAATACTCCTTCATCTCAACAGAACCACTCGTGTAGGTAAAGTCATTCTTTTGAAGATTCAGTTTAATCATTAATCAAACGCTCAACAATGATCGATTAAATTTACTATTGTATTGTTTGCACATTAGACATACACTGTGGTCATAGATAATCAGTAAGTGACCTATAAAAGCTTCATTCAATTATCAATTAAAACACCTGGTTATTTAATTGGCAATATAAATTATTGAATGAATAGTTACTAAAAGTATATTCATTGTATAGTATTAAAGCTTAGTACATAGGCGTAGGAGCCGGGGGACAAGGGGTGCCCGGCCCGCCCCCCCCCCGCCCCAATGTTCAGAGTGGAGGGGCCATAGTATACTTTGCCCCCCGCCACACACACACACACCTCCCCCCACTCCCCACACACACGAAAAAAATGGTTTGCGTTCAGAAAAGTGCTTTTTTTCCTATATAATTGTGTATGTTTTTGTGTAAATGAGCTTGCATGATGACATTGTTTAGGGATTGTTTTGTTGTTGTTGTTGTTGTTGTTGTAGCTTTTGTAAAAAGATTGTATTTAGTTAAGAATACTGTTAAATGTATACAATACAAGTAGTTATAGCAGCTGCGAAAGTATTACGTACTTATATTATATATAAAACAGTATGGTGATTTACCCAGAGTAAAAATGGTAATCTATGTATACAAGAAAAGTTAAACCACATCGACTTCTGTAGCCTTACACATTACCCGGGATTAATATGTGACCCGACTAATTAATGCTGATCCTACAAAAGTTAAGCTGACGTTGGAATGTATTGGCATTATATGGTGTGTAGGTCTATTCGAGGGCTTAACGCAAATTACTGTAGCCTGATCATTATTTAAAATAGTTTCTCGTTAACACCTAGTATTCTGTAAAAATTGAAAATTAATAGACATCCGAGAACTTCAAATGATGACACCTACTAAGTTTCATGAACACACACGATATGTGTAAATGACGATAACGACGCGAGGGCTTTTTAAAGACAAGTCATGTAAAGCTAGATATATTTATACAGAATATTAAAGAAACAATGTCAAGGTCACGGGAATCTGGACCTTTTGATCAACCAAAGTTTCATAGACAAGAGTCACCTTAAACTTAAGGTATTGCACTAAACTCATGTTCAAGTCAATGTTCACAGTATCCTCGATAATATAATCGTAAACGTACATTGAACAATGTTTAAGGACAGATGTTTCAGTTCAAAATGAAACTGACCTACTGTCACTGACTCCAAACTAAATAAAAGCCCTCTTATTAATTGAATACTCGACCTAAACATTAGTTGTTGGAACAACATTATTTTTTTCAAAACTCCAGGCACAGAATAATAATAAAAAAACGCCAGCCATATTTTAGATTTAAACTGACTAAAATTCTTTATCTGTTCAATTTAACGCATGAGCTTATGGGAACCTACTAATTTACACGCACTATACACATATTATTAATCATTATTTTGTAATCTTGTTTTAAATTGACTTACCTTTGGTTTATTAATATCCTGTATTATCCCTTCGATAATGGTATACTTCATTAAACATGCGTGTAACTTTATAGATAGCATATATTAGCCATTAACTAATGTTAAAACATTTCCACCTAGCATGGATTTAAGGTGTGAAGTGTTTCATTCGCTAGGAACGAAACTGTTCGTTAGCAAAACAAATGGCACCAGCAACAGTACCGGATCCGTTTTATTGAGTCTCAATCACAATAATACTATAACCTCATTTCAAAAGCATCATTTATGCCTGTACTTTCACCTACATCTGGTTTTCGTTTTCCTTTGTTCGGCATTGGGTCCGTACTTGATTTACACATACATGTAGATGATTTACAAAATGGTAAGTATTATTTTAATTTCACATTTATTTTACTCCACATATTTGTTTAATGAATAAGTTCTTCGAAAATTAAACGTACACATATGACATAAACTGTAATAATTAACCGCGGATTTTCGACATTTTATTCACCAACCAGTGACAAGGTCAGCATCAGAATTCCCTTTTCCAGCGTGCACCGGATGTACAATGTGTTCCTATTATTTTCTCCCCTTCATTGAATCATTTCGTAACAACTGTTATAGCATTTATAACATGCACCTGAACATAAGAATACGGTTCTAAAACTAAACAAATAATCATCCTAAAACAGTAATTGTCCTGAAAATTCAATTTCAAATAATCCAAATGCCCTCCAACTTGTTTTATTTCATAGCATGTATTTTAACAATACATCGCTTACACATTACTTCCAAGTATGATCATACATGTACTTGGCACAACTTTACTACAATTTAACACTGCAATCCGTATAATAATATTGTTAAACGTAATAACCACACTCCGTACGATGAAAAACTGTTTGTTCAACACACACTTAAGTTTTAAAGAAACGCAAATTAAATGTACAATAGTAAGGCGGTTATTTTCACAGCCATGAAAATAATTAGTAATATTAAATCATTCATATTTAGATTATCTGCATTGAAAACATTGGTGAAGTCAAGTATACGATTTATCGGTTGTTCGCTAAAGTGGTTAACGTTGTCGGTGCAGTAAAGATCTAAAGGACTCGACACAATAATTAATAGCAAAACCTTTTATTACAAGCCAAAGAAAACACTACAAATGTCTTGTTTGTGTTTGGATGCTCACAAACAGAGTATGAGAGTGGACCCTTGGAAACGACCGAACACGATAAATACGAAATATTGCAGTCTCGGTTTGATTGAGACTGTTCCTGAACGGTAGTGAAATATGTAAGACAATTAGAAGGAAATGCGTTTATATACCTGTTCAATGAAAGCTTGTTTTTTAAAACCTTTTTCATTGATATATTGTATACCAAATTTATTCAGCAGAAACTGTGTTTAAACTAATTATAGACGACACAGTGTTTGATGCAGTAAGAAAAGAAACACACGAAGACAACAAGCTGTACAAATACCAATCACTTATATTTAAATAAGAAAAGTATAACGCATGCGTTATATGTAGACGATTTTTAATAATGGGTTAGTTTGTGGAGGCTTTGTTCAAGTCACATACCTGTAGTCGTCGATATGGAGATGACAGGACGGTAAAGTGAAGAATTAAAAGATACTGTATGAATACAGATAAGTTTTTATTTGGTCTTAGGTATACATTATTATACATGTTAAAGGGAACATATTCACGTACATGAATTTTCAATTAGACGATTTACACCTGAGCTATTACAAAGGGAATTTCAGTGACCATGCTACAATATAATATACAAGTCATATTTACTTTTTTACAAGTGATTACATATGGGCCCTATTTATGTTCATGTTTTAGTTGTATTCAGGCTCGAAACCGCTTCGGAGTTGCCGTTAAGGCAATCAACTTTGCATTTTAAATGAGTTACAAGTGATCTTATAGAAAATATTTAATATCTTTACTCCTTTACTTAATTATAATACTCAAATATAAATGGGTGCCGAAACGTCTAGGGTAAAAATTAAAATAGATGCCGAAATGGTTTGATGCCGAAACGTCAAGGTGCCGATGAAATGGTTTGGTGCCGAAACGTCCTGAATCGATCTTGATCACACAGACGCAATAGCTTGAGAATTGTCTGCATTTATTAATAAGCATTTTTCATGTACTGATCATTGGGAACCTGCTTTAATTAGACTAATATACTATATACACAATAGTTTTCGTCTAGAAAAAATGCAAAAGCTCATCTGTATTGATAAATCGATTTTTGAATGGCAAACATGATACTGGTACGGAAAGACTAGTCGTTTTAATTAAGGAGTACGTCAGAATCTGTAATGATCGGTTATGGCAACACATGAAAACCTTCATAAATTGATGCAGTTTCATATGATATGTGCACATGCATTCAATTAATCCGCATGTTACATTCCGGTTAACTATCGTTAATGAAAATGTTGGATCTGGAATGCTCAACGACTCGGCTGTGTTTTGTTTAATAAATCAAAAATATTTTTTTTAAAAGGAGATTATATTACTCACAGTTTTAATTCACAACAAGCATGTATATTAAGATTTGTTAAAGAAAGTACAATTTAACAACAGCTTCACATGTATTTATTTTAAATGTGTAATAAAACAATTAAATACTTGAATTGAATTGAATTGGCTTTTACGGCGCACCACCGCATAAAAGGTTATATGGCGCCTACTCCCTAACAGAGGGTTGGCATCTGGAATACTATTTGAACCATGCGAGGCCGCGCAGGGCCCGAGTTCTCTAGGGGGGTCCCGGGGCATGCCCCCGCGGAAAATTTTGAAACCTAGGTGAAATGGCATTTCCAGCAATCTGAGACATAAATTAGCTTAAATTTAATTTTTTGGATGGAAAAAAATATTTTTTGAGAAAAATACGGCGTACGCGTATGAAAAACTGCGATGTCGGCGTACGGCGTACCACAACCCGACGTACGGAATACTGGCTAATATGGGTCGGAACCCGGCGTACGAAAAGGGGGTCGGTACCCTCATGTTTGCCAACGCGGTGTCAGGATGAAGACTTTGAATGACCATATAACAATGACAAAATAAAGGTGGAGGTTTCAATCCTACTCCTCTGCTTCTATATCGATTTTTGGATGGTAAACATTACGTTTTTAAAAAGACTTTTCGTTTTAATTAAAGAGTAAGACAGAATCAGTAACGATCAGTTATTACAATTATATTTTAATCTCAGACTCGTAAGGAAAATAACGCCGATTTAAAAATCACATTAAGTTCCATTTTATCTGCAACTTCTCAATTTGATAACGATATTGATTACAATAAATAAAACATGAGATATATACATGGATAATATAATACCTAGGTAGGGCACGCATACCAGTCATACTAATTAGTGCACTAGGTTTTATCTATCACATAATTTCTCACCGTTTATATAGTATATATATTCGTTATACGACTGCGCGAGCCAGATTATGTTTGAAAAAGAAAGGATGATATTCTGTCCAACACACCACACTCGTTCGATTGCATTTTGTAGGTACCCTAATAAACCACTAGGGCTCGTCTACAAGCGTTTTTATTTGGGACTGACATTTTAAAAACTACTTCACATGTATTTATTTAAAAGTAACAATAATAATAATCAAAAAAAGTGTTGATACATTCATAATGTTGAAAAGTGTAAATCTTCAAACACATGTCTCTGATAACGCAAACGGTATTAATAGCTCACTTGTTTGAAGTTCAGCATATAATGGGTAGTTCAAGAGTTCCAGGACTGGTCGGCCCGGGGTCAGTACAATGGCCCATTTCAGCCAAATGTTGGGCACTGGTTTCTGTGGGGGAAAGGGTTATACAGGTGGTCCCCAATGGCTGTCCACGGTAGTCTGGTAAGTATCGGGACTCGACACTTATGTTAACATCGGTCGCTGGTTTGCCAGTAATGAGTATGTGTCAGGTAATCGGATGTCTCAACGGGCCTCAACAAAAATTGTAATTTATAATACATAAACACTGTAGCCAAATTAAATGCTACTACAGTGTTTTTAGTTACCATATGCTTATGGTGCATGGTTTATGGTGTAAAATAAAAAAAGTTATTTAAAGGAAATTAGTTGTTAATAAAGGGTGTTGCATTCCTTGTTGAAGAATGCCGGTACAGAGGTGATCACACGTTGTTCGTCTGTGGCCACGCATACACAAAGTTGTATATTATTTAATAATTATTATTTGAATCCTTCTATTCGACAATCCCATTTAAATCTATCAACTTTGCAACTTGTAGTTCTCTTAATACTTGGTAGTTCTCTTAGTACTTTGACTCATTAAAAATGCCCGATAGTTATCTCCCTTTATCGATCTTCCATGTGAAGTCGAAGTTAGAAGGCGCGCCCTCTTTCGGCGATTGTTAAAACTAGTAGGAAGCAAAAAGACGGAACATTTATAAGTCACCCACCCACCCATCCCCATATATATTGAGAATTAAATTGCTGCTGCCAAGTTTTTCATTTCATTTGCCACCACCAGATGTCCTTGCTACAGGAGACACGGACTTGCATGCCTCCCAGACTGTATCAACAGTTGGGCAGGACACATGTTTTGGGCAACCCGCAGTCTGAAGACATACTTGCTAAACGTACAATACCAGATGTCTTGGCAATACCAGATGTCTTGGCTACAGCAGACACAGAGCTGGTCGTTCCAAACTGTCAACCTTTGGGCAGGACACGTGTTAGGTCAATCTGCAATCGGAATCCATAGACGGTCATTTAATAAACCAGCAACATAATTATCAGGAACTAGTGTCTTTCGATATAAACATTGTCATAGCGATTAAACAATCTTCCACCCTTTCTATATAGGGTGCAACAGACCATATATTCCACACAGATATACAGGAACAGTCGTCTATAATTTGGTTTATACATGCAGATCTATAAAGTGCACATGTCAGACTTTAAATTCATTCCGAGAGAATTGTAGTAATTCTAGAATTTTCTCGTCACAGAGTTCTTTCGTAGGGGGTGCAGTCCGGGGAGACTGATATGTTATTTGGTAACCTGGTCTTTTCTCCTGACCTGACATGCTACCAAGCTGCAGGGCGAAGGTTACCAAGGTTAATAATAATGTGTGTGGTGTGTGTTTATTGTGGGGTTTACATCTGGGTAACGTTGGAACCCCCTCCACCTCTGTGTACAGAGGGGAAGCCCATTTCAGCCAACTGTTGGGCACTGGTTTCTGTGGGGGAAAGGGTAATACAGGTGGTCCCCAATGGCTGTCCACGGTAGTCTGGTAAGTATCGGGACTTGACACTTATGTTAACATCGGTCGCTGGTTTGCCTGTAATGAGTATGTGTCAGGTAATCGGATGTCTCCCTGGGCCTCAACAAAAATTGTAATTTATAATACATAAACTCTGTAGCCAAATTAAATGCTACTACAGTGTTGTAAGTTACCATATGCTTATGGTGCAAGGTTTATGGTGTAAAATAAAAAAGTTATTTAAAGGAAATTAGTTGTTAGTACAGGGTATTGCATTCCTTGTTGAAGAATGCCGGTCTTGTTGAAGAATGCCGGTACAGAGGTGATCACACGTTGTTCGTCTGTGGTCACGCATACACATTATTTAATGTGACTGGGTGTGGTAACATGTTATGTGTCTACTGCTTAGTATTCCAGTGTGTCAGCACTATAAAGTTGAGCATTGAGCTCACTGCAACAAACAGACAACGTCGTAATGTGACTGAAATCACGTTAATTCCCATACATGCTGATCACGCAGTGTCATTTTAACTACATGAAACATTTAAGTACACTTTTCAACAGTACACATTTATATTTTTAAACTTGTTACTCTACATGTGCATGTGTATTCAGTGTGTCAGGCTCTTGTTAGTCCAAAACGTAATTCAGAAATACGTGCAAGATATTCACGAGTTGTGCGAAACACAGTCACACATGTATCGAAGACACCTTCGCAGCCAACAAGCCACACACGAATTTGTCCTGAACCGTTTTCCAGAAACACAGCAGTTTTCTGGCTAGGAAATTCTGGACATGTGACATTAATAAACTTTAATGTTGAATTCGCTTCTTCTGCATTTAGTTCCATCTCTTCAACTTTTACATCTTCAATTTCTGCCTCAATGATTGCTTTAACGTTGTTCTGAAACAATGCATACTTAACAGTTTGTTCAGTTTGTATAACGACGTTCGAAGACACTTTACTGTCAAGAGTTGCAGGAATATTAGCAAGTGCCTTAGCCAGTCTTTCAGAATGGTCCTTATTCCTGAAGGCGAATCTCCATTTTAAAGCCTGTATCCCTTGGTCTGCTCTCATGAGTTTGGTGTTATATCCTCCACGACGACTTTTAAACTGAAGTACCACCTCAAACTGATCTATGGAATTGTCTTCATTTTCTGAAACACAGAGTGAACACAATAAAAGTAGATATACCAGTCGAACAGGAAGTGTAGCATTCAAGTTAACCACAAACACGCACATAAACACATAACTACAAAGATGAATAAAATGCAAGATATGACGTCACAAACATACAAAGGGTTGACAATAGGGCAACCGCCTTGGAACGGTCAGTGGCAAAAAAGGCCGCTGGGTGTTTAAACCTGGTTCTAGGGTGCACTAAAGCTCACTCTTACCCTATTGTCATCCCAACATACGGGACAGTGTAAATAAAGGTTATATTCTCTAATAAATAAGGCAGCATTAATAGGCAATATCAGTAAAACACATAAATGATCATGATGTATGCATTTTATAAAAAAAGCATAGAAAGCCAGTTAAAGGTACGACAAGACAAGATGTAAGGCAAACTCAAACGCTACCGTCCTATAAGGATTTAGGTAGACGTCGTCATAGGGTCCACAATCTGTCCTGTCATCGCACAATCAAAAAGAAAAGCATAGTGGTGAACTGTAAATGGATCAATCACTAAACATACATTGCGTTGCAAAATGATAGGTCATAACCTCTTTTGATAAATGTTTTACCAAATATTGTATGATATTGATTATGACCAATACTTTTATGAAGTGTGTAAATCACATCACCATAGGTCAGGTTGTGATAGTCCTTGTCGCAGAAGAGTTCTTAAATTACTTTTAATATTTTTATATTTTAAAAGTAGATCAGGGTTACGATACTAAACTTTTTTTTAAAAAATAGTTTTTTCGAAGTTTATGGTAACTGTAGCCCTGCTAGAATAGCTTTTCAGTATTACGAATATTAAAGTCCTCAACACGACTACAACCTCTGGGAAAACGAATAAGTTGAGAAACATAGACCCATAAAAAGTAGCTCGTCGAACATCCCCATCTAATTGGGGATAATTAACGCAATATGAAAATTAAAACCATCTCGCTTGTCATAGATTTTTCTAATTATTTCGTCATTTTCAATAGAGAGATGTAAATCAAGAAAAGAAGCGACAGTATCAGAAATGTTAGCTTTGTTGAGCTGAAGTTCCTTAGGATAGATAGTATTAACCATAGTCGAAAAGAAAGGATTGTCAATGTTCAATATGTCATCCAGGTACCGTGAGCTGTCATTAAAGGCTTCGATTACATCTGCCCGAGTATAGAATGAAAGACTCAAAATGTAATGTCTTTCTAAGAAATACGAGAGCAAATCTGTGACAACAGGTGCACAGTTCGTACTCAAAGGGATACCAACAATTTGTCTATAAACGGTAGTTCCATACCTGACGAAACTATTATCTGTACATTTTAATAAGTTTAGTATATTTCCATACATAATGTCAACTGAATGGACTTGTTACGTATATAGATACCAGGAAAGTACACATTTGCCTTTTAATAAATACTGAGACGGGGAAACCAACACAAACAAGCGAGAAAGTAGCAGGCTGTTCATGAGAAGTAATATAAGGTGCAATATCTCTCACGCACACTAGCAACACCGGCTTAAGTGGTTAGGCACATACCACGATAACATTAACAAGACAAGCGTCCTTTCCTAACGTGACTTGTGTGACATATACATGTATAAAGCAAAGTACAGAAGTACTAAATGGCGAAAACATTGACTGGAATAAATGGATATATGGATCGTCTCCCTTTGTCAAATGATATTCAAATATTAGCATATATGCATTATCTCCCTTTGTCCAAGGATATTCAAATATTAACATATCTGCATTGTCTCCCTTTGTCCAAGGTTATTCAAATGTTAGCATATCTGCATGGTCACCCTCTGTCCAAGGATATTCAAATGTTAGCAAATAGGCATTGTCTCCCTTTATCCAAGGATATTCGAATGTTAGCATATCTGCATTGTCTCCCTTTCAAACCTTTGCTATGATTTTCATAATGCCATTGTTAACTCCGATGAGACAAAACACACAAACTTAACGTTAATTAGACGCAACTTGCGTTGAGAACGGGACATGACAGCTAAACAAGAATGTTAATTTACTGTCTGGCCTTACTGCTGTTTTTTCATAACTTGCATATTTTGCAAAACATTATTAAAAATATGGTTTTCAATCGTGCAAACAAATTTGATATATTTCACGAGTTATTTAAACTCCAAACTGTATTACCTTGTTTAATATGTATTGATACTGGATTAATAATAACTCGAGGTCATTATTTTAAAACTTGATACACATTTCAAAATTGCCGTATTTGTGTGCATTTCATAAGACGTGGTGAGAATCGCAGGTTAAGGAAATGCAAAAGTTTGCACTATCACCCGGAGTCAAAGAAAAAGAAGTGCTTCAAACAATGTTTGCAAAATGAAATCGTACAGCGAGGAAGAATTGTTTCAGTTCACATTAACTTGAATTCCAGGTTCGGTATTCAGTATGTTAACAACTCTTATGGAAAATGAATTTCTTGACATATTTGCATATCAGTTATTGAAATCAAATACATGTCCGTTATAATTATAAGTGTTCATGTTTTAACTAGGCAACTCTCGACTTTAAATTTTACCAACCGTCGAAATTGTATTACCTTGTATACTTTCGCGGGCCTAGCGTTTATATATGAAAGATACTTTAGTTTGCTGTCCGTTCGAAATATTTAGTATAATCGGGTACACGCCGTTAGGTGCGCTGAAATGTTCACATGAACCCATACTGAAAAATCAGACGCTGACATATGGCAATAATCTTGTTCATCTGCGACGCTTGCTTTTAAATACAAATGTTTGTCTTCAAAAACAGCAAGCGCCTCAGATGTTCTAGACTAATAGATTGGACCGTATTTACACAGAAATAGGTCTGGTATTGAAAAAATATTGTAACGAACGCTTGGTGCACTAAACCCGTTCATCCGGTCATATTGAAAAATCAGACGATGCCATATGGCTGGAAAACGATAATACCGTTATCGCCAAAAAGGCCTACATTACGAGTCCCAGTAAAGAGTTATTTACCTGAAGTATCACTACTCGCATCTGTATCTGAGTGTATCCTGATCGACCCATCGAACTCTGACCCCAACTCGGATGCATATATCTCGCCTATACAGTAATCAAATACGTTATTATATAATGTCATTGTGTTAAAAAAAAAAGTCGAAAAGCGAAACATAGTTTTAATAGCGTATGCACTAATTATTTAGTCTGGATTAATATCATATAAACCGTCAAGTGACGTTGCCTCGATGTTTGACGTGTACAGTTTCTAGTATTTATATGTTATGATATAGTACTTCATCAATAGCATGCATTACCCATATTGGTAATATTTTCGTTTCTGGTTTGATATCATATTTTATAATAAAATTATTGTTAAAATTTAACACGTCACTTGACGTCGCATTTATAATTTTTGAGAACAGAGTCTGTATGGGACTGATTCCCATTTTCTAATGAAAACATCATCGCGAAATCACGCGGCATGTTATTTTACGAGAAAATGAATAGCAAACCAAAAATGGTGTATTATCAACAAAGGTCGTGCATTATACATATAGAGAAGTATTGTATCATCTGAAATATGCTAATATAAACTAATATCTAAGTATTAACTTTGTATTAGATCTACTAGTTTTCATATCGACCTTGATTCTGCTTGAACGTATTCGTTGTTTCAATCAGATTTATAATAAAGTTAACTTACCTTTTGTTGCTTGGCTGTTAATGGTAATAGCTTCGCTTATAAGAGGTTGAATTACACTTCTGGTAGAACTTTCCACAGGAGAAGTGGTGGTCGTTGAAACAGCTTCAGTGTAAGTATCAACTTTGGTTGGTGTTTTGCTTGTATTGCTTGGCAAGGTCATACTATTTCTTTTAGGATTCGGCCAAGAAATATAACTGGTGTTTGCAAGAAAAAAGTATATTATAATAAGACACTCGGTTTGCCAACAGTTGTTTTATTACTATGATTAAATGTATTGTCCTTACGCACCATTTTTATATAATATACACAACCATAACTGAAATTGTTAAATTAAAATCGGTAAAACACCAAACAAAACTGTTTTCAAATATAATACATATATAAATATACGGATGTGTGTGCGATGACCTAATTCTTCTTTAAAAGTCCTTTTTACTGTCTTGCTGTACAGGGAACGAGAGAGCCGTAGAATGCAGAAAGGAACAACAATCCCTGTAATTCTATGATAGTGTCTTTTTATACATGTTAAGTTCCTTTCCGAAAGTGAAATAGGCACGCTTAGTAAGAGTACTGAAATGATTCTGATTGCTTCTTCTTATATCATATTTTCTAAACAGTTATCTTTCATTCCAAAACTTGAAGTAAACTATTTTAAACAATAAACATTATATAGAATACAATATGGAAAGAAGACAATATGAAAAATATTTATGTTGCGTTGGATATATGGTTTAGTATATTTATCAGTTTTCCCCCCACTATATCGGTGTTCAATCGTCAATATATTTCACTGTAAATTTAGCCTGGTGTAGCATTGCTTAATTTGATCATTAGTTAATGGATGTTTGATCCAATATATCTTATGACTAGAAAAGCTCATTGTCAGAAGAGGCCATTTTCCATTTACCAGTTGTATCTCTTACTTGAACAGTTTTACCGTTGAAAGATGTCGGTCGGTCGGTCGTTGGGTGGGTGGGTTGTTTTTTTCGTAGTGGAGGCAGACCTAATATTTTTTCTGGGTAGAACCAGTACTGTATTCTACGTAGAGATGAATTTTCATTTTTGTTCTGTGGTTTTTAGCTCAACCGTGTGAGCTAGTGTGACCTCACTTTGTTCGTCTGTCCGTCGTCCGTTAGCTTTTGGTTAGACTTCTCATAAACCGATTTGATGATTTCAACCAAACTTCAAATGTTTGATGCTAAGGCCAGTGGCTTTCACATTTGTCACAGTTAGGTCAACGCCATCCAAGATGGTGGCCGTTACCACTAAAGGTCAACAACTTAAAATATCTTCTTTTCAAAGTCCGCTGTACATATTTCGACATTTCTTTTTTTATTAATGATTGCCAACCATTGACTGAAGTTTAATATTCAAATGACCCTGGGGTCAAAGATGACCACGCTCCGGGGGTCCAAAGTTTGTTCATAAAGATGTGCATGTCTAACGTAGACTTTTATAGGGACAACTTTAAACATATTCTTCTCTAAATCTACAATGCACAGAGTGCTCATATACTGCATGTAGCATTAGCGTATGATTGTCTATCAAGTTTGTTCAAATGGTTACCCAATGTCACACATGACCCCGCCAAGGAGATCACAATTTTACATCGACATTAAAAAATCTTGTTCTCTGAAACTTCTAGGGCTAGAGGGTTAATATTTTGCATGAAGCATCTACCAAATTTGTTCAAATGATGATCCTTGGATCACAGTTGGCCACGCCCCAGGGGTCACTTGTTTTACGTAATTATAGTTATAAAGGAAAATCTTTAAAACAAAAATCTTCTTCTCTGAAACTACATCATGAGCTAGAGGTCTAATATGTTGCATGTACCATAAGCTTATGGATGGTTCTCTATCAAGTTTGTTCAAATCGAGACAATGTTGTCAAATTTGCATGCTCCACCCCCACCCCCGCCCCAAGCACACACCCGGGGGTCACTTGTCTAACAGAGACGTATATTGGGAAAACCCTTAAAATATGTTCTTCAATGAAACCACAGTTGTACACTTACTGTGCATGAACAGACGGCTACAACCATCTAACTAGCATCGGTCCCTGGGCAAATAAATCATTGTTCATATCTTGGAAATTTCAACGGGTGCCGTTGAGATTTCCACCCTATAACCATATATACACTAACTGGACAGGAACAGGCGGATAAAACCATACAACCAGCATTTGCCCCGGGGTCCATCCCCACCCGTTGGGGACATATCCCCTGGGCCATAACTTGGAAACCGTTGAGATCCCCAACCTATAACCATTTATGCACTTATTTGGCATGAACAGCGGGGCGCAGGAATTTGCGATGATTCGCGTGATCTAATTTTGTTATGAAATTATAAGCTTGTTTTATTTTTTTTCAACTTTGCCAAGATCATCCGGTGTGCGATTGAGGGCAATTTTGACCTTTTTTTTTACCAGAACTTAGTGTACATTTACATTGTTTTAAGTAATGTGACGTGTCCACCAAACATGTTTCAAATGACCTTCATCTTGATAAAATCGAGGGTTTATGCAACATCAAGTACCTTTGTCTGCATTCAGAAGGGTAGCGTTCATAGTTTTCCATAAAAGGAGCTAAATGCAAATATTGATGAATGGACAGACATTACCATTCCATAGACCAGATTCGGTCAACAAAACAGACGCGTGTCCATATCAGCTTGTTACTTCATTATGCTAAACATAGGCTTTACCTATAGACAGTGTTCCTTCAAAAAGTTAATTTCATTTAGCATGCAAAAATGTCCACTATTATAATTGGGAAGTATCATGTTACACAGAGGCTGTTTCTTTTTTGCTCTCACAAATTGACATTTTAATCTATTAAGCAGATATCCTGTTTTATCATGAAGATGTCATCACAAATTAATGCTGGTATCTGCTTGTGTTGCAATGCAATAGTAAAAATTCCAGGTTTGAGTATAAAAACTCCAACATGGCCCTTTTTCTAATCATTATTCTATCAGAGGTTTAAACACAAATTTCTAAATTATAATTAGCATTTTTAAAGCATTTGTAAACTCAAAATTTGGCATGCAAATACATTAAACATTACTCTGTACAGATATAACAAAACAATTATATCATGTATTTATTTTCTATAAAACAACATTTTTGAACTGAATCAAATTATATGTTCTTTAATGGCTCATCAACACATTATAGATTATTTACAGCCACCCCAGAGAGAGGGGAAGGGTACATAGGAATCCAGGAACCTGCCCTACTCTTACTATCAAATAGATTCCTATTAAAGGTTCTTGTTCTTGGAGGATAGACTCCAATACATGGGACCGCATGGATATTTTGTGTTTTATAAGCTCAAAGTAACAGTGTCCCTTTAAATAGAAGAATTCTTTTAGCAAACTTGGTTGTTGTGTATTTTTTGTCAACATTAAACATTTTAAGTGCTAAAACTTTAAATATAAAATTGTCTTTACTTTCAAGGCTGGGGAAGACGAAAAGCAGAACCAACTGCTAACTATGTACTGGATTCCTAAATTACATAAAAATCTGTATAAGGCCCGCTTTATTTCGAATTCTAGTGCATGCACCACCACAAACATCTCCAAACTTTTAACTTCTTGTCTTACTTCCGTTAAAGATCACGATAAACAATATTGGGATAAAACTTATGAAAACTCTGGGATTAATTTGTTTTGGTCTATTTAAAATTCAGGAGACGTTCTTGATAAATTTTGCAATAAACGTCAAGTTTCATCTATTAGCACTTATGACTTCTCTACACTATTATACAACCTTACCACATCACCTTATCAAAGACAATCTTATTGCTCTTATTCAAAAACATTCGCTAGAGAAAATACTACATGTTTAGCCTGTTATAATATTAAAGCGTTTTTTACTAACGGCAGTTTAGACAATTACACGATGTGGACTTGCCAAGAAGTTTGTGAAGCACTCATCTTCCTATTAGATAATATTTTCGTCAGGTATGAAACGACCGTTTATAGACAAATTGTTGGTATCCCTATGGATACGAACTGTGCACTCCTTGTCGCGGATTTGTTTTGATATTGCTTTGAAAGAGATTTCATGTTGAGTCTTTTACCAGATACACAGGAAGATGTTATTGAGGCCTTTAATGACACCTCTCGGTATCTGGATGACATATTAAACATTGATAACCCTTTCTTTTCTGCAGTGGGTAATACTAAACAAAGCTATTATTTCTAATACGTTTTCTTGATTGACATCTCTCCATTGAAAATGGTGAAAAAATTAGCAAACTATATGACAATAGAGATGCTTTTAATTTTGATATTGTTAATTATCCCCATTTAGATGGGGATGTTCCCCGAGCAACTTCTTATGGGGTCTATGTGTCTCAACTTATTCGTTTTTCTAAAGCTTGTACTCGAGTTGAGGACTTTTGATATTCGTAATCTTTGTAAAAAGCTACTCCATCAGCGTTACCGTTACCATAAACTTCTTTTCAAATATAAAAGTAATTTAAGAACTCTTCTGCGACAAGGAATATCACAACCTGACTTATATGGTGACGTGATTTACAAACTTCGTAAGATCCTTGGCCATGATCACGTTCATACTATCTATGTTAAACTTGTTAAAAGGTTTATCAAAAGAGGTTATGACCCTATCATTTTGCAACGCACTGCATGCTTGGTGGTGGACACATTTACAGTTCGCCATTATGCTTTCCTCTTTAATTGTGCGATGACCGGACAGGCTGTGGACCCTATGATGACGTCTACCTAAAGCCCAAAATGACGGTGACGTTTGGTGTTTGTCTACAGTCTTGTCTTGTCGTGCCCTCAATGGTTTATTCTCTTGTTGCTCTGTCTTCTGCCAAGTCCATGAGTACCTTCTTTGTGGCTTTCTAGGCTATTATATACAAAAGCATCTTTGTGTTTTACTTATATTGCTTATTATTGCTTCCGTGTTGGTTAGAGAATAGTTCATGGCGGGGATTACTTTATTTACACTGTCCCGTTTTTTTCCACTGACCGTTTCAAGGCGGTAGCCCTATTGTCAACTCTTTTGTGTTTGCGATGTCTTATTTGGCCTTTTATTCATCTTTAAATTTATTCTTTGTTTCTCTGTGTGTTTGTGGTTGACTGTCGTCCTTGAATGCTGCTTTTCCTGTTCGATTTTTATATCTATATTTATTGTCATTGTCACTGAATCATTATTGTCAATAAACACCTTTTTTTGTTCTTTTTAATAAATAGTTTAACTAGAGAAAGTTTTGTTATTTGTTTGGTTTCTATTTTCCAATTATCAATTCACAAGCAAATGTACATCAAATAAATTATATTTAGTTGCCATGTAATTGCTGCAATTAATTGTTTGGTTTAATATATTTATTTCCAGAATCTTTACACATGTTGGATATATAGCAATGAAAACTCCAGGTGTTTACATTTTAATGGCATAGCTTATCAGTGGCTGTCAAGTGAAAAGTGTATGTGGTTCTGTATAATTGCTTCAATTACCAGCTTGTCAACTTCTATTGTTTTTGAATCTTAGCATATCATAAATAATAATTAATGTAATGTTCTCTACTACTATGGGTAAGCTCAGTGGCTGGAAGTTATTAAAATAACAAGAATTATGTCCAGTGAGTTTAGATATGAAATCTGTTAACACTGTACTTCACCATGTTATATTTTTAAATTTGGAGATGGTATATGTATTGTGTTTGGAGACAGTACACATATTTAAGAGACCACTGACCTTGACACAGGGTCAGTTTGAGGCTGAACGTTATATGAAATAAGAACAATGATCAGTGATAATTTGAACACTCTACTCTATGACAAAAAAGTAAAATAATTTAACGCACATTTTAACACAGTTTTTGAAGACGGTACACGTATTTAAGTTGCACTGACTCCGATCCATGATCAGTTGAAGAGCTGGAAGTTATTGGCATTAAGAAGGACAATGAGGTTATATGTGAAATTTGAACACTCTGCTACAAGGAACAAAAACGTTATACTAATTTAACGCACGTTAACACATTTGCTTTGGAGACGGTACATTTATTTAAGAGGCAACTGACCTTGACACAGGGTCAGTTGGAGGCTGATAGATACTGTAATAAGAAGAACTATAACCTGTGATGTTATATATGAAATTTGAACACTCTACTCCACAGGACAACACAGTTAAAAGAACTTTGACGCAACTTCGACGCAAATTTTAACGCAAACGTTAACGCTAACATATTGCATTATAACTTTCTTCTCCTTGGGAGTAGAATGTTCAAATTTCATAAATAAACTCCTGGTCATTGTCCTTCTTAATGCCAATAACTTCCAGCACTCCAACTGACCCTGGGTCGGAGTCAAGGTCACTTAAATACATGTATCGTCACTATTTGCGTTAAAATTTGGTGACGGTACATGTATTTAAGTGATATTGACTCGGACCCAGGGTCAGTTGGAGGGCTGGAAGTAATTGGCATTAAGATGGACAATGACCTGGAGGTTATATATGAAATTTGAACATTCTACTCTCAAGGACAAAACAGTTATAATATAATATGTTGACGCCGTCGAGCCCGCCAACATTAGCTGCGCCTATGTCTCGCATTTTCTGAAAAGGCGAGGCAAAAACGGTTGGTAACCCTTTCATAATAGTCGTATACATTCATAGCAGCATTATATATCAATCTATTCAATACCTTTGATTTCGATTGTCACTAGGCCAAGTTCCGTCATCATTCTTTTGTTCTATCACAATTACCTGGCCTTGGTATAGTCCAGCATCTTGCAGAGTGCTGTTTTTCTTGTTAAGCGGTTCGAACATGTTAGTCATGTAACGGTTCCACAGTCGCACCTCTGTACCATCAGCGATATTGAACTCTACTTGCATGACTTTCTCAAGGTGTTCTAAATCATAATAAGGATAACCCTATTATCTTATCTAGTGACAGTATGCCGTTGAGCAAAATAGTAATACAGGACCACACTTCTGTAATAAATGTGGCAAACAACAATGTGTGAATTAGAAAGACATCAGGTCATCAATTGTTATATGTGTATGAAGCTTGGGAACAATCCATTCAAAACCGTTTGTGAAATGCAAGTAATAACAAGAGGCCCAAGAGGGCCTAGCGGACGCTCTACTGGCTAAAATGGCTCTTATAACATCAATGAAGCGAGTGACTGCAATTTACGTTTTTTTGAAAGTTTTGGGCAAAATACAGCATTTTTAACTAAATCATAACTAAATAATCTGGTAAAGTTTGGTAAAGATCAGATAGAAAATAAAGGCCCTACCGTATTAACAAGGCAAAATATAGCATTTTTAATTAAATCAAGAGCTATAACTTCTCCGTTACTGGTCTGATCTGGCTAGTTTTCGAATTTGGCCAATAGAGCTAAAAAAAAAAAAAATGAAAAATGAAAAAAATGTAAAAAATATTTAAAAAAAAAAAAAAAAATTAAAAAACAATACAATTTAAATTAAAATACTTAAAAAAAATCTATAAAAAAAAAATAATAAAAAAAATGAATAACATAACAAGAGGTCAATGACCTTGAAGCTCTACTGATAGGTTTTTGATAGCTTGATCAGCATTCCTGTGAAGTTTCATGAAAATCCGTCAAGAGGTTTCGGAGGAGTAGTCGCTACAAGGTTTCATTATATAACTCTCTGTAAACAAAGACGGCCGTTGGCAGCCATGTTTAACGTCAAATCAAAATAATTTTTGACAAGGATCAACATCATGCCATACTTATCATTTTAGAAAAAGTCCCATATCAATATCACTTACAGTTTTCAAGAAGTAGTCGCTACAAACTTGTATTTTGAAAATCTATTTTTAGCCATGGCGGCCATCTTGAATTTCCGGCCGACCTGAACTTTTGCTAGGATCAATTAGACATCAAGAGCAACATTCCTGTGAAGTTTCATGAAAATCCGTCGTGTTTTTACAGAGAAGTAGTCGCTACGAGTTTATAATAGATAACTCTATGTAAACAAAGATGGCCACTGACAACCATGATTAACATAAAATCAACACGATTTTCGACAAGGACAAACATCATGTCATGCTGATCATTTTAGAAAAAGTCCCATATCAATATCACTTATAGTTTCAAGATATAGTCGCTACAAACTTGTTTTTTGAAAATCTATTTTTAGATATGGCGGCCATCTTGGATTTCACCTTTGAATTTTTGCTAGGATCGACTAGACGTCATGAGCAACATTTCTGTAAAGTTTCATGAAAATCCATTTAGTAGTTTCAGAGGAGTAGTCGCTACAAAAAAAGTTTACGGACGGACACCGCACCACGGCATAAGCTCTGCTGATCTCTGATCAGTAGAGCTAAAAAAGGAGTCATACAATCTGGTAAAGTTTGGCAAAGATCAGATACAAAATGAATTAAATTGGATTGAATTGAATTGGATTTTATAGTCGCACCAGCTAAGGTCATATGGCGACTTTCCAGCTTCCACTGGTGGAGGAAGACCCCAGGTGCCCCTCCGGGCAATTTTCGTGCACGGGCGAGCACCTGGGTAGAACCACCGACGTTCCGCAAGCCAGCTGGAAAGCTTCCTCACATAAAGATTCCTAGGCCCCTTATGGATCGAACCTACAGCGGTGAGGAGCAAGTGATTGCAAGTCAGAGACTCTAACCACTCGGCCACGGACTCCCCTAGATGCAACAGGAAGGCCCTATCGTACTAACGAGGCAAATTATAGCATTTTTAACGAAATCAAGGGCCATAACTCCACTGTTACTGGTCCGGTATGACTCGTTTTACGCACTTATCCGAGCTTTCATTGACATTAACAATCTGATAAAGTTTGGTAAAGATCGGATGAACAATGAAGCCCCTATCGTCTTAACGAGGCAAAATATAGCATTTTTAACTAAATCAAGGGCCATAACTCCGCTGTTACTGGTCTGATATGGTTTTCGAACTTGTCCGAGCTTTCATTGATATCAACAATCTGTTAAAGTTTGGTAAAGATAGGATGAAAAATGAAGGCCCTATCGTCTTAACGATGTAAAAATATAGCAATATAGTATTTTTAACTAAATCAAGGGCCATAATTCCGTTGTTACAGGTCCGATCTGGCTGGTTTTCGAACTTGTTCGAGCTTTCATTGATATTAACAATCTGTTAAAGTTTGGTAAAGATCGGATGAAAAATGAAGGCCCTATCGTCTTAACGAGAAAAAGTTAACGGACGACGGACGACGACGACGGACGACGGACAACTCGCCATCCTATAAGCTCTGCTGGCCTTCGGCCAGTAGAGCTAAAAACGTGTTCCGGAACATTATACATTATCAGAGTGAAAATGTCAAAGTCAAATATAGGGCAATCATTATCAACAATGTGTGATTGTTTGTTTGTTTGTATGTATGGTGCTTTACGTCATTTTCAACACATGTAAGGTTATTTATGACGGTCGATTTTTTGTGGTGGAGGCAGACCACCCACTTTTCCTGGGTTGAACCAGTACTGTACACCTCTCGCAATCCGTAAGAATGGTCACTTCCTCACAAGTCGAGCTCCCAGTGGGATTCGATTCGAACCCGCAGCGGTGAGAGGCGAAGGTTTAGTACGCAACGTCGTTAACCATTCGGCCACGGGGACGCTTCAATATGTGATGTAAAATGACACGAGAAGTATGTGTTAATGGACATTATACAATATTACGATGGGAAAGTATATGTCAAAATAAAAGGCAATACTTCTGTAATAAGTAAGGCAATCAAGAATGTCTGATGTAAAGGATATAAGGTCATCAGTTGTTATGTGTATATGAAACCTGGGAACAAGGCATTCCAAACTGTTTGAGAAATGCAAATAATAAACATGTGTAACGAGACTCGACGAGACGGGACAGGACGCGACGGGACGCGACTTTACGGACAGCGTGATTCCTATATAGCCCCTCCCCACTTCACTTTCTGAAAGTGGGGGTATAATAAAGAAGTGTGACGTAGGGCAAAACAAAAACAAAACAGTTTGAATAAACAATTAATTATCTAGAAAATGCGTCCATGGAACACGGATGCTCTCATGTTAGCGTTGCCTGTCACATAACACAATGTAATATATGTGGAAGTATGTCAGTCAAGGTCGTATTGACCTTTTTTTTTAGTAGGTAAATATTTGTCATGTTAGTGTATTTGAATGAAGTTTAAAAGTTGCATGACTGATATTGTGTGAAAAAATGACTCAACAGAATACGAAACAGAATACAAAACATAGGTCAATGGGATCACATTGACCTACGTATGGGTTGAAAAGGTTGCTGTCATTAAGATGTAAATGTGTATGGTGTGTTTTGAAATTTTGAAAGCTTTATGGCTGTAATTTAATGAGAAATGTACATAATACGCATTGACCTATTGATGCATTGCTGTCATGCTACAAATGTATGTACGCCCGTCCGTCCGTCCGTCCGTACCGTCCGTACGAACATCACAGTTTTACATTCAAGATTTTGGTCGTTCAGGGCATTTCTCAGACACCAGTTGCCATGAGGCATTCAAACTTCACACATGTTTACACGTACATAACAGCAGTAAATTACTACCAGAAGAAGGTCGATATGCATAAACTCGACCTATTTTTCATACTTGTTTTGTGTTACTTGTGTTGGATTAAGTTCATTTCTCAGACATCGAAAGCTGTAGATCTTTCCCACATAATACATCTTTACAGTTACATAACAGCAGTATGTTCTACCAAAGAATGAACTGCCCTATTGTTTGTGTTTCGTTAATATAAATTTAATGTTAACATTCAGTGTTTTTATTAAGTCCATTACAGTACTCCAAAAGCCATATAGCTTTCACCTCATACTTCCTGAGATCTACATGACATCAGTATATTTCTACCAAAAAAGGTCAGTACGAAGGACCTGGATTTACCTTTTAGCCGGATTGCGAATAAAAGTCCATTCTTATGGTTTGGTGATTTACTTCTGTCTGTCCGTACGGACGGGCAAGAATAACAATATATTCCCCCTCCACTTTTGAGGCGTGACATACAATGCCCATTTATTCAAGCAAGTTTACTTATATAAGTAGCTCTGTTTCAAATTGTCAGTGCAAGGTAGGAAGAATCAAAAACATTTGTTGAACTAAATTAAATGTTGGCATTAATATTCGAAGCTGCTTCATATAAAGCGTATCTGCCAACGCTAGGCCTGTGTCCATTTAATATAAAAATAATACTTTTCCATGGGTTTCCGTTCGTATAGACAATTCCAGTCGACAAAGTATTACAACTGTCGGAATCGAGGGATTCCGGCAGAGCCTCGACTCTGATGGAAAGAGTTCTACAGAGTGTTAACATATATACCCCTGTGTTGAGTCTCATATGTCACTAACTGCATTTTCACAAATGTGAACAGAAGATTGTGAAAATTTTCATTACGATGAACTTCCGTATTTCACACCAAGTGAAAACGATACCAAAAGTTACAAATACCTCAGAATTGGGACATCTTCGGATAAAATACATGTGTTGCAAGAGTTCATGTTAATTGGATTCTTATTGCAAGCTCATGAATCGGAATTCATGGTAGTAAACCCGTGCTGTAGTGGTATACTAGACCTTATACTACAACGTCGGTCGTGAGCTCGAATCCCGCACGTGCTAGCTTGACTGTCTCTAAATACGACAGATGGCACTGGTTTGAAACACATGATGGTAACTGTAGCGTAACTCGACAATCAAAAGGAATTTTGTTGCAATGGTGCAAACCTAATAATTATTTCCATTTTATCAAAATCTGTTTCTGTCCAAATCTAATTAACTATTCCATGGGTTAATTTCGAATTTGTGTACACTGCACCTTATATGTATATTTCTACTGCTATGGTTATTTTCACGATTGGCTCGGTTTCTTACATCAGTTCATTGCAAGCCATTGACATCTTCCCATTTGAAAATAATAGGAGCAGAATGACCATAGAAACTTACTTTCGAACTCGCCAAAGAAACGAACAAATGTGTGAACAATCCACGAACAGTCGAACAATGAAAACAAGCGAGCAAATGAACGAACGAACGAACGAAGTCTTTAAGAGGTGTATACAGTAGAAACTAGCCCCTTTTACGGAATCATTCTTCAACAAGATGTCATAACACTTAATAATGTATACTGTGGAAACTATACGCTTTTCTTCCATTCAATGAGTTTGGGAGATGAATTATCCTAAACATTAATACATATAATATAGCTGTGAAATATACCATATGAAATATGACGCACTTTCGGAAATTTCGCATTTGCGATTTGTGAAGAATGCGTACGCAATTTTTGTGGAAAATGCGGTTTGTGACATATGAGGCTCCACACCCCTGTCAGTTCCGGATACTTATGATCGATTATTATGATTGATTATTGTTCCTGCATACCATTCCCAGTGTGTAAACATTCTTTGAGACATCAGTTTAATTAGACTTCCTTGAAATATAAAATGATTCTGAGGCGCAACAACTTCCAGTTTAGGAATACGCTGTTTTGTTAGCTGCAACAGTGGATAAGAAAACACAACAATAATGGTAAAAATGTGATTCTATATTTACCTATTGTTTCTGATCTGCTGAATAGTTTACTTATTTGCTGGTTCTGGTTAGAATTCTCACACAATATCAAATGCCATGGATAAATCTCTACTTTAAGTGCTTTGGTATAAACGCCTTCCATTATTACTTTTCGGAGCAAAGATTCCTGAAACAAATATTTTGTCTGATGTCCTTTGTGTGAATTGTATCAGGTTAATTGTGCGTGAAGCTGCGGCCCTCAATTTGGTTCACAATGGTACCATTTGATGGGTCAAACTCTAAACGTGTTTTTTTAAATAAATGATATATTAGTCATAGGAAAAGTATTGATGCTTTTTTTTTGTTTGTTTTTTTCGTCTTTAGAATGATAATAATATTTACATTTTATACAGTTTTCAAAAATCTATTCCTGTTTTTAACACGACATGTTTGGTTTAAACTTCCACGTACTGTAACTTATATCGTAAAACTTCCGATTTATTGTAGAAAATTAATGAAAATATATTTAATATATTGTTTTTAAATATGTGAAGAAAGTTATCACCTACCGTAACAAAAACATTCCAAGCGAAAATAAAATAAGATCGGATAGCGCACTTTAAACATATGCCTTTTACGGTATATAAAATGCCAAGTACTAACAAACTTAAGGATAAACGTGTATATTGATACAGAAATGATACTGTAAAACCCATTTAATTTTAAATGAAATATCTTGGAGAAAACATCCCTCACCAAAAGTTATGGAGCCCGAATATGGTTAACCTAGAACTTGGGTAGACGATGTAATCGAGGGACACATATTTCTCCGACGCTAATGAATTAAGTGTTATTTGTCGATGGTCCTCTTATGGGGAAAAAGTCCATATTTTATCAGAGACCGAATCTTTAACTGAGATGGGAGAGGTGAACATGGGACATATATTTCGCCGATGTCGACTAGGGATTACTGACACTTATTCCCTCGCCTATATTTAAGCACATTTATATAAGCAAACGAAACGCATAAGTTGTAAAGCATCTCAATTGGTATGGTACAGTTATTTAGACAAGTGTCTGCACCGACCGATGAAAATAATAAATAGAGTAAAATAGGCACGGCCATTCCATTGGACATATTTATTGATAATAACGGTATTTGAACGACTATCCAAATCCATGAAGCACTCATGACAGAAAATGGACTCCTCTCGATGAAATATCAAATGTGCTCATTTTTATCGGTCCATCTTTAAGGAATAAAAAAAAGCGATTGAGGTGCTTCAAAGTATGTATCTGATAAGCAATTAATTATATTAGCACGTATTTTATTTTCAAATAAACGCGTGTACATACTTGTCCTTCAGCAAGGCCGTACCAAGATACAAGGTTATTCCACCCATCTTCTGGAATCAGAACGTAATCCAGATCATCAATCAAGTGTTCTTTTAACCGTGTACCACCATCTGAAAAATCATAAGGAAAAAGACAAAAACAAGTGGCACATGAGGGCCTGTGTCGCTCTACTGGCTATATGGAGTCTGTGGTTGGTGGTGGGGGGTGGGAGGAATTTTAGTTGTTGTAGCACTTATAACAAAACCGTATACCCTGCATTGGGCAAAATGGCATTCGAATATGTAAATTACTTCAAGTTCCCGAGTTGTACCCATGTAGAGGGCCCCTTTAAGCACATTTGGACAAGACATTCAAATTTTAGTATTTTTTTACCCGATTACCTCCAAGGGGTACCCAGCAGATGGAGCCAACATACGAAAACATATTGTAAAGCTACACTTCCTTAACTAAGAAATACACCACACACAAACTTGAAGTCTGCTGCTTTTATCTCTTGTTTGTGTTTGCTGCATCCAAGGGATCCACTTTTCAGTATTTGTTGAAATCTCAAAGGTATGGAGGAAGTTAGCTTCAACAAGGCGGAAAATACTTCATATTAAATTACTGCAAGTTCTCCGAGTTGTATCCCTGTAGAGGGGCCCCTTTATGCTGGAGGTCAAAATCCGTTTTATACAATTATGTTGTGCCTCGAGTCCCTTAATAACCATACCAAATTTAGAACTAGAGGTTGTCTTTAGTAAGAACAGATGTCTCCCCAACTGGGAAAAGGGCCGTAAATCCAAAAATCAACTGGAACACAACGATGATATGCCCACCAAGTTTCGTTGAAATCCGGTTAGGGGATCAGGAGAACAAGTCGGGACAAAGTTTGTGTATTAAAACCTTTAGAGGGTCATAATTCCGCCACAACCGAAATCCGACAAAGATAAGCGCAACCAAGTTTTGTTGAAAGCCGACCAGTGGTCGAGGAGAACAAGTCTGGACACATTTTGTTTATTAAAACCTTTAAAGATCCACAACTCCAGCAAAAGTCATTTAACCGGAACACGACAACAACATGCGTAGCAAGGCTTGGAGCCGATCATTCCTGCCTAATTTCATTGAAATCCAGCCAGGAGTTCAGGAAAACTAGTCTGGATAAAGTTTGTGCATAACTCTGTCAAAAATCATTCAATAGGAACACGGTGATGACATGTGCAACTAAGTTCGGGAGAACTAGTCTGTACAAAGTTAGTGTAGTAAAACCTTTAAAAGAGACATAACTCTGCCAAGAATCATTCAACCAGAACATGCCGATGATATGCGCAACTAGGCTTGGTGACAATTGTTAATTATCCCCACTTGGATGGGGATGTTCCCCGAGCAACTTCTTATGGGGTGTATCTGTCTCAACTTATTCGTTTTTCTAGAGCTTGTACTCGAGTTGTGGACTTTAATATTCGTAATCTTTGTATAACTAACAGTTACTCAATCAGGGTTACCGTTACCATAAACTTCGTAAAACCTTTGCAAAATTTTATTATCGTAACCCTGATCTTCTTTCCAAATATAAATGTAATTTAAGGACTCTTCTGCGACAAGGACTATCACAACCTGACTTCTATGGTGATGTGATTTATAAACTTCGTAAGATTCTTGGTTATGATCACTTTCATACTATCTTTGTTAAACTTGTTAAAAAGTTTATCAAAAGAGGTTATGACCCTATCATTTTGCAACGTACTGCATGCTTGGTGGTTGACCCTTTTACAGTTCGCCACTATGCTTTCTTCTTTAATTGTACGATGACCGGACAGGCTGTGGACCCTATGATGACGCCTACCTAAAGCCAATTGGGACGGTGGCGTTTGATGTTTGTCCATGTTCTTTCTTGTCGTGCCCTTAATGGTGTATTCTCTTACTGCTCTGGCTTCTGCCAAGTCATTGAGTACCTTCATTGTGGCTTTCTAGGCTATTGTTTTTTTGTATTATATTTATACGAGCATATTTGTGTTTTACTTATATTGCCTATTGATGCTGCTTTGTTGGTTAGAGTTTAGATCATGGCGGGGATTTCTTTATTTACACTGTCCTGTTTTAATGGGATGACAGTACGGTAAGTGTGTGGTTCGGTGCACCCTAGAACCGGTTTAAACCCCCAGTGGCCTACTTTGCCACTGACCGTTCCAAGGCGGTAGCCCTATTGTCAACCCTTTTGTGTTTGTGATGTCGTTTGCATTTTGTATTACTTTTGCCTATTCGTTTGTCTGTTTGCGTGTTTGTTTTTGTGTTTTGTGGTTGACTGTCGTCCTTGAATGCTGCTTTCCCTGTCCGATATTTTTAGCCTTCTTGGTACTCACCATCCACGCCACAATTCGTTGTAATCCGGCCAGGAGTTCAAAGAGACTAGACTAGACAAAGTTTGTGTATTAAATAATTTCAAGGCCATAACCCCTCGAAACATCATCCAACCGGAACACGGTGACGACATACCCATCTGGGTTTGATACTGATCATCCTTGCCAAGTTTCACTGAAATCCGGCCAGGGGCTCAGGATAACTAGTTAGGACAAAGTTTGTGTAATAAAATATTATTCATCCGGAAATGGAAATGAGATGCACAGCTAGGCTTGGTACTAATCATCCCTGCAAAGTTTCGTTGAAATCCGGCCACGTGTTGAGGAGTACTAGTCCGGGCAAAGTTTGTGTATCAAAATATTTAAAGAGCCATAACTCCGACAAAACTCATTCAACAGGAACACGGCGAGGGCATGCACAACAAGGTTTGGTACTAACGTTGAAATCTGGCCAGAGGTTCAGGAGAATTAATCCAGACAAAGTTTGTGTATTAAAACATTTAAAGGACCATAACTCCACCAAAAACCATTCAACCGAACGGCGAGGGTATGCACAACTAGGTTGGTACTGATCAGCCTTGACAAGTGTCGCTGAAATCTGGCCAGGGGTTCAGGAGAACTAGTCCAGCCAAAGTTTGTGATTAAAACCTTTAAAGGGTCATAAATCTTCTCAACCAGAAACGACGATGATATGCACAACTAGGTTGCTACGGAATATCCCTTCAAAGTTCCGTTGAAATGCGGCCAGGAGTTCAGGCGTAATAGTCCGAACAAAGTTTGTGTATTAAAACATGTAAAGAGCCGTAACTCCGCCAAAAAAGATTCAACCGCAACACGGCGAGGGTATGCACACCTAGGTTTGGTACTGATTATCCTTGCCAAGTTTCGTTTAAACCTTGCCAGGGGTTCAGGAGAACTAGTCCAGACAATGTTTGTGTATTAAAGCCTTTAAAAGGCCATATCTCCGCCAAAAATAGTTCAGCCGGAACACGACGACGACATGCACAACTAGGCTTCGTACTGATAATCCCTGCAAAGTTTCGTTGAAATCCGGCCAGGGGTTCAGGAGAACTAGTCCGGACCAAGTGGGTGTCCTAAAACTTTAAAGGGCCGTAACTCCGCCAGAAATCATTCAACTCGAACACGGCGATGGTATGCACAACAAGGCTTGGTAATGATCATCTCTGTAAAGTTTCGTTGACATCCGGCCATGGTTCATTATGTGGTCCCGCTTTATTTCCATTAAGCGATGGGAAAGCTTATATAGCATGATTTTATAACCGATATTTCGACAATAAAAGACGTTTAAAAAAACAATTACTGAAAAAATGCGGTAACCTGTTTAAAATTATCTATTAAATGTTTTAATTTTACGATATGCAAACTTTCTAAGCCGATTTTTTTTATTTTATACACCAGCCAACCCCGTTTTCGCTTCTTGTACATAGGCAAACTTGCCATATATGAAACTCATATGAAAGGATATTCATATGAAATTCATACGAAAATCATATGAGAATCATATGAAAATTGTTTCATATGATTCTCATATGAAACATTTCATATGAAAATCATATGAAGGTATCATATGACAATCATATGGAACAATTATCATATGAAAATCATATGCATTTCGCATGAAAATCATTTGGAACTCCTTTCATATGAAAATCATATGATTCGCATATGAAAATCATATGAAAGGGATGGATGGGGTATGCAAGTTAATACTCGGGGATGGATGGGGTATGCAAGTTAATACTCGGACTACGTAATGTTTAGGAGAAATAGTCCGGACAAAGTTTGTGTTTTAAAACCTTTAAAGGGCCATAATTTCCACCAAAATCATTCAACCGGAACACTGTGACGATATGCAAAACTGGGTTTGATACTGATCATCCATGCAAAGTTTTGTTGAAATACAGCCAAATGTAGGTCTTATTGAGGCAAAATACAGCATGTTTAACTAAATCAAGGGCCGTAACTCTGTTGTTACTGGTCCAATCTGGCTGGTTTTCGGACATGCTCGATCTTTCATTAAAGTCACACCCGCCAACAGCACGCTAATTTTACAACATATGCACACCGCTTCAAATTCAACGAACGATAAGGTATATATAAAACTAACATATAATTGCAAATCCTGACTCTAGAAATGCAATATAATCATGAAAACCGGCCAGCCAAAAACATCGCCTTTGTGTTATTGCTTGAAGCTTCGAATAAAACGTTACCAACTCTAAATTCATTTCACACATATTCATGTGCGGGTATTTTATGAACCCGTGGATACATATACAGTTTTAATTAGCATATATGCATAATTGTGTGACCTCAACACATGGGTAGAATTTGGAAGAACGGGTTTATAGCGAAATTTGGCGCTTGTGTTACTTTAATATTAACAATCTGGTAAAGTTTAGTAAAGATCAGATGAAAAACGAACGTCCTATCGGATTAACGATGCAAAATATAACATTTTGAACTAAAAAAATCAAGGGCCATAACTCCAGTGTTACTAATCCGATTTGGCTGGTTTTCAAAATAGTCCGAGCTTTTATTAATATTAGTAATCCGGTAAAGTTTGGTAAAGTTCAAATGTAAACAAATGCCCTTCTTAACGAAGCAAAATATAACATTTTTAACTAAATCAATGGCCACAACTCTGCTGTAACTAGTCCGATTTGGCTGGTTTCTGAAATTGTCTGAACGTTTATTGATATTAATAATCTGGTAAAGTTTGGTAAAGATCGGATGAAAAATGAAGGCCCTATCGTCTTAACGAGGTAAACATTAAGACGGACGGATGGACGACGGTCGAGGGATAAATCGCCATCCCATAAGCTGCCTTGGCCAGTACAGCTAAACAACAGTTAATCAGCTTTTAAATTATGCTTTTGCTGACGAAAATTGGGAGCTGGTAATTGTATACGTGAGAAGCAAATTGTGACCATCCTCTACTGCCAGAGCAGTATCGTTTTTTCCGATCTGGGCAAGTCTTTAGAGCAGTATCGATTTTTTCCTATCTGGGCCAGCTGCCAGTTTCTCGACTGCCAGAGCAGTATCTTTTTTTTCCGATCAGGGCGAGAGCAGTATCTTTTTTCCGATCAGGGCGAGAGCAGTATCTTTTTTCCGATCTAGTAACAGCAATAACAGTAATGTGTTACGTATAAATAACAATGGCCGAGTTGGTCAAGGTCTCACGCCACATAGCAATTATTTCGAAGAAATGGGATATAAATTTTTACAACATAAACCATATTACCAAACATCTAGAACGACAATTTCGAACAATTTCGATCTAGCGGACATATTAGATTTTAATGCGTGGATTTCATTGAGCCAAAAACCCTTTCAAGTGATAACATTTTAGGTGTGCAGGCGTAATTACACCATTGCGTTTGTGCTTCCGTGGTGTAGTCAAATAGTGCATAATAAAAAGCGTTTCCCTGCCTTACTAGTGATACAAATTGCCCACTTTTTATTTTTTATTATTACTGGTATATGCTTCATCCGAATGATGTATTGGGGTCATTTATCAGTGTTTGTTTGAGGTATTTAGGCTAATTATAATTGACATAGACAGTAAAGCGAAAATAAAACGTGACGTCATTCAACAGATTGGCTTTTTCTTACATGATACATGACCCTCTGTTTTTATTGGATTTTTATATTGGCAGACGCTCGATCGTTTGATTGATATGTCTTTTAATATTTTCTACGGAGAAAAATGCGAATTTTTTGTATCTTGACATACATTCGTCCTATATACAACGAAGAAGGAACATCAACGGTGCAATGTCACCTACATGTACAACTGAAACGAGGTTGTGTATTGATAAAAAGAAATATAAAAAGATCGGACAGGGAAAGTAGCATTCAAGGAGGACAGTCAACCACAAAACACAGAAACAAACACGCAAACAGACAAACAAGAAGGCAAAAGCAATAAAAACGCACGATAAGTTTTCAAATAAATAGAGATTATTTAACTGCTGGGATCGATTATAAGGAAATCCTTCACGAGATAGTAGACGTGTGGTTCACAAACTAGCGTATGCGAGTGAGTGAAAAAAGCACGCCTACCGTCGAGTGAAGAATTTCCCTATACTCGAACACAGCAGTTAAATAATCTGTTTAATACATTTTAAATCAGTTTGTGCATGATTTTAACCGAAATTATTCACTTTATTGAACGTTATCGGCGGATGACGTTGACGTCAGCACCACTTCATTGACGTCATAACTCAGCGTCACAGTCAGTTATTTTTGTGTTCGGAGTTAGTTAATAATATTTAGCGATTATGAATATTTTTTCAATGAGAAATCCCAATCTTTCACAGATAAAAATGTAATAATACGTTACGAAACATTTTAGAAAGTTATTTCTGTGTATTTCCTGTGGCAGCCATCTTGGATTTTGTCGCGTGGATCTCAGAATCGAAATCAGACATGATTTTGAATTAACAAAGATGCCCACTATGTCTGAAAATGATACGATTAAATCAGTGGCAATGTCGGTGATTTGTGACGCCGCGAGAACCTCAAAACCGAACTCGGGCAAGGTTTTGTATTGTTAAAGATGCATATTTAGTTTGAAAATAATTGGTTAAAAAGTGTGACCACAAATGTTCGAAACAATTTTAGACGGGCATTTTTCATTGCATTTTCTGCGAAGACCATCTTTAATTTTGACGATTAGATTTCAAAATGTAACTCAATCGAGGTTTTGTATACATAACTAAGCAATTAAGTTAGAAAATGGTATATTGATCGTACATGTCTAAACATCTTCGTGACGGACTCACGATTGCACGCACGCACACACGCAAGGACAGACCTCATTTCTAATAGTCCACTTTTACCTTTTGGGCAATGGGGGACACAATATGAATCGAAGCAATATCGGGATTAGTTTTTATTACAAACCTTGAAGTATCGGTGTGTTATCAATAGGTCCTGGGTTGGCACTTTCTTCTTCGACATGATAATGATCCCATGATTCATAGCCAACGTAACACTTCCACTGTTTAAGCCACTGTGTAGCAACAATAAACCTGAAAAGCAACTGCATATATACGCAATATACCTTACACACAAATAAGATATTCGTTATACGCAATATACCTTACACACAAATAAGATATTCGTTATACGCAATATAGCTTACACAAATAAGATATTCGTTATACAAACAATAAGATATTTAGTTATGGCTGCTGCCGTAAAAACGTGTTATAATTATAACAAATATATTTTTCTCATTGATCACTTTGTATGCATCCAGTTAAAAAGGCAAGTACTGGAATTCGTTGAAGTTATTAAAATCAAGATACTTATCAATGGAGTATTTGGCTTTCTGAATTAGTGTTTAAAATAACCTTAAAATATATTAATCTTGGTAGCGCTCTCAAGTGTTCTAAAGTACCAAAGTGCTTAGAAATGGTACTGTTAAAGTAAATTTGTAAAATGTACCAAACATCTCCCTTTTTCAAAGCTTTCTGCAACTTTGCTTCGATTTGGCTCTTCTGTTCTGCAACGTCAGGAATGTGTTGTGTTGCCATTGCATATAACAGCTCCACCAAACGAATGGACACTTTTGTGTGGATCTCAATACAAGAAAATACTAAAATAGATGTATTCAATTAGATAATGGTTACGGTACTAATCTATACTAACGGAAAAAAGAAACGCAACTCGGGAATTTCCGCTATATATTGTATAATATACTTCTATTAATCGGATGGCAAATGGCTATATTAGACAAAAAATAATCGCATTAAAAATTAGTTTCATTATTGGCAGAATACGCTGTTGGCTCAAGCGGTTGAGCAAACGTAGAATGTACAATTTTGCAATATCTTTAAATTAAAAACAGTAAAAGAAAAGGCTTCAATTGTTAAAGTGAAACTTCAACATTTATGAATTTTGCGAGCTGTGATTAAAAAGTCTACAACAGCAAATTGTGTCCTTTCTCTAACTAACTGAAACGTGTTTTTACAGATTATCTCTGAAATAATACGTAGAATTAAGTGTGCATTATATAAATTATCTAGCGGAAATTCCCGAGTTGCGTTTCCTTTTGCCTTTAGTATACGTGTTTTGTAGGTGACACGGGTTTGTTTTCCTATAGTTCAGCTTTGTCGGATGTGGATAATGCTGTCAGAGACCGGAACAGGAAGACGTTCTCTGACACCGATTGCAGATAGCTTTATTTCCACTTTTCATGGACAATGGTGAGCTATTCTGATGGGAAGAGCAGGCCCGAGGGGTACCGATACAGCTGCCTCTGTAGAATTTTAGAAGAGTACATACTTCACATAAAACAACTTCATAGCGACATACTACTGTGTAATCATCAACTGACATAAAATGTCTTACTTACAGTCGTGTCATTGAAATGCACAAAAACGCAGTAAATCGCATGTAGAATCAAGACTTAATCGGGAGTTTGGGCTCGGGGAGCCATGTCCCCGGACCCCTTCCCCCCTAGAAATGGTTTTGCCTCTGTTACATTTTCAAGGCTGGCTACGGGCCTGAAGAACTAATGTCGAAGAGGTAACCTAGAGATTGTGTCAACTCCGTGTTCAAGTTTGTTACGTTGATTGTGTCCTTGATCTTTGACTATGATATTAAGTTTAGTATGTAGATGTGCAGCGAGCCTGCAATGATTCTTAATTAAGATTTTAATCCGTCTGACGTCCCTTCTACAAATGCCACGGGCAAATCTGATAGGAACCGACAATTGTTTTTTTGCTAAACATATTTTCTCATATTAAGGTTAAATACAAATACATGTTAGACTGTATGTGATGTTGCTTTGTTTGTGGATGAATGTTGAGCATCAGTCATCTTTATGTTTGTATTGTAAATATGTTGCCAATCTGTCCCAATGGCAATTTGAAAACTGTTTCCAAAGTTTCCGATATTTAAATAATATACAAGGTCTAATATGGCAATCAGGGTCTTAAATACAATTCAAAAAGAAATTTGAAAACATTCTGATTAATACCCGGATATTATTTGCCCTGGCGAAAGGAACCTGAGTGTTGAATACGATATGTCGTCATGATATGAGAATCATTCATGCAAAAGGAAATCCAAATCAACCCATCCCATGCAAATACGTATACATAGTCTCATGAAAATTTATCTGGTAGAGATAACATTTTTGAAATAAATTACGAAACAAGCAAATAGTTTATAGACACGACTCTAGAAGGCATGGATAACAGCGTTCTAGATGTGAGAGGAAAACGGAGAAGCTGGTTAAAACCCGTGTAATTTAGCGCAACTAATATGTGAGGTACCTTTTAATTCTAGTAGTAACGTATGAGACAGCACCCATGTTTAAAAAATGTAATACATTCTACATTTATTAATTCAAATCAATGTACAACGTTGAATATTCAACTAGCGTACAAATCGGGTGTCACAAAAAGGTAACTGAGTTTGTTTGGAGAATAAGTGTATACTTTCGTAGTGTTCCATTCAGTTCCAACTGAGATACTTGTTCAAAACTTAGTTAATTAATGTGTATGGAGAAATATTACTTAAGTTTATTTTTTCGGTTCGATATAAATTGTTTAATTGATTATAACGGGTTTTATCAAGCTTATAAATAACCAGAATATGCATTTTTACATTTCTAATCTTTAATATTGAACATTCGATTGAATTCTTTCCGACACTTTACGAACTTAATGTTTATCGTCGATTTCCGTAACAGGAAGTGATGTGTCGCTGACATAACGAACATGCACTTCAACTATGGCGAACGCATCCACAGTCGCAGTTGGCAATTATTATTTATTTTCAGTTTTTGGAAAATATGCACCAACTTAAAAATTTAAAGTTGAATTAAACTAGTAGAATATAAAACAAATACAGGACTGATATTCATCAGGCCATCCTTAAAACTATATATGTTTGCTGTTTCCCGACCCAGGATTTTATAAGTGGGTAGGTAGGTGGGTGATTTTGTTTTGATTTTTTTTTTGTTGCCCAAAAGAGTAAAAACCTTAAGAAATGAAAGAAAATATACTAAAGATAGTAAAAAAAATTATATGTTAAAGAATTGCTATCACAAGTTTTGAGTAGGGTCCTTTTACTTGGGTAGGTAGTGAAACAGCAAACCAACAATTTGTTATGGTCGGCCTTAATATGTCTAATCATACTCTGAAATATTGAGACTGCTTGTTAGCAGACTAGATAAAATATGTTGAATTAACACTTATTGTTGAGCATGAAAAACACTCACATTTTTGATAAAAACAACAAAGTTCTTAATCTGTACTAACTATGAAATTTGAGTCTGAGGCTAAGGCTCAAATATATTGATAAAATACTCGTCCAGTAGGGTAGCGTATACACTCAGCTATACCTGTTTGTGTAAAGTGACCTATATAACCATTGGATATATTAAGCGTGTTATCTATACGGGTCAGGTAGGGAAAGTGTGTGTCATTTTTGGTAAAAATGAAGTTTTACTGACACTAAAATCCAGTGCTCATTTTTTTGTATGTTGTATTGGGTATAAATTCATTTGACCTATCTACTTTAAACGTTACAGGTCGTGCATCGTGTAATGGATGTAAGTCTACGGGCACTACATACTAGAAATATAACGATCCATGTTTGCAAGAAAAAAGTGAATTCCAAAAAAGTAAATTCAAGTCATTATTTGTTATAATTCACTAGAACTGGTATCATATGTCACGGTTATGTTGCGGAACAATGTACAAAACATAGATTTGTTAATATGGTGGGCAAGATGAAGAAAGACAATATTTTAAATAAAATTTGAGTAAACTTTCAAATAGTGTTGCCAATGCAATATACCAGAATTTGAAACAAAAATTGCCTATTACGTAGTAGTACGTACATTTTTACTGACAAGATTAACTGCAAAGTTGAGTTATCATAGCTGTATCGGTTACTTCATAATCTTAAGTGTTACGAAGGCATTAAAAATATCTACGGACACTACACAAGTTGTTATATATTTTGAATGTAACTGTGCTTTAACTTGAACTATTTATAACCATTTAAATGATAAATATAAGTTGTTTAATAAAAAATTATATTATAAAACCATGAAATCCTGTTCAGATACATGAATATTGAAAATTGTATAACTTTACTAATAGATTTTAAATCACACAGTTAGTTTAAAATATGAACAAAAAACAAAACAATCCAATTTCATATTTAATTGTTAAAAAAATGCATACTTCTATGTGCTGCTTAATGTATGTACATGTAGCACAGATTTGGCAATAGTAGCAAAGAAACTAGTATAAAAATCACCAAGAGTAACATTGAACTAAGATCTACGGACACTACAAAAGGAGTTATATCTTTTAAAAGTTACTATGTTTAAATTTAAACTATATATAAATATTTGTGTGATAGAAATGAGTTGTTTAATAAACACTGAATTATGTGTTGAAACTATGTAATCTTGTTCAGATACATGAATATTGAAAAATTTATAACATTACTAATATATTTTAAGTTACACATTAAGTTAAAAATATGATGAAAAGAAAATGTCTTCTATATGCAGCTTAATATATGCAACACACATTTGGCAAGTATAGCAAAGTTACAAGTAAAAATTCACCAAGACAAAGAGTAACTTTGAACTAAGATCTACGGACACTACCTAAATCATACATGTTTTGTTTGTTCATGGACATCCGGTAAAAGGTAGAAAATTATAAATCACATACTATTGAAGGTATTTACTTACCACAAAAAAATATTTGTATACATACAAATAATAAATGTGCATACTAACTATAACTGTACATCCTTCTTCAAATGCCACCAATCATGTACTCAAAGGTTCAGACAGATGTAAAAATATGTAATACGGTTATTTGTATAGATATCAGAAAATCAACTGATTTCTTGATATCAAAAAATGCATTTCTTGACATCAAGAAATCGATTTTTTTATATCAAGAAATGATTTTCTGATATCACAAAATGTATTTGTTGATATACAGGTACGAATTATTGATATCAAAAAATCAGTCTAATTTTTGATATCGAGAATTCGATTTCTTGATATCAAGAAATGCATTATTTGTTATCAGAAAATCATTCTATTTCTTGATATCAAGAATTAAAATTAAAATGATAGAATTGGAATTAATTATCGCTCCCCCATTTCGCTGTGCACTATTGCGGAAAACAATTTGAAAACTGAAACCATGTGATCATAACGGGTTTGGCCGAGCGTTCACGATGGGGAGACATCATTGCAATCACGGTATTTCTTTTCATTTCCTGATATCAATAATTCGATTTTTTTATATCAAGCAATACATTTTTTGATATCAAAAAATCAACTGATTTCTTCATATCAAAAAACACAAAATCCATTTCTTGATATCAAAGAATCAGTATAATTATTGATATCAAAAAATAGTTCTTGATATCAATAATCACAAAATACTGAACAAATAGTAAAACGGCGCCCCATAAAAACGTTCGTAGGGATCATGCGTATGTCCGCTTGATCCCACTAGAATTATGAATAATAATTTAGTGCCATTAATATATGATCTGTATAACACAAACCTTACTATCTAACATATATTATATCTGAGAAAGTACATATTAAATGTTTACACTTATTATTCAACTAGTATCGATATATTGTTCAAACGGATTGCCATATAAAACACATGCAAACCGAAACTGAAACAGCTATATGCATCTATGCTTACATATATGTATGTCAATACAGTGATTTAATGAATTATTATAGTTGTATTACTGTTGTTACAAATAAATCAGGACTGATAATTTATTTAACGAATATTATGCCACAAAAGAATAATAATTTCAACGTGAAACTTACTTGATATAATCTGTCCTGCTGGCGGTGATCCCGTTTATTTCACACGTTGTAATTTATTTCAAAGTACCTTTATAGTGGATCTAATGGTGAAAGAATCAGCCAGGACGCACGGGAACGCAAACACGTGGATAGACCTAAGTGTTCGGCTCATTTTTCTGCAGTAGTTTGACGCAAAATAGTCCCATTAACAGCACGTGACCCGTTTAATTGAAATTGACATGACCTAATAAAAACACCAACAAATAGCTAGTAACTGTATACAAAATGCTAAAAATTTAAAATGTAATGTGTTATATAATGTACTTCAGCTTAGTTGTAAAATAAACAGTCTCAAAACTCTTTGGCTCCGGTTACTTCGATTAACGTGGAACGTTTTCAAAAAATTATGTTTTTTAAAACCATTTTTTTGCCAATATTTCATTCGGGGCACCCAATATGTGTCATCACAGATTTTCGTAATATTTTGGAATTTGATAGACCAATACCTTGACAACGTTTTCTGAAAATATTAGGAAAATCGGTGATGACACATATTGGGTGCCCCGAATGATTGACCCTCACTATCGTACACTCCAGCGATACCTGAAATGTACGTTGTGAACCGCCAGTTCGGAATAGGAACTGTGTCAGATAGCGACCTACAAATAAAGGAACCACTCGATAAAAACTCTTTTGAAACTTTAGAAATATTTTGTAATAAATCACCCAAAATAAAAAAATAAAACGACTTTTTCGGACGATGCGCAAAACGGTGCAGTCGTCGTTTTAAAACAAACCCCTGAAGCGCCTCATGTTGATCTGCGCCATTTTGGATACCTGGAGGACCGAGTGTGGCAGTGTTTATTTCTATTGTTTGCTGTATTTTAATTGAAAACTGTTTTAAATCGAAGCTTTTTCCGTGGAAGAAGGAGGAATGTTATCACCATATCAGGTAATTTATGTGTTTTGTCGAATAATTCCGAGTAAATCAGGCATAATAATGAGGTCATGTGACCAGTTTATTTTTAGAAAATTTACGGAATCAGAAAGGGACACCATTTTGAGCATCTACGCGGCTTTTTTGGGGAAAAAAGACGCATTTTTACACACATTTTATTGTTTGATAATTTTCAAGTAAGTGGCGATTGGTTAATTTTCTGTTTAACGCGTTGTAATTTCAAAATTCTGCCTTTCTTGTCCTGCTGCCTGGCGAGTGAGGTTGGTAGATAAAAAAGTGCCACACGATTTCAATGAAATTTTACTAAAAGTAGAACTATTAAGATGATTTGGAAACAGTTTGAGTTAGGAAACGTTGACACATTATTTGAGGTTTATTGAATATAAATGTTCATTGTTTTTACATTGAAATTTAATTATATATTGAAATAGACCGTGCATTACCGCATTACACACGTTGTCAGGGGGCATCTCAAAGTTATTGTATTGACTAGTTTTTTTAAAGGCAGACGATCTTCAAAATAAAAACAGACATTCCATAATTGTTTTGGTTTTGATATATTTCATACATGTACGTATAGTTGCATGTTATACAAGTGGGACTGTAAACCGTTATTTGAATCATTTTGCAGATTGTATTGTTAATGAGTAGCATGGTGTTCTATGGTATCACGGTACTTAAATGGTTTGACGGAAAAAAACAAAAAACTGTAAACAATATTTAAAGAAAAAGGAAATGCAAATGAATTCTGTGACCCTTCTACTAAATTGTTATAATATAAAATGTAATCAATTTTACGTAAAAATATCAGAATTAGATTTGAAAAGAAGGGTTCTATGGTATCAAGGTATGCACATATTGTGTATCCTGTATTTGTTAGCAGCTGGTATAAGATTCAATGAGTGACCATTTCTAGAAACAATAATGTAAAACAGACTCATTAGACTAAAAATTAATGAATTGTATAACCTTCAAGGTAATGGAAACTGCATTTATGAAGACTAGGGGTGATGAATTTTAAAGATCATAAGGAACTTGTCAATATTTTTGCATTATTTTGAAATATCCTTTTATTTATGATACATATACTTATTTTTTTCAATTATTTTATATGTACCTAAAGTCATCACATCTGTAAAATAATCATATTTTACCAGAGATGCATACTGTTTTATAGATTGGACACTACCGTAATACCATAGAACCCTTGATATCATAGGAAGCTACATATTCTTGACATTACATTATTTGTGTGAATTTTAGGATCTTTAGCGACGTACCACAAATGTAAAATTGGTTTTATCATGTGACTACTTTTCGATGGTTGAACGCAACACTGCTGTATCTGCTTCTTTATACGTAGTTACAACAGTATTGATTCAAACCATTTTGCTCGCATGATTTACTAAAATATACATTAAGTACATTCCAAGCAACGTCTTTTACTTTATACCATTAACGATGATCCCCGGGTCATTGTCGTACCGGGTACTACAGAAAGGCACCCGGGGTACATTTATGTATACTGAAAAATAAATCGAAATCCAGAAAGGCCCCCTACGTATGCAATACATACTGGGCATTGTGAGTGATTAAGTTTAGAAACATTCCATGCAAACGGCAGGATATGTATGCAATACATACTGGGCATTGTGATTGATTAAGTTTAGAAACATTCCATGCCAACGGCAGGATACGTATGCAATACATACTGGGCATTGTGAGTGATTAAGTTTAGAAACATTCCATGCAAACGGCAGGATACGTATGCAATACATACTGGGCATTGTGAGTGATTAAGTTTAGAAACATTCCATGCAAACGGCAGGATATGTATGCAATACATACTGGGCCTTGTACGTGTGCAAATTTAGAAACATTCCATGCAAACGGCAGGATACGTATGCAATACATACTGGGCCTTGTGCGTGTGCAAATTTAGAAACATTCCATGCAAACGGCAGGATACGTATGCAATACATAATAGGCATTGTGCGTGTGCAAATTTAGAAACATTCCATGTAGACGGCAGGATACGTATGCAATACATACTGGGCCTTGTGCGTGTGCAAATTTAGAAACATTCCATGCAAAAGGCAGTATACGTATTCGAAGTGAACGTTTTATTCAATTAGTTAATAATTTAATAAAGATTATAGTTCTATCCCTTTCGCAGTCACTCCTTTGATTACCAGAACGGAAGACACTGGTGTTGCGTACGTTAGACATACACTTGCCCGAGAAAACGGTGGTATTCAACTTGTTTCAGTTGATGAGGCCCTCCCACAACATAAAAGCAGGTGTTTCATTATTTGTGTTTTGGTGTGTTTGCCTCTAAAACAATGAATTATAAACAAACTTTTGTATTTAGTACATATTACTTGTTAATTTGCTATTATTTTTTTCTTCATAAAAGTAAAGTTTGGAGTATTATATATTGATATACCCTAGATAATGTTCTACATACCAATGCTTTTCAAAGAGAAAGCTTTACTCGGGCCTCAGCTAATCGGTCATGTAGCATATTAGCAGTAAATATGCAAGTTTTCCATGCCTTTAGCGTTTGGAAATAGGTCCTTAAAGTTACACAGTCCCTATTCTAACTGGCAATAACTCATGAATATGAATATGAATTCCCCAGGGTGAGATGGAAATATCTAGCCCCGGTAAAATGACGGATATCCTTGTCCGGTATGCAAGACAACCTTTTCTTGCATACCGGACAAGGATAACCTTTTCTTGCATACCGGACAAGGATATCCGTCATTTTACCGGGGATATATATTTCCATCTCACCCTAGTTTGTCCGCACAAAATCTGAAAAAGTGACGCCTTTTGTCCGCGCGGCACTTTTTGTCCACATAAATTCAGAAAAATTGATCCTTTTTGTCCGCACAATGTTTTTGACTGCAATGAACTGGAAGGCGACGACCTAAGTTTCTACAGAAAAAAAGTCACTGTAAGTGACAAATGCCCCCAATGTGGTTTTGACCTTTTACTTTTAAGTGTGAGCTTGACCGTAGAGCCACGGACCTTTGTCACGTTATGTCGGAGTTATTCACAGGACACGATTTTGCGGATGTACGGACTGACACACGGACGGACGGTGTGACTACTATATGCCTCTCTTAAAATTACGCTTTTTTTTCGCCGAAAATCTTAAGATGAGGTAAAATTGTGTACGTTCTTTTAACTAACATAACACAGCATGTTGTACTAACATAACACAGTATGTTGTACTAACATAACACAGCATGTTGTACTAACATAACACAGTATGTTGTACTAACATAACACAGCATGTTGTACTAACATAACACAGCATGTTGTACTAGCATAACACAGTATGTTGTACTAACATAACACAGTATGTTGTACTAACATAACACAGCATGTTGTACTAACATAACAAAAAGAAGGAGTAATGACCTAAATCTCTCTTAATAACCGTCTTACTTTTTTTGTCCGTAAGTTCAGAAGGCTAATCTGAAAGGTTATTTTAATATAACTTTATTTTAAACTAAGTAGTATAACTCTGACTGCCGTACCTTCAGACGTTATTATTTAAGAATGAATGATTCTATACAATTCCATATAAAACTGTCACGGTATGGTGAGGCGCGTAAGTGTCACCATTTGAACAAACTAAGTAAGGAATCAAAAGCTTAAAGGGGTTGGTAAACTATTCTGGAACAAGATTCATTGAAAAGGGCTTTAAAACCCGTAGCAAAAGCTGAAAGAATTACAAAGTATCTTAATAAATATAGGAGATATGACCTTTTGAAAAAGTGTAAAAAAACCTCCAATGAAGGCAGCCATTTTTGAATGATGACATCATCACGCCTTTTTCCATATATGAAAAATAGAAAATAAACTGTGTTTAAAGCAAATAAAAGAATTAAATAATATCTATAAAGCAAAATATGAATACTGTATATGCTCTTTACAGTGATATTTTTTGTTTTAAATGATATTTATCAATTCATATGCTAGGAATGGTAAAAAGGTGCAATGACGTCATCAATCCGAGATGGCTGCCTCCATTTGAGAATTTTTGAAATGTTTTAAAAGATCATATCTCCTGTATTTATTATGATGTACTGATAATTATTTCAACCTTTTCCATGGTTTTTAAAGTCCGTTTAAATTAATCTAGTTCCAGAATAGTGCTACAATCCCGTAAAACACGCGACCCATGGTTTACGGCTAAATTTGAACACATGATCACATTCTAAACAACCTTGATAGCATATTATAAACTAATGCTAAATGCATAATAACGAGCCTCTAGCTTTTGTACTTTTAGAAAAGAAGAGGCTTCAATTTTCTGCTTTTATAAGTATATATATAAAATATGCAAACTCGTAATATATAAAGTTTAACTCATTGTACACTTGGTACTTAATTTGATCAGCTTGACAGTCTACATGTAAACATTTAGTGATTCTTGAGAAGGTTTCTATCACATTAACTTGCCACTTATAAAACAGACCAATATACATGTACATTTTAAGAAGTAAGCGGTTCAGATGTTTGTCTGTAACACAACAAAGTGGGACTTTCATGAACTACAATTTAATTGTATGTTGCATCGCCTTGGCAAATCAACTAACCTCTCATGTACAAGTTTTAACATTAACATGAATTGAAGTTGTAGGTTTAATGCGTGACAAAACTGAGAAGTCGGCAAATTTATTAACATACAATTTTAACAAGAGTCCCAAGAGGGCCTGTGGTTGCTCTACTGGCTTAAATGGCTTTTTTATCAAGGGTTGTCATCACAAAAACCTATTATTAACAATCTGGTAAAGATCGAATGAAAAATGAAGGCCCCGTCGTCTTAACAAGGCAAACTATAGCATTTTGAACTAAACCAAGGGCTATTACTCCGTTGTTACTGGTCTGATCTGGCTGGTTTTCGAACTTATCTAAGCTTTCATTAATATTAACGATCTGGTAAGGTTTCAGAAAGATCGAATGAAAAATGAAACCCCTATTATCTGATCAAGGCAAAATATAGCATTTTAACTAAATCAAGGGCGATAACTCCGCTTTTACTAGGTTGATCTAGATGGGTTTTGAAATTGTCCGAGTTTTCATTGAAATTAACAATCTGTTAAAGTTTGGTAAAGATCGGATGAAAAATGAAGGCCCTACCGTCTTAAGGAGGAAAAGTTAACGGACAGACAAGTTAACGGACAGACGACGGACGGACGGACGACAGACAACTCACCATCTAATAATAAAAGCATCTAATAACAAGAGGCCCAAGAGGGCCTGTGGACGCTCTACTGGCTAACATGGCTCTTATAACATCAATGAAGCGAGTGACTGCCATTTATGTTTTTTTGAAAGTTTCGGGCAAAAAACAGTTTAGACTAAATCAACGGCCGTAACTAAAGAATCTGGTAAAGTTTGGTAAATCAGATGAAAAATCAAGGCCCTACCGTATTAACGAGGCAAAATATAGCATTTTTAACTAAATCAAGAGCCATAACTCCTCTGTTACTGGTCCGACTGGTCCAACATAGAGCTAAAAAAAAAAAAAATCAAAAAAGAAGAAAATTCAAACAAAATCAAACAAAAAAATAATACAAAAAAATAATACAAAAAAATAAAATAAAAGAAAGTCATAAAATCTGGTAAAATTTGGCAAAGATCAGATGCAAAATGAAGGCCCTATCATATGACGAGGTAAATTATAGCATTTTTAACAAAATCAAGGGCCATAACTCCGTTGTTATTGGTCCGATCTGGCTGGTTTTCAAACTTGGCCGAGCTTTCATTGACATTAACAATCTGATAAAATTTGGTAAAGATCGAATAAAAAAAATGAAGGCCCTATCGTCTTAACGAGGCAAAATATAGCATTTTGAACTAAATCAAGGGCCATTACTCCCCTGTTACAAGTCCGATATTAATGGTTTTCAACCTTGTCCGAGCTTGCATTGATATTAACAATCTCAATCTAATAAAGTTTGGTAAAGATCGGCTGAAAAAAGAAGGCCCTATCGTCTTAACGAGGCAAAATATAGCATTTTGAACTAAATCAAGGGCCATAACTCCGCTGTGACTAGTCCGATATGAATGGTTTTCGATCTTTTAAGAGCTTTCATTGATATTAACAATCTGATCAAGTTTGGTAAAAATCAGATGAACTATGAAGCCCCTATCGTCTTAACGAGGCAAAATATAGCATTTTTAACTAAATCAAGGGCCATAACTCCGTTGTTACCTGTTCGATCTGGCTGGTTTTCGATCTTTTCCGAGCTTTAATTGATATTAACAATCTGATAAAGTTTGGTAAAGATTGGATGAAAAATGAAGGTCCTATCGTCTTAACGAGGCAAAATATAGCATTTTTAACTCAATCAAGGGCCGTAACTCCGTTGTTACTGGTCAGATCTGGCCGATTTTTAAACTTACTTGAGCTTTCATAGATATTAACAATCTATTAAAGTTTGGTAAGGATCGGATGAAAAATGAAGGCCCTATCGTCTTAACGAGGCAAAATATAGCATTTTTAACTAAATCAAGGGCCATAACTCTGCTATTACTGGTCCGATCTGGCTGGTTTTTGAACTTGTCCGAGCTTTCATTAATATAAACAATCTGTTTAAGTTTGGTAAAGATCCGGTGAAAAATTAAGGCCCTATCGTCTTAACGAGACAAAAGTTAACAGACGACGGACGGACGGACGACGGACACCACACCGTCCCATAAGCTCTGCTGGCCCTTGGCCAATAGAGCTAAAAATTAGAATTGTAATGTGCTTTAGAGTCACTGAATCTTGCTATAATTATTAAAAACAATCTACATGTAACTTAACATATACCGTCTTTATGTATGGACGCTACCAATTTGGACTACAATTTAATTGTATGTTGCATCCCCTTGGCAAATCAACTAACCTCTCATGTACAAGTTTTAACATTAACATGAATTGAAGTTGTAGGTTTAATGCGTGACAAAACTGAGAAGTCGGCAAATTTATTAACATACAATTTAAACAAGAGTCCCAAGAGGGCCTGTGGTTGCTCTACTGGCTTAAATGGCTTTTTTATCAAGGGTTGTCATCACAAAAACCTATTATTAACAATCTGGTAAAGATCGAATGAAAAATGAAGGCCCCGTCGTCTTAACAAGGCAAACTATAGCATTTTGAACTAAACCAAGGGCTATTACTCCGTTGTTACTGGTCTGATCTGGCTGGTTTTCGAACTTATCTAAGCTTTCATTAATATTAACGATCTGGTAAGGTTTCAGAAAGATCGAATGAAAAATGAAACCCCTATTATCTGATCAAGGCAAAATATAGCATTTTAACTAAATCAAGGGCGATAACTCCGCTTTTACTAGGTTGATCTAGATGGGTTTTGAAATTGTCCGAGTTTTCATTGAAATTAACAATCTGTTAAAGTTTGGTAAAGATCGGATGAAAAATGAAGGCCCTACCGTCTTAAGGAGGAAAAGTTAACGGACAGACAAGTTAACGGACAGACGACGGACGGACGGACGACAGACAACTCACCATCTAATAATAAAAGCATCTAATAACAAGAGGCCCAAGAGGGCCTGTGGACGCTCTACTGGCTAACATGGCTCTTATAACATCAATGAAGCGAGTGACTGCCATTTATGTTTTTTTGAAAGTTTCGGGCAAAAAACAGTTTAGACTAAATCAACGGCCGTAACTAAAGAATCTGGTAAAGTTTGGTAAATCAGATGAAAAATCAAGGCCCTACCGTATTAACGAGGCAAAATATAGCATTTTTAACTAAATCAAGAGCCATAAATCCTCTGTTACTGGTCCGACTGGTCCAACATAGAGCTAAAAAAAAAAAAAATCAAAAAAGGAGAAAATTCAAACAAAATCAAACAAAAAAATAATACAAAAAAATAATACAAAAAAATAAAATAAAAGAAAGTCATAAAATCTGGTAAAATTTGGCAAAGATCAGATGCAAAATGAAGGCCCTATCATATGACGAGGTAAATTATAGCATTTTTAACAAAATCAAGGGCCATAACTCCGTTGTTACTGGTCCGATCTGGCTGGTTTTCAAACTTGGCCGAGCTTTCATTGACATTAACAATCTGATAAAATTTGGTAAAGATCGAATGAAAAATGAAGGCCCTATCGTCTTAACGAGGCAAAATATAGCATTTTGAACTAAATCAAGGGCCATTACTCCGCTGTTACAAGTCCGATATTAATGGTTTTCAACCTTGTCCGAGCTTGCATTGATATTAACAATCTCAATCTAATAAAGTTTTGTAAAGATCGGCTGAAAAAAGAAGACCCTATCGTCTTAACGAGGCAAAATATAGCATTTTGAACTAAATCAAGGGCCATAACTCCGCTGTGACTAGTCCGATATGAATGGTTTTCGATCTTTTAAGAGCTTTCATTGATATTAACAATCTGATCAAGTTTGGTAAAAATCAGATGAAGTATGAAGCCCCTATCGTCTTAACGAGGCAAAATATAGCATTTTTAACTAAATCAAGGGCCATAACTCCGTTGTTACCTGTCCGATCTGGCTGGTTTTCGATCTTTTCCGAGCTTTAATTGATATTAACAATCTGATAAAGTTTGGTAAAGATTGGATGAAAAATGAAGGTCCTATCGTCTTAACGAGGCAAAATATAGCATTTTTAACTCAATCAAGGGCCGTAACTCCGTTGTTACTGGTCAGATCTGGCCGATTTTTAAACTTACTTGAGCTTTCATAGATATTAACAATCTATTAAAGTTTGGTAAGGATCGGATGAAAAATGAAGGCCCTATCGTCTTAACGAGGCAAAATATAGCATTTTTAACTAAATCAAGGGCCATAACTCTGCTATTACTGGTCCGATCTGGCTGGTTTTTGAACTTGTCCGAGCTTTCATTGATATAAACAATCTGTTTAAGTTTGGTAAAGATCCGGTGAAAAATTAAGGCCCTATCGTCTTAACGAGACAAAAGTTAACAGACGACGGACGGACGGACGACGGACACCACACCGTCCCATAAGCTCTGCTGGCCCTTGGCCAATAGAGCTAAAAATTAGAATTGTAATGTGCTTTAGAGTCACTGAATCTTGCTATAATTATTAAAAACAATCTACATGTAACTTAACATATACCGTCTTTATGTATGGACGCTACCAATTTGGACTACAATTTAATTGTATGTTGCATCGCCTTGGCAAATCAACTAACCTCTCATGTACAAGTTTTAACATTAACATGAATTGAAGTTGTAGGTTTAATGCGTGACAAAACTGAGAAGTCGGCAAATTTATTAACATACAATTTAAACAAGAGTCCCAAGAGGGCCTGTGGTTGCTCTACTGGCTTAAATGGCTTTTTTATCAAGGGTTGTCATCACAAAAACCTATTATTAACAATCTGGTAAAGATCGAATGAAAAATGAAGGCCCCGTCGTCTTAACAAGGCAAACTATAGCATTTTGAACTAAACCAAGGGCTATTACTCCGTTGTTACTGGTCTGATCTGGCTGGTTTTCGAACTTATCTAAGCTTTCATTAATATTAACGATCTGGTAAGGTTTCAGAAAGATCGAATGAAAAATGAAACCCCTTTTATCTGATCAAGGCAAAATATAGCATTTTAACTAAATCAAGGGCGATAACTCCGCTTTTACTAGGTTGATCTAGATGGGTTTTGAAATTGTCCGAGTTTTCATTGAAATTAACAATCTGTTAAAGTTTGGTAAAGATCGGATGAAAAATGAAGGCCCTACCGTCTTAAGGAGGAAAAGTTAACGGACAGACAAGTTAACGGACAGACGACGGACGGACGGACGACAGACAACTCACCATCTAATAATAAAAGCATCTAATAACAAGAGGCCCAAGAGGGCCTGTGGACGCTCTACTGGCTAACATGGCTCTTATAACATCAATGAAGCGAGTGACTGCCATTTATGTTTTTTTGAAAGTTTCGGGCAAAAAACAGTTTAGACTAAATCAACGGCCGTAACTAAAGAATCTGGTAAAGTTTAGTAAATCAGATGAAAAATCAAGGCCCTACCGTATTAACGAGGCAAAATATAGCATTTTTAACTAAATCAAGAGCCATAACTCCTCTGTTACTGGTCCGACTGGTCCAACATAGAGCTAAAAAAAAAAATCAAAAAAGAAGAAAATTCAAACAAAATCAAACAAAAAAATAATACAAAAAAATAATACAAAAAAATAAAATAAAAGAAAGTCATAAAATCTGGTAAAATTTGGCAAAGATCAGATGCAAAATGAAGGCCCTATCATATGACGAGGTAAATTATAGCATTTTTAACAAAATCAAGGGCCATAACTCCGTTGTTACTGGTCCGATCTGGCTGGTTTTCAAACTTGGCCGAGCTTTCATTGACATTAACAATCTGATAAAATTTGGTAAAGATCGAATGAAAAATGAAGGCCCTATCGTCTTAACGAGGCAAAATATAGCATTTTGAACTAAATCAAGGGCCATTACTCCGCTGTTACAAGTCCGATATTAATGGTTTTCAACCTTGTCCGAGCTTGCATTGATATTAACAATCTCAATCTAATAAAGTTTGGTAAAGATCGGCTGAAAAAAGAAGGCCCTATCGTCTTAACGAGGCAAAATATAGCATTTTGAACTAAATCAAGGGCCATAACTCCGCTGTGACTAGTCCGATATGAATGGTTTTCGATCTTTTAAGAGCTTTCATTGATATTAACAATCTGATCAAGTTTGGTAAAAATCAGATGAACTATGAAGCCCCTATCGTCTTAACGAGGCAAAATATAGCATTTTTAACTAAATCAAGGGCCATAACTCCGTTGTTACCTGTCCGATCTGGCTGGTTTTCGATCTTTTCCGAGCTTTAATTGATATTAACAATCTGATAAAGTTTGGTAAAGATTGGATGAAAAATGAAGGTCCTATCGTCTTAACGAGGCAAAATATAGCATTTTTAACTCAATCAAGGGCCGTAACTCCGTTGTTACTGGTCCGATCTGGCCGATTTTTAAACTTACTTGAGCATACATAGATATTAACAATCTATTAAAGTTTGGTAAGGATCGGATGAAAAATGAAGGCCCTATCGTCTTAACGAGGCAAAATATAGCATTTTTAACTAAATCAAGGGCCATAACTCTGCTATTACTGGTCCGATCTGGCTGGTTTTTGAACTTGTCCGAGCTTTCATTGATATAAACAATCTGTTTAAGTTTGGTAAAGATCCGGTGAAAAATTAAGGCCCTATCGTCTTAACGAGACAAAAGTTAACAGACGACGGACGGACGGACGACGGACACCACACCGTCCCATAAGCTCTGCTGGCCCTTGGCCAATAGAGCTAAAAATTAGAATTGTAATGTGCTTTAGAGTCACTGAATCTTGCTATTATTAAAAACAATCTACATGTAACTTAACATATACCGTCTTTATGTATGGACGCTACCAATTTGGTTATTACTCATACTTGTGTTTTATAATGATACTTGCAAAGAAATGCATAGTATTGTTGTATGTGACTTTATTATCGTCTTCGACTCCAAAACAGGGGGGGGGGGGGGGGAACATGCCACTCAATAAAACCGAGTCTGCTGCTTATTTTCTTAAATGTGTTTTTTGCTCCCAAAGGATCGCCTTTATCAGTATTGACATTCACACTAGCGTTCGTTTAGTGCAGTGTGTCGGCTGTAAAATGTCTCCAATGACCAACGAGCCCAATATAGGTGGCTTTGAAGTAGAATACCGCTTAAGCCGGTGCTAGGGGGCGTGAGAAGTGTTGCTTTTTTCATTACTTCTCATGAACAGACTTAATAAAACCGAGTCTGCTGCTTTATTGTCTTAATCGTGTTTTTTGCTCCCAAAGGATCACCTTTATCAGTATTTATTGTTGTAAAACAAAACGAAAACATAGATTATTTTTTAAACAGATGTGAATTATTTTGTGTTGCAGTTCTCGCGACACTAACTCATTATCTGCAATGTTGCCAACAAATGCATTATCTACAACCATGTTGTTATTGCTGACATGTACTTTTAATTTCCTCTTCAATAATACTTGATCACGTAACAGACCACGTAACTTTTCAATCTCATTTGTATATTCGGTGTTTCTAATTTCACCTTCACGTTCTTCAAACGGCAACATATTGTCAGTATTTTCAATGTTTTCAATATCTTGTTCAGATGTTTCGTTTATTTCCTGAAAATTAATGTCAGTGTCATCATGTTTATTTAGCCTATCTGTACATGAATTACACCCTGGTATTACCTTGTCACCATTGTCTATGCATCTAGATTGCTCTCATATTCAAAGTTCTGGTCTATGTTTTCAAGCCGGATATAATGAACTTCAAACTCGTGACCAAGGTATATGACCCTTCTCTGATCTACATTGGAAGAAGGCCGAAATTCGCTTAAATCGGGACTATTGCTTCACGCTATAACAATGCCCACATTAAAAAGATTAGCAGCGGCTAAAATAGAAAGATGGTCGACCCATTCGTTGTCCATAAAACTTTCCATGTATTCGTTCCAGTCTCTGTTCACTACAAAATTTGCCAGATGTTCACCATTTGGAAGACTCGGATTCTTTCTTAACCAGTTTACTATTTCTTCCCTTACTTGTCGATGGTTTATATTGTACATTATCAATGGCCTCTAGACTTTGTGCTATTGCATGGAATAAGCAGTTACCGTCCTTTGGAATTTGTCCCACCGGCACAAGATTATATTGCAATGCATTGCGACGGAGGTTATCACTTATCTCTTGATAGTTGTCGACATATGCCTGTTGAAAATCCACGAACCGTTTCAAAAATGACATATCTTCGGTAAATTGTGTCTCTACGAACACGAAATCGTTAATACATAATTTGTTATGTTCAAAGTAATGACATTTGTGTTTTTGACTGCTTGCAGCAGGAAAAAGCCATTGAAAGAGTACAGTCACTATCTGCCTGTTGCCTCCATTGATCATTAGTGCACATGCACATTTTTGTATGCGTCTATGTTGTTTTTTGCGTCGTCTGTCCATATAAGATATTCTACATAGGGACGCAATGTCTGAGACAGGTACTTGGCTATTATCAAAACGAACCATATATTTGTGATATTTAAGATTCCTTTTAAGGACTTTAGCTGCAGTGACGGGACATATGTTCATAATTTAGCTTTTGAACAAAAAACTTATCTGGTATTTCTTAATTGTTTTAGACCAAAAATCACATCACAACACAATAAATATACAAACTTCCTTTAATGTGTTATTATTAGTACTGGTCACAAATGCTTTATTGGGTGGGCCTCATTATCTGAAAAAAGTCGAATATCACACTTTGCTCATGAAAATGTATGGCTAACTGTGATTTACAGTTACCTATACAAAATGTCTCCCCCTCCAAATACAATAGGCTCGAAATATGTATTATGGACATTGGTAGGTCAAGTTTTGACAAGTTTTGTCAAGTGCTACAAGCGTCTCACGGACAAAAAGCGTTACTTTTTCTGAATTTATGTGGACACTTTTTTCAGATTTTGCGCGGACAAAAAGCGTCATACGGACAAAAGGCATCATTTTTTCAGATTTTTTTGCTGACAAAAAGCGTCGCGCGGACAAAAGGCGTCACTTTTTCAGATTTTGTGCGGACAAAAAGCGCCATGCGGACAAAAAGCATCATTTTTTTCTGCGGACAAAAAGCGCCGCGCGGACAAAAAGCGTCACTTTTTCAAATTTTGTGCAGACAAAAAGCGCCATGCGGACAAAAGGCATCATTTTTTCATTTTTTTCTGCTGACAAAAAGCGCCGCGCGGTCAAAAAGCTTCACTTTTTCAAATTTTGTGCGGACAAAAAGCGTCACTTTTTCAAATTTGTTCGGACAAAAAGCGCAATGCGGACAAAAGGCACCATTTTTTCATTCACCAGGCAATGTTAATTTACACGTGCGACAATATGGACTGCATATTTATTGATACATCTTTAGTTGCGTTCAAATATGTTGTTATTTTGCCTCATAATAAATGGTAGTATTGTATTTCCTCAAGTAGCGTTGTTGTTCAGTGGATAGAGCACCGGACTTGAAATCAGAAAATCGTGTGTTCGAGCCCCGAAAGAAGCTGCTAACTTTTTTATTCTGTAAATATTACTGTTACCTGTGTATAGGTACCATGTGCACAGGTCGATGTTTAATCAGGAAATGATTTCCTGCGCTATGCTTGCTCGCTTAAATACCCGATTTCGACATGAGCTGGTGAACATGAAGTAACAAATAAAGACACGCCTACAAAGAAGAAATCGATTGATATAGGGACTCTGTAGCTTTAAGGCCTGTGAGCATACAAATAAATGACAGGTTATACGAAATGAAACAACATATTACATCGTATTTATATCGAGAATATTATATAAATATGTTCATATCATTAAATCATCTATTTTTACACACAGTCATTCTCTATGTATACAAAATATAAATAAGCCTATGTGAGAGTAAAAATCTCATTCCATGGACATTGCATCTTTTTAAATATTTGTATTTTATTTTATTTTACGTTTCTATTTTACGTATTATGAAGATTTTTATATATATATGTCGTGCATTGAAATCAAAACGTGCACTTAGGGCTGTTATACCTAGTTCACCGCGGAGATGTTATATCGGTATGTCAAATTTATGTGATTATATTATATTCAGTCAACGCAAGCAACTGATTGGGTGTCTTGTACGATACGTTGCTTTATGTCGATAATGTATTGCGGGAAGGGGAAACCACCATAGAAATAATCGAGATCTGTACAGCACTAGTCCTGATAATCTGCGACGCTTTATTGTAAATACAAAACAAGCAAGCGTCGCAGATTGATCTAAACTAGTAATGCACAAAACTATCTCAAACTTGTCGCTAGATGGGGCTCAACTATAATGGGGTGTTGCCATATTAAAAATGACGATGATAGCAATAGGCGCAGGTAGTACATACGCCTAAAAATGTTCTTCTCCTATTATATTATATTATATTAACAAATGATGGCACAGTAAACGGCAGATAAGGCAGTAGAATTATTATATTTTCACTGAAAGTATGAAAAATAAATATTTTTAAATCACCTAATGAAGTAAAAAAAATAATTTGTAAGTTCTTGGTATAATTATTGGTTCTAGAATAATGCTTAACAAGAGGCACAAGAGGCCGTTCATATTTGGTGTAATTCAAGTGAAAAATAACGCCGAAATCGGAAATATAAAATGCGGAAATATAAAATGCGGAAAATGCGGATATAGAAAATAGAAAATGCGGAAATCGGAAATAGAAAATGCGGAAATGGAATGGAAAAGGCGGTAAAAGAAAAGGCGGAAACGGAAAAAGCGGAATAGAAACGCGGAACAGAAAATGAGGACAGAATGGAAGAAAGGCGGAAATAGAACATGCGGAAACGGAAAAAAAAAGCGAAAATGGAAAAGGCAGACAGAAAATGCGGAAATCGGAATAGAAAATGCGGAAAAGAAAGCGGAAAAGGCGGAAATGAAAAATGCGGAAATCGGAAATAGAAAATGCGGGAAACGGAAAATGCGGAAATAGAAAATGCGGGTATTGAAATAATGAGGAAATAGTAAATGCGGAAATCGGATATATAAAGTGCGGAAATGAAAATGCGGAATAGAAAATTCGGAAACGGAAAAGGCGGAAATGAAAAATGCGGAAATAGAAAATGCGGAAATCAGAAATAGAAAATGCGGTATTGAAAAAAGGCGGAAATAGAAAATGCGGAAATGGAAAGGCAGGCGGAAATAGAAAATGCGGAAATCGGAAATAGAAAATGCGAAATGAAAAGAGGCGGAAATGAAAAAGGCGGGAAATGAAAATGCGGAAATAGAAAATACGGAAACGGAAAAGGCGAAAACAGAAAATGCGGGTAATGGAAAAGGCGGAAATGAAAAATGCGGAAATAGAAAATGCGGAAATCAGAAATAGAAAAATGCGGTATTGAAAAAAGGCGGAAATAGAAAATGCGGAAATGAAAAATGCGGAAATGGAAAAGGCGGAGGGAAATAGAAAATGCGGAAATAGAAAAGGCGGAAATGGAAAAGGCAGACAGAAAATGCGGAAATCGGAAATAGAAAATGTTGAAATAGAAACGCGGAAATGAAAAATGCGGAAATAGAAAATGCGGGAAATAGAAAATGCGGAAAATGGAAAAGGCGGAAATGAAAAAGGCAGACAGAAAATGCAGAAATCGGAAATAGAAAACAGAAAATGCAGAAATCGGAAATAGAAAATGTTGAAATAGAAACGCGGAAATGAAAAATGCGGAAATAGAATATGCGGAAATAGATAATGCGGAAATGGAAGAGGCGGAAATGAAAAATGCGGAAATCGGAAATAGAAAATGCGGAAACGGAAAATGCGGAAATCGTGAAGGTGAAATTAGAAACACCGAATATACAAATGAGATTGAAAAGTTACGTGGTCTGTTACGTGATCAAGTATTATTGAAGAGGAAATTAAAAGTACATGTCAGCAATAACAACATGGTTGTAGATAATGCATTTGTTGGCAACATTGCAGATAATGAGTTAGTGTCGCGAGAACTGCAACACAAAATAATTCACATCTGTTTAAAAAATAATCTATGTTTTCGTTTTGTTTTACAACAATAAATACTGATAAAGGTGATCCTTTGGGAGCAAAAAACACGATTAAGACAATAAAGCAGCAGACTCGGTTTTATTAAGTCTGTTCATGAGAAGTAATGAAAAAAGCAACACTTCTCACGCCCCCTAGCACCGGCTTAAGCGGTATTCTACTTCAAAGCCACCTATATTGGGCTCGTTGGTCATTGGAGACATTTTACAGCCGACACACTGCACTAAACGAACGCTAGTGTGAATGTCAATACTGATAAAGGCGATCCTTTGGGAGCAAAAAACACATTTAAGAAAATAAGCAGCAGACTCGGTTTTATTGAGTGGCATGTTCCCCCCCCCCCCCCCCCCCCCCCCCCCCCCCCCCCCCCCCCCCCCCCCCCCCCCCCCCTGTTTTGGAGTCGAAGACGATAATAAAGTCACATACAACAACACAGTATTAAGCTAAGACAAATGTGTTCACGAAATATTTCGACATATTACATTTACAAATGCCGCTTTTAAGCGTAATACTATGCATTTCTTTGCAAGTATCATTATAAAATACAAGTATGAGTAATAACCAAATTGGTAGCGTCCATACATAAAGACGGTATATGTTAAGTTACATGTAGATTGTTTTTAATAATAGCAAGATTCAGTGACTCTAAAGCACATTACAATTCTAATTTTTAGCTCTATTGGCCAAGGGCCAGCAGAGCTTATGGGACGGTGTGGTGTCCGTCGTCCGTCCGTCCGTCGTCTGTTAACTTTTGTCTCGTTAAGACGATAGGGCCTTAATTTTTCACCGGATCTTTACCAAACTTAAACAGATTGTTTATATTAATGAAAGCTCGGACAAGTTCAAAAACCAGCCAGATCGGACCAGTAATAGCAGAGTTATGGCCCTTGATTTAGTTAAAAATGCTATATTTTGCCTCGTTAAGACGATAGGGCCTTCATTTTTCATCCGATCCTTACCAAACTTTAATAGATTGTTAATATCTATGAAAGCTCAAGTAAGTTTAAAAATCGGCCAGATCTGACCAGTAACAACGGAGTTACGGCCCTTGATTGAGTTAAAAATGCTATATTTTGCCTCGTTAAGACGATAGGACCTTCATTTTTCATCCAATCTTTACCAAACTTTATCAGATTGTTAATATCAATTAAAGCTCGGAAAAGATCGAAAACCAGCCAGATCGAACAGGTAACAACGGAGTTATGGTCCTTGATTTAGTTAAAAATGCTATATTTTGCCTCGTTAAGACGATAGGGGCTTCATAGTTCATCTGATTTTTACCAAACTTGATCAGATTGTTAATATCAATGAAAGCTCTTAAAAGATCGAAAACCATTCATATCGGACTAGTCACAGCGGAGTTATGGCCCTTGATTTAGTTAAAAATGCTATATTTTGCCTCGTTAAGACGATAGGGCCTTCATTTTTCATCCGATCCTTACCAAACTTTATCAGATTGTTAATATATATGAAAGCTCAAGTAAGTTTAAAAATCGGCCAGATCTGACCAGTAACAACGGAGTTACGGCCCTTGATTGAGTTAAAAATGCTATATTTTGCCTCGTTAAGACGTTAGGACCTTCATTTTTCATCCAATCTTTACCAAACTTTATCAGATTGTTAATATCAATTAAAGCTCGGAAAAGATCGAAAACCAGCCAGATCGGACAGGTAACAACGGAGTTATGGCCCTTGATTTAGTTAAAAATGCTATATTTTGCCTCGTTAAGACGATAGGGGCTTCATAGTTCATCTGATTTTAACAAACTTGATCAGATTGTTAATATCAATGAAAGCTCTTAAAAGATCGAAAACCATTCATATCGGACTAGTCACAGCGGAGTTATGGCCCTTGATTTAGTTCAAAATGCTATATTTTGCCTCGTTAAGACGATAGGGCCTTCTTTTTTCAGCCGATCTTTACCAAACTTTATTAGATTGAGATTGTTAATATCAATGCAAGCTCGGACAAGGTTGAAAACCATTAATATCGGACTTGTAACAGGGGAGTAATGGCCCTTGATTTAGTTCAAAATGCTATATTTTGCCTCGTTAAGACGATAGGGCCTTCATTTTTCATTCGATCTTTACCAAATTTTATCAGATTGTTAATGTCAATGAAAGCTCGGCCAAGTTTGAAAACCAGCCAGATCGGACCAGTAACAACGGAGTTATGGCCCTTGATTTTGTTAAAAATGCTATAATTTACCTCGTCATATGATAGGGCCTTCATTTTGCATCTGATCTTTGCCAAATTTTACCAGATTTTATGACTTTCTTTTATTTTATTTTTTTGTATTATTTTTTTGTATTATTTTTTTGTTTGATTTTGTTTGAATTTTCTTCTTTTTTGATTTTTTTTTTTTTTAGCTCTATGTTGGACCAGTCGGACCAGTAACAGAGGAGTTATGGCTCTTGATTTAGTTAAAAATGCTATATTTTGCCTCGTTAATACGGTAGGGCCTTGATTTTTCATCTGATTTACTAAACTTTACCAGATTCTTTAGTTACGGCCGTTGATTTAGTCTAAACTGTTTTTTGCCCGAAACTTTCAAAAAAACATAAATGGCAGTCACTCGCTTCATTGATGTTATAAGAGCCATGTTAGCCAGTAGAGCGTCCACAGGCCCTCTTGGGCCTCTTGTTATTAGATGCTTTTATTATTAGATGGTGAGTTGTCTGTCGTCCGTCCGTCCGTCGTCTGTCCGTTAACTTGTCTGTCCGTTAACTTTTCCTCCTTAAGACGGTAGGGCCTTCATTTTTCATCCGATCTTTACCAAACTTTAACAGATTGTTAATTTCAATGAAAACTCGGACAATTTCAAAACCCATCTAGATCAACCTAGTAAAAGCGGAGTTATCGCCCTTGATTTAGTTAAAATGCTATATTTTGCCTTGATCAGATAATAGGGGTTTCATTTTTCATTCGATCTTTCTGAAACCTTACCAGATCGTTAATATTAATGAAAGCTTAGATAAGTTCGAAAACCAGCCAGATCAGACCAGTAACAACGGAGTAATAGCCCTTGGTTTAGTTCAAAATGCTATAGTTTGCCTTGTTAAGACGACGGGGCCTTCATTTTTCATTCGATCTTTACCAGATTGTTAATAATAGGTTTTTGTGATGACAACCCTTGATAAAAAAGCCATTTAAGCCAGTAGAGCAACCACAGGCCCTCTTGGGACTCTTGTTTAAATTGTATGTTAATAAATTTGCCGACTTCTCAGTTTTGTCACGCATTAAACCTACAACTTCAATTCATGTTAATGTTAAAACTTGTACATGAGAGGTTAGTTGATTTGCCAAGGCGATGCAACATACAATTAAATTGTAGTCCAAATTGGTAGCGTCCATACATAAAGACGGTATATGTTAAGTTACATGTAGATTGTTTTTAATAATTATAGCAAGATTCAGTGACTCTAAAGCACATTACAATTCTAATTTTTAGCTCTATTGGCCAAGGGCCAGCAGAGCTTATGGGACGGTGTGGTGTCCGTCGTCCGTCCGTCCGTCGTCTGTTAACTTTTGTCTCGTTAAGACGATAGGGCCTTAATTTTTCACCGGATCTTTACCAAACTTAAACAGATTGTTTATATCAATGAAAGCTCGGACAAGTTCAAAAACCAGCCAGATCGGACCAGTAATAGCAGAGTTATGGCCCTTGATTTAGTTAAAAATGCTATATTTTGCCTCGTTAAGACGATAGGGCCTTCATTTTTCATCCGATCCTTACCAAACTTTAATAGATTGTTAATATCTATGAAAGCTCAAGTAAGTTTAAAAATCGGCCAGATCTGACCAGTAACAACGGAGTTACGGCCCTTGATTGAGTTAAAAATGCTATATTTTGCCTCGTTAAGACGATAGGACCTTCATTTTTCATCCAATCTTTACCAAACTTTATCAGATTGTTAATATCAATTAAAGCTCGGAAAAGATCGAAAACCAGCCAGATCGGACAG